>JABFTP020000165.1:2562184-3162184 GCA_013387265.2 Cryptolaemus montrouzieri
TTTTGCTTTGGGGCAATTCTGTTCATTGGATCAGAGTCTTCATATTACAGAAGAGAATTCTTCGTTTAATGTTTGATCTGTCTCCATTAGAATCATGTAATGTTTTCAAAGAGCAGCAAATTTTGACCTTTCCTTCTGTATTCGTTCTCAGGGCTATATCTTTCGCAAAAAAGAGGCGCAATGAACTGCAGAAATTGAATCATTTCCATAATTATAGGACACGGAATTGTGATGTCCTGTCAGTCCCTATGCATAAAACTACAATGTACAGAAAATCGCCCCGCTTCTATGCAATCTACTTTTAAAATAGATTGCAAGGTGAACTAAAGTCAATAAGAAACTACGAATGGTTAAGTGCCATAAAATTTTTTTTGATTGGAAGAGCACTCTACTCTTTCGATGAATTCTAAAGTATGGATGAGTTATTGTAATTTTTATGACTTGTGCAATGATATTGATGTTTTTTCCTTGTATTTCGATGTTTTTATTCTGTAAGCAAACTGTACCAAGTATCTATTTCAAATGACATGTACATCCTTATGGGTCAAAAGTACGAAATAAATTATTCTATTCTATACGACAACCCTGCATCACACACACTTGCAGCCTATCAGAGTCGATCGTAAGTAGTCTAAAAATATGGAGGTAGATCGTCAGCAGTTCAAGTTTGAGCACTCCTGGTCTAAGTAATGCTGACTGTTTTTGTGATTATCACGATGTTGTGCTTTTCTTTCCAGAATATCAGACGGTGAAGATCGAATATTACCTGAGTGTTATGCGGCGTTTGATAGATTGAATTTGTCGAAAAAGACCAGGTTTGTGGACAAAAAACCCATGGAGTTAGCAATAAGAAAATGCACCATTTTACAAGCCTATCATTGTGTATTCAGCTAATATGCCTCCGACCGACTTTTTTCCTTTTCTGAAAGCTTAATGACCGCTTCGAGGTACTCGTATTGAATCGATAGAAGACATAAAAAAGAATTCGGCGAGAACTCGAGTTGATTCCGGAAAAGGCGTTTGAAAAATGTTTTGATGATTGGATTATAGTTGACGTAAATGTTTGTTTGTTTGTTATTCCTTTAACGTGCTCTATTTCCCGCCCTTTTGGCCAATGACAATTTGGAAATGAGTGGATGTATATGAACTTTACCAGATTTTTATGAATAATATTGAACAGAAAATTCTACACATCCACTCATTTCCAAATTTCTTTATTGGTATAAATATGTTGGCGACATCTTAGTATGTTTCATTGGAACTACTCGTCAATTAGACTTATTTCTTAATTTCATTAATTCCATCCATTAAATTCATCATTAATTTTTTGGACTTAAAAATCACTAAACAAAATAATAATCATGTTTTTTCGGTCTTTCGTAAACCAACACATACTGATACAATTATACATAACTACTCATTACATCCAATTCAACACAAAGTTGCAGCTTTAAACAGCATGGTACATCGGTTACTCAATTTACCTTTATCAGTAGAAGATTATAATAAAGAGTTAAACATCACCAAACAGATAGCCATTAGTAATTCATATAATCCGGATATGATAGATCTAATCATTCGTAAAAACTGTATCAGAAAGCAACAAATGAAGTATATCTTATTCATAAAGACTATAAAATATTCAACAGTTTAACATTCTGCGGTTCTGCAAGTACAAATATTAAATCCTTTCTCGTCAAACAAAATCTTAATATAACTTTCAAAACTTCTGATAACCTAGGTAAACATATTAAAAATAATAAATCTCGTCTTGAAAAATTAAGTAAATCAGGAATCTATAAACTCAATTGCGGTTCTTGTGATAAAATTCATATCGGTAGGACCTATAGGAGTTTTGGCATAAGAACATCTGAACATAAACGTAGCTTCGATAAAAATAAATCTGATTCAAATTATTCGAACCACCTAATAAAAGAAAACCATTAATTCAATAAAACTTTGACATATTACATATAAAATCAAAAGTTCAAAATTAGATCTCCTAGAAGCATTAGAAATAAATAGATACAAACATTCGGACAAGCTTTTGAATGAGCAGGTAGATGTGAATTATTCACCCCTACTTAACTTGTTTAATTAGTTTTTATTATCTTTCATACTAACTGTACAATGGCTCGGTGTGGATTTTCCTGTTATTCATCCAACTTGTTCTACGATTTGTTTATAATACCATACTCTTCATTCTGTTTTTCATTCTTGATAAAGCTGCTGTGTCAGCGAAACGTCGTCGAATTTTTTCAAATAAAGTGTAGATTAAAGTTAAACCTTGTGCTTTTTATCTCATTTATATCATGGATCTACATCAAGTAACGGCCTCCACAATTCAAATGTAAATGTATTACTTCGGAAGGGGCCTACTTTGAAGACGATACATAACATTTGTATGAAAAATAATAATTTTGTGTTTCATTGACGAATTTCCGGTACTTTTTTGACTGCATAAATAGCCGTATTTTCCGGTCGTGATTGCCGACATCTTTATTAGGAATATTTCTACAAATCCATCTAGTTCTAGGGTAGCAAATCCATATTTCTAACGAATATCATTGTCGACAAATGCAGCATATGTACGGAAAGGTAATCGCGTATAATAAGATAGTGATGGCATGTAAAAAGCAGCTCCGGATCGGAATAATATGCCCGCAGATTGTTTCTCAGATTATTCTAATGATACATGTCCTTTTCCTTTTTTGGATCGGCTTGTATTTCAGGTTCTCATTTTTAATGGAATTCCAGAAAGGAAATACGTCCCAATTAATTCGTATGTCATATATCATATCGTTATAATGGAACGATTATGGGATATGTATTTCTATCCGAAGTAATGTGACACCTTGATTTTTTTTTGGGTATTCAGGTTCATTGCCGAATGAACGAAAGAAGCATGGGAGAAACTATTGAATGTGTAGACTATTGTGACTATTGATTCGCTAAACATCAACTTTTCCTGTAGAAATAATACGGAAATTTATTGTATTTTCGACCGTCGTGAAAAACCGGTTTTCAGTTCGAATTTGTGCTGAAAACACCAGTTTTCTGCACAGTCGGTGGAAAAGTGTTGCCATTGTTACTGAAAAACGTGATTTAGGTCATTCCAGAATCTATGCGCAAAGCAAGAGTTAAGTAATGAGGTGACTTGTTATCGATAACTGTGATTTAATCTAATCAGAGACAGTTGATTGATTCTGTCGTTACTACGAGATAGTTAATCATGATGATATTTTCAATGAAATAAAACTATGTTTTCACTATACAGAGTGCTTCAACGAAAACTAAACAGAGGCTACATCTACCAAAATATTCATTTCTGATCAAAACGCAAAAACATGTCAATTTTTGTTTCAAGGGGGACCTTTTGGGGTACAATACTTGCCTGAAATATCAACCCCCTAAGCGGGGGTTGCAATCCTCAAACATTTTGAATAATGAAGATGGGTCGAGTGATGACTCAAAAGAAAGGTGGTATCTTTGTCTACATGGCGTTGAACGAATTTCCATTTTTAATTGAAAACTGTAAAAGATACAGAGTGAGCAACTGAAAGATAGGGAAGACTATTTCCCTGAGACTATTCTAGTTTCAGTGAAGTAAAATGGAACAGATCCATGCTGATCAATGGCAGTCATCATCAAGTACCATCCTCATCTCGAATTTCAACCCCTGGAGCAGGGGTGACAACCCTTGAAAATCTGGAAGAGGGTAGATGGGTCGAGTGATAACTCGAAAGAAAGGTATTATCTTTGTCTGCATTCCCGTGAAAGAATTTTCATTTTTGATTGAAAACTGTAGAAGATACAGAGTGAGCCACTGAAAAATTATACGCAGCCATTCCCGATTGGAGTGAAATATTTTCGAAGTGATACCATTTTCGGTTATACCGGAAGTGGGTCATCACTTTGTTATTTCAAATAGTAATCTACCTTTTTATTATACATCTAGAACCGACATTTGAACAAGGCATAATATATATATATATATATATAGGTCAAGTGGCACCTCGTTGGAAAGGTACTGCAATTTTCTCTTCGAATTTGGTATTTTCGAAATTCAGAATCATCATACAGGGTGTCCTGAAGCAGGAACACTGAAAACCC
Source organism: Cryptolaemus montrouzieri (assembly GCA_013387265.2). NCBI lineage: Eukaryota > Metazoa > Arthropoda > Insecta > Coleoptera > Coccinellidae > Cryptolaemus > Cryptolaemus montrouzieri. Next base: position 2,566,298 of record JABFTP020000165.1, read on the forward strand.
AAATAACTTTTTGAAACTGGTTCATTTCGGTATAATACGAGAACATGTTTATGTTTGATTCGAGAATAAGACTCTCTTGCGTGAATATGGAATTTTTGCAATCAACCCCTTCCATTCAGCATCCCCAACTTGAAAATCATACAAATAATTCAAGTGGCATATCTTCAGAAAGGTTTTTGAATTCCAGAATGATTAAAGCATTTCATTCAGTTCGGCTCTCCATACAGGATGTCGCTTTCGAAAATTCAATATCGTCATTTGAAATTATCAACTAAAATTAATTCGAAACTGTTAAAAGTATTAAGGTACGATGTGTTGAGCATCAATTACGAAGAAATAAAGCTGATTTCTGCATTGAAAATGTTCACATTTTTTCATTTCATCTGGCGTGCAGTCATCTGTTATTTCTCATTTTTGCAATGAAATATTATTATTATTCAGATCAGTTCCTCATTATTGTTGTTGTTCGTCAGTTGAAATTAATCTGAAAATGGTTTATTCCACTGAGGAAAGGGTCGAAATTGTATCGACGTATTTTCGAAATAACAGTTGTGCCAAAAAACGGCAAGGATATTCGATAGAACCATCCTGAAAGAGAAAGGGGAGTCAGTCACCAGTACGTTAAATATTTGGTTGACAAATTCCTAGCTACGGGTTCGGTGGCAAACAAAAAACATGAAGTGGCATGTCCTGTCAGAAATGAGGCAACGGAAGTGGCAGTAGTGGGTCATCTACAAATGGAGAATACTACTTCGATCAGAAAACTATCTCGTCTGACTGGTGTATCAGCTACAACTGTCCATAGAATCGTGAAACATCACAAATTTCACCCTACAAGGTGAAATTAGTGCATGAAATAAACGAAGATGATCCAGATCGTCGTTTACAGTTTTGTGAAAATCTAAGTGAAAACCTAAACGCTAATCCAAATTTTCTGAATAACATCTGTTTTTCTGATGAAAGCACCTTTATGCTCAGTGGTGAAGTGAATAGACATAATTGTCGATATTGGGACACACAGAATCCTCATTGGTTTAGAGGCCCACACGCAAAGGCCTCAAGTTGAACGTTTGGGCAGGAATTTTGGCAATCATCTAGTTGGGCCTTTCTTTATTGAGGGTAATCTGAATGGAAATGGCTACCTACAGTTGTTAGAGGACACATACATCCTAGATTGATAGAAATTTTACAGAACGATCCAACTCTTTCTGAGGACGAAATGCGTTTTCAACAAGACGGTGCTCCTCCGCATTATGATGCTCGGTGCGCCAATATTTAGACGAAAATTTCCCAGGAAGGTGGATTGGTAGAAGAGGACCTGTTGAGTGGCCAGCCAGGTCACCAGATTTAAATCCTAGATTTTTTTTGTGGGCCATCTAAAATCTAAAGTATATATATATATATATATATATATATATATATATATATATATATATATATATATATTTAAATTAGAGACAAGACGAATTATTCAAAAATCCGTAGATCAATGAATAATCCCTCCTGTCAAGAGCTAGTTTCCAAATCTGATGATAATTCTAAAAGAGAAAGTTGGATGCAGAAGGAATTACACGGAAAGCACCCTAAAGAATTGAAAAATGATTATATTGATGAAATCGCATCGAATAAATGGTTAGTATCTGGAGAATTGTTTGCTGAAACAGAAGGCTTGGCAATTGCGATCCAGGATCAGGTTGTTTTCACGAGGAATTATAGAAAACACATCATCAAACAAAATATAGATGATTCTTGCCGTAGATGTTTCTGTTCTTCAGAAACAGTTTTTTATATATTATCATCTTGCTCAGTCCTTGCTTCAACAGATTATTTAGAAAGACAATGCCGTCGCTAATATTATTCATTTTAATCTAGGAATTAAACATGACCTAATTCCCAAAAGAAAAAATTTCACAAATATGAACCTGAGATTATTTGTGAAAATGGCAAATATAAACTTTATTTTGATAAAACAATTCTTTGCAACAGAGCTGTAAAACACAATAGACCAGATATCATTCTTAATGATAAACAGAATCAAATAACATCTATAATTGATATTGCTATACCCGACACACATAATATACAAAATAAATACAATGAAAAAATTTCTAAATATATGATGCTTGGCGACGAGATCAAAAGAATGTGGAAAATGAAGAAAATATTTATTCTACCGATTATTATTTCCACAACAGGTGTTATTCCTAGAATTCTTCACAAAAGTATTGAGATTTTGGGTCTGAAGAAAAATTTGTTTGAACAGTCATCAAATCTTGTAATATTCTTCGTAGGTTTCTTTCCGAAAAAATTATGAGGTAGAGTCATAGGTTTTCTCTTCAGTTTATACTGCTCAGAATCTCATTTCATATTTTATTTATTTGTTTAAATAAATGTAATATAATTAACTGACAATTTTGTCATATTTATATTCAGAGCAGTATTCTATTCGATCGTTCACCACTTCACACAAAGGAAACTATTAATGAGTAACATTCAGTGTTACTTGACTAGGATCCGTACACTGGATTTTCCGGGAGAAAGCCTCTGACACTACTCGTTGGTACATTGATATCATTGTCTGATGATGCTATAGTATGTATATATTCTGGTAGATTGATATATTCTCATAACATTTAACGTTATCCTAATATATAATTATTCCAGGATATGTTTTGATTATAATCATTGCCTGGCAATGGTATTAATTACCGGGTGGTATTAATTTTTTTCATTAAATCAGTTTGATTGCATGAACAGACATATGGGCAACTCGTCGGGGTAAAACCCCATATATATCCTATATATATATATATATATATATATATATATATATATATATATATATATATATATATATATATATTTTTGAAAGAGAGGAATTACAAAATTTGAATAATTGTATTTTCAATAAATGCTTATATCTATAATTTTGGTGTGTGTCAGAAAAGCACAAGTGTGAGCACAGCAAATGTAACAGGGGAACCATACTATCTTGTATATGATTCAATAAACGAGTGAAAAAAACCTGAGGAAAAATTCGTTTCTGCCTCTATTGCACTAGCAATAGCGTGTCTGTTTATGTTGTGTTAGTGTCGTGTGTACAAAAACAGTACCAAAGATTTTTCTGCTTACCGCTTCATTCTCTCTGCATTCCATGATATCCAAACGAAGAAAGGGTGAAAGAAAGGGGGTTTGGGACAGGAATCTGTAACAATGGAAAAAGAAAAACCAGCAGAAAAATATTTCAACAATCATATTGCTTATATGTCTAAACAAATCTGAGAAAAGATTTTACATAGCAATCAAGGTCATGAATCAGGGAGATAATAAAAAAAATTCATAACCTGCGATATTTCCTCAAATTCCATCTATAGTTGACCGAGAGGGCCCCGATGGCCAGGTTCAGTCTTCCAAGTCATGCCGATTATGATCTATAGATGTTTTAGAATCATTATGGACCCAATAATCTGGGTTGACATCGCCCATATATTATTTCTTCGTGGAACTTGTTTAATTTTAAGAAAAATTTGCGAAAAAATTCTGACAGTCGTTCGAAAAATATAACATTTGTCAATAAAAAGATTCAATAACCTTCTTGAATATACGATCTTTTTTGTCCCTTCAAAAATTTCAGAATATAAGGACCTATAAGAAATTTTGTGACAAGTAATATCCGAAGAAGCATATTGAGTTTTTAAAAAAATGCACCGGCTTTAATTTCGATATCAATGAGACCTAATCCTCCTTAGTTATACTTCAAACATAGTTGCGGACGAGCAACCGACACAAATACTGTGCCAGATATATTTCCCTAACATCTAAACCATTTTTGGCCGCAAACATGGGGAAGAGGTAACACTTTTGCGAGATACCATACTTTTGATAGCAAGAATGAATTGATAAACCAAATTTTTCTTACTAGGTCAAGCTTCCTTATGCTATTGTTAATCAGGGATAATTTAATGTTCAGCATTACCGCATGCCAATTCAAGTTGATCATTTCGTTGAAAATTTTTTGTCACTCTCATTACCAAGTATTCAATTTTATTTGTAATTTTAAATTTTCACTTTCGTGGTCAAAGGACTGACCTAAAACAAAAAGTGCAGACTTTTGAAAATTAGTTTTTAAGTTGGAAGCTCTTTCAAAAATTTCCAAAACATTCTGGATATTATCTACCTGATCGTCGTCACCGAGAAATACAGCTACGTCATCTGCATATGCAGAAATAATACGTTGTGCGTTGTTGAACTGAAAGCCTTTCTTGCAATAACATATACAACGTAACAAGGGTTCGAGGGCTAGACCGAAAATACACATTGATAGCACAGCTCTACAAAAAAAAATTTTTTTATTGTTGCCCTGGATATCATCGCAAATTTTTATGTTTTCAAGTGTCCAGATTACGAATATATTCATGAAAGTTCTCAATGTGCTCGTATTTTCATGATTTTTGCATTTCTTATATTTTGAACAATTATAAGCTTGTTAGAAATAAAATTTAATTTTCCAGTCATGATTAGGCTTCTGCGCAACTTTTTCGCGCATACAAACATCACCTGATCCCCACTCTCAGACCCCTTGCTCCACAGAACAGCTGAGATCTCAGTTATTTGACAATATTGAAGTACATATACACGTAAATCTGGATAAAGTGTCATGGACTAATATTTTGTTTCAATTACTGAATGTCCATTCTTATATATTTGTCTTCTAGTCTAAAATATGAGTTCGTCACGAAGAAAGTGTAAATATTGTAGTGATTTATTTTGTTATATTTGCGGTGTTTATATACCAAAAAACAAAAAAGAAATATCACAGACTTTGTCAAGGAGACTTATGTTGAATATTTTGGTTTCAAAATGGACAAATTAGGTAAACCATGGGTTCCTAATAAAGTTTGTAAGTCCTGTGTTGAGTCTTTACGGTTGTGGAAAAAAGGTGAACGTTCTGGATTAGACTTTGGTATTCCTATGATCTGGATGGAGCCTACGAATCATTTAGATGATTGTTACTTTTGCGTAGTAGATGTTAAAGGTTTTAATCGAAATCAAACGTGGAGATACCCAGACTTACAGTCTACGAAATGTCTGGTTCTACACAGTGAAAATCTCCCTCGGCCCATATACATTTCAAAAGTAATTCGCATGCCCTCAGAAACAATGATGTTACCAAATTCACAGAAATCGGGACCATCTACTAGTGGAAGTGAATGGGAAGGTGAAACATCTACGCCAAAGTTATTTTCTCAAAATGAATTCAGTGATTTAATACGTGATCTCAATTTATCAAAACAAGGATCAGAACTGTTAGCCTCAAGATTGAAAGAAAAAATTTATTGGCACCAACAGTAACAATTACAACATACAGAACGCGAGAAAAAGAGTTATTACAAGTTTTTAGTGAAAATGAAGGATTAGTGTATTGTAATGATATCGCGAAGCTGCTTATAGACATGGGTTTAAAAGAGTACAAATCTACTGAATGGCGCCTTTTTATTGATAGTTGCAAAAGAAGTTTAAAATGCGTCTTATTGCACAATGGAAATAAATTTGCATCAATTCCAATTGCCCATTCAACGAAACTCAAAGAAGAATATGAAAATGTAAAATTAGTTTTAGAGAAAATTAAATACTCTGAGCATCAATGGCCGATCTGTGTGGATTTAAAATGGTTAATTTTTACTTGGCCAACAAAGTGGATATACAAAATACCCTTGCTTTATTTGTATGTGGGATAGTAGAGCAAAGCAACTTCATTGGGAACAAGATGTTCGGCCTGTAAGAATTTCTTTAACTGTCGGTAAAGCCAACGTAATAAGGAGCCGCTGGTGAGCAGAGACAAAATCATACTTCCACCATTACATATTAAGTTAGGTATGATTAAGCAATTTGTAAAAGCGTTGAACAAAGACGGAAATTGTTTTAATTACATTTGCAGAAAATTTCCGAAGCTTAGTATGGAAAAATTGAAAGGTGGAATATTTGATGGTCCTCAAATACGGCAATTGATGAAAGACTCAGATTTTATCAGAGTTATGACTGTTCCGGAAAGTAAAGCTTGGAAAAGTTTTGTGTTGGTTGTCGAAAATTTCCTAGGTAACCATAAAGCAGCAAATTATGAAGAAATTGTGCAAAATATGCTGACAAACTTTCAGACTTTAGGAGCAAATATGAGTATTAAGTTACACTATCTCCGCAATCATCTAGATAAATTTCCGGATAATTTAGGAAATTATAGTGAGGAACAGGGAGAGCGGTTTCATCAAGATCTAAAAGTGATGGAAGAAAGGTATCAAGGTCGATGGGATTGTCACATGATGGCAGATTACTGCTGGTCTTTGAAAAGAGATTGTCCCCTGAAAAATTATAGAAGAAAAGCTCATAAAAGGCGTTTTATGGAAATATGAAATATATTTTCGACATTTTCCTCTTTATTTACTTCGATGTATCCGAATTTCTCAAAACATAACTGACATTATAAATATATCTGTTATTTTGTTTCTTGTTTTACGATTTTTGTTATGTAAAATGAAAATAAAGATTTAAAAAGAAATCAGAGCAAATCCTACAAAATCATTGATAGTTTCACGAATTGCGTGCATAAATAGACCCAAAATCATTTTCATATCTAGGGCAACAAAACCATTGTAGACCAGTGTAGTGATCAATCTTGTCGTACGGAACACTCTACCTTTAAATTTTTTTTTAAATCTAACCTAACCTAAGAACGTATCCCCTATTATCCCATATGAATTATAATTCCATATTCACGGTTTCTGTATTCCCTGCATATTTACATCTCATTTCCCCTACGACCAGAGACCTTATACTGTATACTATACTAAGGTAATCTTGCCTCAAACGAGTTCTCAGTTTTTCTTCAACTATTGAGCGTTTTTATGAATAATGAAACAATAATAATAATAATCATTCATGATGAAACAAGCTGACTATTGAACTTTCGTGTAACAGACACTCTGATTTAAAAAATCGTATATTCCCCCAATATTCTCTATATTTAAAATAGTTCGGTATCGTTCGGGAGACGTAATAATTCAGTAACAAGTCTGAGAATGTGTCACAGTTGAGCTCTTGTTCGAGTAAATAAATGTTAAAATTAGAGAAGCGGAAGAAGAGTTCGAGTTTCAATTCTAGGCAGGTGTATCGAAATAATTGGAACTTACTAATTGAATTATGTTCTATTAAGGTTCAAAATTAGTTTTTATGAAGCCGTTTACTATTTATTCAATTCATTTCAGCTGTTACATTGTAATTCAATAGATACATGTTTTGGGGGAAACTATTTTAGGGTTATAACCACGAGTAGATTTAATTTGTTAAAAGCAGCATATACAGGGTGCTTCAACGAAAACTAAACAGAGGCTATATCTACCAAGATATTCATTTCTGATCAAAACTTTTGGGGTACAATACTTGCCTGAAATATCAACACCCTAAGCGGGGGTTGCAATCCTTGAACATTTTGAATAGGAAAGACGGGTCGAGTGATGACTCAAAGGAACGGTGGTATCTTTGTCTACATTGCCTTGAACGAATTTCCATTTTTAATTGAAAACTGTAAAAGATACAGGGTGAGCAACTGAAAGATAGGGAAGACTATTTCCCTGAGACTATTCAAGTTCCAATGAGGTAAAATGGAACAGATCCATGCTGATCGATGGCACTCATCATCAAGCACCATACTCATCTCGAATTTCAACCCTTGGAGCAGGGGTGACAACCCTTGAAAATTTGGAAGAGGGTAGATGGGTCGAGTGATAACTCGAAAGAAAGGTATTATCTTTGTCTGCATCCCCGTGAAAGAATTTTCATTTTTGATTGAACACTGTACAAGATACAGAGTGAGCCACTGAAAAATAGAGAGGACTATCGCCCCAAGACTATTGTATTATTAGTGCAAAAAACTGGAATAGATTCATTTTAGATCAAAAGCTGTCATCTTCCGAAATCATCCTCATCTCGAATTTCAACCTCTAGAGCAGGGGTAATATTTCGATCCAGTGATACCTTTCAAGTAAAGGATTTCGATTGCCTTCATGACTGCTCGCAATAATTCTGTTCTCATTGAGTTCCATAGGAGTTAGAGGATGCAAAACGGAAAAGTGAAGATGCAATGCATGGTATACCATCTATCTTCGACCAGTACCAAACAGGGGTTGATTTTTCACTGAATAAACACCTTTTGAAAGACAGAAGGTTATAACTGGACCTATCTTCTGCTTTGAAAATAACACAGGGTGGTCACCCCTGCTCTAGGGGTTGAAATTTGAGATGTGAATGGTGTTTCGGAAGATGACAGCCTTTGATCTGAAATGAATCTGTTCCATTTTTTTGCACTAATACTTGAATAGCTCAGGGCGATAGTCTCCTCTAGCTAACCAAAATTGACATAATACCATTCTTGCAAATCTTGCGCGATCGCGCATGATTTTGGGTGCGAGATTGATCTTGCAGAATAGGTGCGAGATCTCGGTATTGCAAGATCTTGGTATACCGAGATTACATACCCTAGTGACTACCGCGCTGGGTAAGCACAGAGAAATTTTGAGCAATGAAACTCTAATTCAATAAAATTTGTCCCTGAGATCTTGGAAGAAAAAGTCAAGATTGTTTTACACAGATATTTAAGCAAACATCAATATTATCAGTAAAAACTTATAGAGTTATAATCTAATTTTTACAAACAAATGCTAGTCTTCTCTATTTTTCAGTAGTTCACTATGTATCTTCTACAGTTTTCAATCAAAAATGAAAATTCTATCACGGCAATGCAGACAAAGATAATACCTTTCTTTCGAGTTATCACTCGACCCATCTACCCTCTTCCAAATTTTCAAGGGTGGTCTAGGGGTTGAAATTCGAGATGAGGATGGTACTCGATGATGACTGCTATTGATCAGCATGGATCTGTTCCATTTTGCTTCACTGAAACTTGAATAGTCTCAGGGAAATAGTCTTCCCTATCTTTCAGTTGCTCACCCTGTATCTTTTACAGTTTTCAATTAAAAATGGAAATTCGTTCAAGGCGATGTAGACAAAGATACCACCTTTCTTTTGAGTCATCACTCGACCCATCTTCCCTATTCAAAATGTTCAAGGATTGCAACCCCCGCTTAGGGGATTGATATTTCAGGCAAGTTTTGTACCCCAAAAGATGTCCCCCTTAAAACAGAAATTGACCTGTTTTTGCGTTTTGATCAGAAATGAATATCTTGGTAAATATAGCCTCTGTTTACTTTTCGTTGAAGCACCCTGTATAGTATAGTATATTCGTAATACAATATCTTGAGAATATTAATTAAATTAAATAAATTAAACCAAATTAAGATGGAATCACCCGATATTTTGAATATTACCTCAGGGATTTTGGAAATTTCAAAGGATTGTTAGAATTGATCCTTTTGAGATATTTCAATTGAAAAAGAAATAAATTAAGATTTATTTTAAGAAAGAAACAAATAAAAGAAAAAAAGAGACTTTCTGCTTGTAGTAAAAAATTGAAAATTGTTTTCTCACGGAGTATATGTTTTCTTCTCGATCTCAGTAGCCTGTATTACCTCGTTTTGCCCTGATACAAACCTGAATCCGTCTAGGCATGCTTTGGATTAGTTTTTCGACCTCCTCTGATGTGGTATTTTGCCACTCTTCTGTGGCAGCTTGGTTGAATTTTCCTATCAAGATTATCCCATAAATGTTCAATAGGATTTAGATCTGGAGAGCAACTTGGCCAGTCCAAAATAGCGATTCCCTCTGTTTCAAGATAATGTCGCGCGAGGTTGCTGGTATGCAGAGGAGCATTATCTTGCTTAAAAGTGAAATTCTCACCGTGGGCACCTCGCCAGAGTCTCACTACGGGCTCTAGCACTAGGTCCACGTAACTTCTAGCCGTTATACTCGCAAGAAACGAAATCGAATTTGTTTTGCCTCCCAGCGTAATACCACCCCAAAACATCACACTGCTCCCTTGGTGTTTCGGAATTTGTCTTGCTGCTCGGAGTCTACCTTGTCTTCCACGACCCCTTAAAACCCGAATCCGGCGGTCATCTGACCGAACACCATAGAACCCTTGAACGAAGTCTTTGACGTATCGTTTCGACTGATACACTGATGCTTGTTGCTTCCAGAAATTGCCTTTGGAGTATGGGGTGCGCCGTACTAGGGTCTCTTCCTGCAATTTGACACCAATAGTGGTCTTGTTCTTCAGACGTGATCTTCCTACGACTTCTTCTAGGCCTATTTTGCAGAGATTGTAGCTCCACGTATCGGGCGTAGGTTTTTGAAATCACCTTTCGTGAAACCCCCATTGCAGCCGGTATATCCCTCTGTCACCCCTTCTTCAACGAGAACAGTTATTCTGCATATCGGACAATCCAACGTAAGGCATGTTCAATTATGATTATAGGCTTTTTAAATTTTGAAATTCACAGTTTCAAATCTCAGTGACGACTGAGTACAATATCTCGAACATGTGGTGATAATTTATCATTTCTTATCATACTATCCAGTTTTTTCACAACAAAAACTTCAATGTGTTTGTTTTTCCTTTAACGTGCTCTATTTCTGCCTTTCGGCTAATGACACGCTGGGGAATTCTGTCACCTCACTAACCCGGTAATTTTGCCGAACCCCTCTCGTGTCGAGGGAAGGGATCTTTAATGTCCAACACCTCTCTGTTTGACAGGACCAACAGCTTTACATCTACTCCAAAAGATGGACACTCATGCGATTCCCAGAATCCGAAAAATCGCACCGACTTTATGGGGATGGAACCCAGGTAACTCTGCGCAGGAGATGAGCATCATATCCCATACGCCACCGAGCCGCCAAAAAAACTTCATTCTTCACAAGTAGTCAAAGATCCATGGTTAAAAACAATCAATAATGTAAAATACCGAGTGATTCCATATAAATTTGGTTGTGTGTATCATTTCCGAAGAGGCCTTTATCGAAGGCAATAAATTTGGATGAAGAATAAATATTTTGTGTTTCCTTGAGCAATTCTGGTACTTTTTGTCATAATGTACGTTGGTGAATATGAAATCAAGTGTGATATTTAAGCGTGCTTCTTCAGTCATTATATTGTGGAGATTGAAGTCACGTAGAAGACTGCATGGAATCATTCTGAGTGGGTATAGCATATCTCTCACTTCAAACTTCAGTAGGTGATAGTACAAGTCATTTGCAACAAAAAATGTCGTATAACTTTTTTTCGAAAAGTTGATAATCATTGAGTTATTCAACATTTCTTGATTTTACGAAATGTTTTGTTTCTCTCTATAAAAACAAGAATATCTCTGTTACTCTTACAGCTACATCAATCTGACCATACCATCGGAAAGAGCACTGAATTTGCTATAAGATAGGTGAGCACTAATGGTAAAAAATTTGTATACCGGGTGTTGTAAAAGGCTTAATGAAAAACTTGTGAAATGAACAAAATTAGTGGTATTTTCTTGTTAGCTGTACCACTGAAAACTGATCGATCTGGCTATTGAACAGTATATCAACTTTTGAGCTTACTATTTTTTACCAGCAATATCATTGGTAAGAGCAAGAGTAAGAACATTAAATTCTCTTATCCTTCGGTCACAAAAGAGCTAGTTTTATCGGAGCGTCTAAACAATTCCACAAATGACTTTTCAATAATAATAAGCGATAAATAAATAACATATCTGGATATTGAATGTTTAAGAAACTGGGAATAATTAATTTTTCTCGGATTAGAAAAAGAAAATCGAAAAATGAATTGTGAAAGAATAAATCACAGAAGGCTCGTATTACTTGATTTTAAAACAAATAAAAATATTTAGAATTTGACAGGAACTGCCATTCAATGAATTAATGAATTGAAGTTTATATTTTGCCCTTTTACGGTTCCATTTTCTTTTTCGAAAAAAATAAAACATGCCTAGTTTCTCAAATATTAAATATCGAGATATGTTATTGGTTTATGGCTTCCCGGGTAGCAGTGCGGGAGTATGCATTGCGCTTTCCAAACAGACACCAACCTTGCAGAAAGACATTTGTTGAAGTGTTTAGGCGCTTCGGTGAAACTGGTTCAATCAGTGGTTTAAGAATTAGGAAGGTGGTGGAAATGCTCAGCAATTGAGACAAGCACCTGTAATATTGCAGGCTGTTCGCGAGGACCCTACAACAAGTACTCGGAGAATTGGTGCTACATTGAGACTTCATTATTCCACGGTTCATAGAGTTCTCAAGCGAGATAATTTATATCCTTACTATTTGAGTAACGTTCAAGACCTTTTGCCAGTGGATAGTGAGGTGAGGTTGCAGTTTTGATGGTGGTACATGAATAAATTACAGGATTGGGGTTAATAATAATAATAATAAGCATTGGCTTTTTGAGAGTCAGTTAAATGAGGTGTAGTATTTCCTTGTTTCCTAATTTTTTTTCACCTAGAAGAAAAGATCTTTTATATATGGAGTGCATGAATTAATTTTGATTTATTTTAGTGTTTAATTCTTGTTTTCAAGATGAATAGTTGGTAAGATTAGTGATAAATATCTCTTACATAACGATGTTTCCTACAATTGTGGGTACACTTGCCTAGTATTTGTTTCTATTTTATTCAGGTTGGATTAATCAGCTATGCTGTATCCTACCTTTTGGTATCTCTCAATGTACAGTAACACTCACTCATAATAAGTTTAAGACCTTTAATGTAATTGATAATTATAATTATTATTTGTGTACAAGGTGCCAATAAAATGCTATTTATTATCGTGGACTTATGCACTATCTCAGCTGTTAGCTGGATATAATTTACCTTTCCCAGATTCAGCTATTATGCTATTATTTATTATCGTGGACTTAAGCACTATCTCAGCTGTTAGCTGGATATAATTTACCTTTCCCAGATTCAGCAATCAAAGGGAATAGGCTCGATTACAATAAACTTGACATAAATTTCCTAACTATCCTACATGTATTAAGAATTACAGCTTTTTGCATTTCTATATAGGTATTCTTATGCAATTCTAATTTCTTATGGCTATCATGCAAAGTTTTGGGTATTAACCCAGTGGAGGATACGATGACAGGAACAATATCTATTTTCTCGAAGTTGCCACATCTGATTGATCTCAATAGCAAGGTCAATGTATTTGGACTTTTTCTCCTGGAACTTATTCAGCACGTTGTTATTATTCGGTATGGCGACATCCACCAGCATTGCTGTTCTGGCTCTCTTATCATACACCACTTTTTCGCTTCTTAGTTCCATTATGACCTCTTCTCGTATGCTTTGCAGCGTTTCTGAAGAAAGTAGCCTGTTTTTAACGATTGTTCTTTTTCGATCCGAAATTCTCTGCTCGGATATGTGCTGTAATTCAGGATATTTTTCTACGAACGCAAGATGTAACGCGTATCTGTATGCTGTCATTTCCGATTCCAAGTTTGTAATCTTGTAATAGGAACGCATAATGAAGGAATTCATCTCTGGGGTCCACTTCATGCGTTTCCTAGGGAGTCCGGCTCTCATGGTCGTCGGCTTAATGGCTTGTGCCACCGTTGAAACATCAAGAGTCGGTTGGGAGGTATTGATGTTATTTCCCACTTGGTTTTGTGTTGCAGTATCCCTACTCGATATCACGCTGCTTCCGTCGCTAACCGAGGGAGACTGTGACTCACTTTCCGAACAAGACCCTCTTCCTAAATCTTGAACGCGACAAGAGGTTATGGTGGTACAATGTCGATTCACCCGTTTATTCCTTAGATTGTACATCATTGGATAAGTTGCATTTTATACCTACTGCCAGGTTAGGTTAGGTTACACCACTATTATTATTATTATTAAGGAGGGTTCAGCTTGTCGAGCTAGTTATACTTCCCGATCGTCTCAATTCAAACGCATTCTTAAATCTATTAAATAACGAAATAATGAACGTTCTGGAAGAAATGCCTATAGCTACTCGGCATCACCTTTGGATTCAAACGGACGGCTGCCCGGCTCATAATTCTAGAATGGTCCAGAACTGGATGACAGAGATTTGGAGAGAAATAGATAGGTCGATTCGGGCCGGTGAGATGGCCACCCAAAAGCCCTGACCTTACGCCGCTTGATATTTAAATCATTAAAAACTAATGTTTATAAAATTCCCTTTAATACTCGAGAAGAATTAATTAAAAGGATTCGAATTTGTTGCAACGAAATGAGTCAAAAACACATTGAACTTCAAAGAGTAGTTGATAGTTTAAGAAAAAGATGTGTTAAGTGCATTCAAGGAAGAGTAAGACATTTTGAACACCTGTTATAGTTTTTAAATCTCTTTCGTGAAAATATGATTCATTAATTTTTTTTAGTTTCTGTTCATGTTTCATTAAGTAATATAAAAATTCGCGTTTTCGAATTTGATGTTCTTATTATTTTTACCCATGATATTGATGGAAAAAATAGTTAACTCAAAAGTTGATATACCATTTGAAAGACAGTTAAATGTAGTAATTTCCCCGTAGAAGGGAAATTATAAACTCAATTCATTAATTCATTGAATGGCAGTTCCTGTCAAATACTAAATATTTTCAATTGTTTTAAAATCAAGTAATACAAGCCTTCTGTGATTTATTCTTTTACAATTCTTTTTCTGATTTTCTTCTTCTAATCCGAGAACAATTAATTATTCCTAGTTTCTTAAACATTCAATATCCAGATATGTTATTTATTTATCGCTTATTATTATTAAAAAGTCATTTGTGGAATTATTTAGACGCTCTGGTAAAACTAGTTCTTTTGTGATCCAAGGATAAGAGAATTTAATGTTCTTACTCTTACTCTTACCCATGATATTGCTGGTAAAAAATAGTAAGCTCAAAAGTTGATATACTGTTCAAAAGCCAGATGAATGTAGTAGTTTTTTCCAAAAAAAAAACCGGCTACTTATCGATCAGTTTTCAATGGTACAGCCACTAATTTTGTTCATTTCACAATTTTTTCATTTAGCCTTTTACAACACCCGGTATACAAAATTTTTTTACCATTAATACTTACCTATCTTATAGCAAATTCAATGCTCTTTCCGACGGTATGGTCAGATTTGATGTAGCTGTAAGAGTAACAGAGATATTCTTGTTTTTATAGAGAGAAACAAAAAATTTCGTAAAATCAAGAAGTGTTAAATAACTCGAAAATTATCAACCTTTCGAGAGAATGTTATAGGACATTTTTTTGTCTGTTGATTTGTACTATCACCTACTGAAGTTTGGCATCTTTTATAGTAGACACCCTGTATATCTCGCTTCATTAATTGAACATCAAGTTAATATAGCGTGATAGAAGCGGTTCGCAATTCCCCTCGATTGCCCATATAAAATTATTATTGTTTACTTTATTCGCTGATTCCAATAAAACGGATGATTCTGGTCTTATTTAATTCCGTCTCCTCCATTAAAAGTATCGAAATAGAAGTTAAACTGCTGTTGATGTGTTTGAGTTGAGCGGTAACTACTGGCTTCCGCTCCGCATTTCCTCGGGGCATCACTTCAAGGAACAACTAGTATTATTGTTGTACAAGGACTCGAAATTACATCTTGAGGCTCGTTTGAGACACGACAGTGTAACGATCCGAAGGTTATGCAGTAAGTTTCGAGGCTTTGGTGTGTTTTATAACATATGGCTATCTTTCCGAGGCGAGATGAAGAAAATGATTTGCAAGAAGCGAATAAAATATTTATCATATCCATAATTCATCGAAGTGATAAATTTTAAAATCATATGTTCTGATAGAACATCACTAGTCTACTGAGGATCCACTTAGAGTTATTAGACAACAGTGCAAACCTTTTTGAAAGTTTGGATTAGTTGGGGTAGTTTAGGGCAGGAGGTGCTCAAACTTGAACTGCTGGCGATCGACTTCCATATTTTTAGACTACTTACGATCGACTCTGAGAGGCTGCAAGTATGTGTGATGCAGGGTTGTCGTACATACACTATACACCCTACCGACGTACCTACCTAGGTAGGGTGTACCGTAGCATATATAGATATTAGCTTTCCGCACAATACACATTATTTTAGTCAAGGTTTGGCTTAGGTTTAGTTAGGTTCTTTTCTATAATATCAATGAAAAAATCCAAAATTCAAAATTGTAGCGTGGCACTGCATGTCCTCAGCATACTTCTCATAAGATGGTACGTAACCACTGAGTGCTAATCGCAAGCATGATGACATCTGATCGTCAGTTAGTCGATTGCGATATTTTGACTTAATTATCTTCATTTCAGAAAATGCAGACTCGCACAAGTAAGTTGACCCAAACATTGCCATCAGTTGAAGGGCGATTTGCCTTAGATTCGGAAATTTATCTTCAGATATAAAACACCAGAAATTTGTATCAGAAGCTGTTGCTTTGGGATGTATATCTGATATAATCTGCACCAACCCATTTTCAACAGAACATGAGTTCATATTAAACTGACTTGCTATTTCAGTAGCTAATTCCTCAATGTTCTTACATGAAAAGTGATAACTCATAAATGATGCTATATTTGCCAATTTACTGCAATCATAAAAACGTATTTTGAATTGTCCCAAAATATTTTATTATTCAGCCTCATACGTTTCATAATTCAACTGAGGAATCCTTGCTTTCAAAGACGGAAAATGTTCAAATCATCTCAATAATAGTTTTTCCTTTACCTTGAAGCTCCAAGTTAATGGTGGTTAAGTGCATTGTGATGTCAGTCAAAAATGCCAAATCAGTCAGCCATTTTTCGTTTTTCAACATCTAAGTGTCATCACCTCTTTCGTCTAGAAAAGCTGTTATTTCGGGCAATAATTCTTGAAATCTTTCCAGGAATTTTCTGCGACTCAACCACCTGACATTCGTGTAAAGAACTACACTCGGAGGCAAAATTAGCGGAACACTAGAAAATTTAACCAAATTCGAAGTTCGATATTTTTCCTAATTCTCAACCGATTTAGATGATTTGTTCGGCAAGTTATAGATCAACTCTTCTGCTTTGTAGAAATTAAAAGAGAAAACAAAAAAAATTTGAAAAAAATTTTATACGGGGGCAAAACTAAAAGTGTTTTTTTTGTCAAAAATTCGTAACACCCTGTGGAATTTCGTGGTCCGAGTTGAAACGTACAATATCATTGTCTGTGAAGACACATCTTCCTACAGTAACGCCCTTCTTGTTTCATGCGTTTATCTCTATATTTGCAAAATATAGTTAATTTCAAGTGGAAAATCACCATTTTGGAGAAATTCAATTGAATCAAGAAATTGTCATTAAAGTTCGTCTATCAATTTGGAATTTTCTTATTATCACTCAGGCGTGTCGAAATTGTCGTTTGCGATTTTTATGTTCGAATTGCATTAGTTATTGATGACAGTTTGGTTAATTTGGTGAAAATTAGGAATCCATAGGAGATAACAGTCGGTAGGTAATAAAACACACAACCGAATTCTGAGACCATTGATAAAACTTTTCATTTACACATGTGCACACTTTTTTATCAAATATGAAATACAACACACGTTTTTTGTATATGACCACATTTGCACTTGTTTAAAGAATGAGAGTTTTCCATTCTTTGATTTGATACAAATTCGATCGGTTGCGGTGTTTTGTGATTCTTTTACTGTTTACGATTCGAAACGGTATTTTCATTCAGAATGAGAGATTTACCACCAACCTCAGTAGCAAGGGCAGTTACATTGATCGAGGAAGGGCGCACCTACCGCTCAGTCGGTACCATGTTGGGTGTCTCGACGTCGGTTATCCATCGAATCTACCGACGTTACAGGGAAACTGGATTGTACGTGAGGAGGCGAGGACAAGGAAGAAATCGGGCAACCCGCGCTATACATGACCGTTTCATCATCGATCAAACCATAAGAAATCCTCGTCTTACTGCTGTTCAGGCACGTAACCTTTTACAAGCAGTGGATAACATTAACGTCAGTGTGAGGACAGTCAGAAGACGATTAAATGAAGTTGGTCTGAGATCATACGCGCAAGCAAGAGCACCAAGACTCGATAGAGCCCATCGGGTAGCAAGATTGGCGTTTGCTAGGGATCATGTAGCATGGACAATCAATCAGTGGAGACGAGTTTTATTTAGTGATGAGAGCCGATATTGTGTGAATTTCGTGGATGGTAGAGATAGAATATGGAGGCATCGAGGGGAACGGTACAATCAAGCGAACTTCGCAGGAACTGAGCAATACGGTGGAGGGTCAGTTATGATATGGGGTGGCATATGCTTGGGAGTACGAACAGAACTGGAGATTATTGGCAATGGATCACTTAATGTCCATCGGTATATAACAGAAATCTTGGAGCCCCATGTTGTGCCTTTTGCTCCTTACATAGGGGAAAATTTCCTTTTTATGCACGATAACGCGCGCCCTCATACTGAGCGCATAGTAATAGAATATCTCAATGAAGTTGGGATCACACGAATGGACTGGTCGTCGCGGTCACCGGCTTTGGTGGAAGAGTGGGACAACATACCTCAACAGATGATAGACAACATCATTGGGAGTATGCGAAATCGTATGCGCGCTGTAATAAGAGCTCGGGGGGGTCATACTCGCTACTAAAATCAAATGTTTTTTTTGTGGGTAATCATGAACATTTTTCTCAACATGTTCATTTCAATTCACGAGTGTATCGCCAGAATACATACCTGCTCTCAATTTTGGACAGGAATGATAATTATTATAGAGTGTCACACAAAAAAATTCAAAAATAAATGTGCAAAATCAACGATTTTTCCAGTGTACTTCGAGTTCTTCCGGAGCGTGAAATTGGCCAGTGAATTTCAAAAATTTTCATTTCGTTAGATTTCCGCTTCTCTAATTTTGATTTTATTTTTTGGCTAACCTCCGATGTTATGCACTTACGCAAGATTACAAATAAATTCTTGAAATTTGTGACTTTTCGCTTCAAATTGGATATCTCTTGTAAAAATAGAGATAAATGCATAAAACAAGAAGGGCGTTACTGTAGGAAGATGTGTCTTGACAGACCATGATATTGTACGTTTCAACTCGGACCACGAAATTCCACAGGGTGTTACGAATTTTTGACAAAAAAATATCGAACTTCGAATTTGGTTAAATTTTCGAGTGTTCCGCTAATTTTGCCTCCGAGTGTAAATCAGTGTATTCAGCTGACTCCCTATCTTCCAACTGCAACTTAAAGAGCCCCCGTTGTAAGCTACGTGCACGGATGGAATTCACAATTTTTGTTGCAATGCCCATAATTTCCTCCGTGTTTAAAACTTTTGAACACAAAACTTGTTGATGTATAATGAATGGAATGAAAAAAAGTTGAAGGAAATCTTCATTAGCTTGACAGAATGCCACAAAACCGTTTTTGTTTCCAGTCATTGCTGGTGCTCCATCGGTTGTAATGCACACTAATTTATATATTGGTAGCTTGTAGTTTTTCACAAAATTGAAGAAAACGTCATATATATCTTCGCCACGGGTCTTCCCCTTCAGAGGAATGATTGTCAAAAATTTTTATGAACCGTTTTATAATGACTTTTATTTAAAGGAAAGAATTGATTTCTTTTTTTCTCTAAGTTACCACGCTAAGATATTGCAACTAACGCACGACAAATAAGACAAATGCACTTATCCTTCACCATACAGAAGAAAAATTCTTCCTCCCAATCGTTATTAAAATAATACGTTTCAGATTTATTCGCTGCACTCATTTTGTACTATTTAATGATAAACTTTGTATCGACGTAGTATTGCCTTCAAGTTACAATTCAGAATGACTCCAATTCCTGCAGGCGCAACATTTATATCGGCGTGAACGAAAGTCTCGAATGTTCCCGTCAAACGCGCCGCCCGAAATTTCTAGAAAAGCGGCAAGAATAAAAAACGCGGCTTTTCTTTGACAAGTACCGCGCGTTTCTTTGATAAAGCCGCCTTCTGCCGTTATCAGAGCGTTATTTTAGTACTTACAAGTTTTTGCAATCTTGCAATTTGTAATAGAGGGAAAAATAGAGGGCAAACGGGCTAGAGGACGTAGAAGAACTTCATGGATGAGCAACCTGCGTAATTGGACTGGACTTAATAGAGAAGAACTAATACATACTGCCAGAGATAGATGGACATATGCCATGTTATTAGCCAACCTCAGAATCTGAGAAGGCACCAAGAGAGAGAGAAGTTTTTGTACTTTAGTAACCTACTTATTGAAAAATGTTTTCTTGTCGAGATCTACTCAAGAAGCACTCCCTGATATAGACATTAATGTACAAGAACCCTCAGCTGCTAACTATCTTTCACAACTTCAGGAACAATAAATAAGTACTTTATATTTGTGAAATGATAAAATTGCTATAATTTCGATATATATATATATATATATATATATATATATATATATATATATATATATATATATATATATATATATATATATATATATATATATATATTTTACCCCGACGAGTTGCCCATATATCTGTTCATGCAATCAAACTGATTTAATGAAAAATATAAATCCACCACCCGGTAATTAATACCATTGCCAGACAATGATTATAATCAAAACATAATATCCTGGAATAATTATATATTAGGATAACGTTAAATGTTATGAGAATATATCAATCTACCAGACTATAGCATCATCAGACAATGATATCAATGTACCAACGAGTAGTGTCAGAGGCTTTCTCCCGGAAAAATCCAGTGTACGGACCTTAGTCAAGTAACACTGAATGTTACTCATTAATAGTTTCCTTTGTGTGAAGTGGTGAACGATCGAATAGAATACTGCTCTGAATATAAATATGACAAAATTGTCAGTTAATTATATTACATTTATATAAACAAATAGATAAAATATGAAATGAGATTCTGAGCAGTATAAGCTAAAGAAAACCTATGACTCTACCTCATTATTATTTTCGGAAAGAAACCTACGAAGAATATTACAAGATTTGATGACTGTTATCTTTTGTAACTGTTCAAACAAATTTTCTTCAGACCCAAAATCTCAATACTCTTGTGAAGATTTCTAGGAATAACACTTGTTGTGGAAATAATAATCGGTAGAATAAATATTTTCTTCATTTTCCACATTTTTTAAATCTCGTCGCCAAGCATCATATATTTAGAAATTTTTTCATTGTATTTATTTTGTATATTATGTGTGTCGGGTATAGCAATATCAATTATATATGTTATTTGATTCTGTTTATCATTAAGAATGATATCTGGTCTATTGTGTTTTACAGCTCTGTTGCAAAGAATTGTTTTATCAAAATAAAGTTTATATTTGTCATTTTCACAAATAATCTCAGGTTCATATTTGTGAAATTTTTTTCTTTGGGAATTAGGTCATGTTTAATTCCTAGATTAAAATGAATAATATTAGCGACGGCATTATGTCTTTCTAAATAATCTGTTGAAGCAAGGACTGAGCAAGATGATAATATATGAAAAACTGTTTCTGAAGAACAGAAACATCTACGGCAAGAATCATCTATATTTTGTTTGATGATGTGTTTTCTATAATTCCTCATGAAAACAACCTGATCCTGGATCGCAATTGCCAAGCCTTCTGTTTCAGCAAACAATTCTCCAGATACTAACCATTTATTCGATGCGATTTCATCAATATAATCATTTTCAATTCTTTAGGTGCTTTCCGTGTAATTCCTTCTGCATCCAACTTTCTCTTTTAGAATTATCATCAAATATATCAAAATCTACCTTTTGCATTGTCAAGTTCAGAGGTGTAAGATTATAATCTGAAGCAACAACAATATCATGTAATTTGGACGTTCTCTGTTTATCATGAAAATGGGAACGTAGATGAAAATCTGTTTACTATGAAGATTATTCAAATCAGTTAATCCACGACCTCCAAGATGTCTAGGTAGTGTAACTCTCTGAACAGCTGACTTTGGGTGGTGCTTATGATATTTACAGAGCATTTTCCTCGTTTGACATTGTAATTCATTTAGATCAGTTTTAGACCATTTAATAATTCCAAAAGAAGATGTAAGAATAGGAACAGCATAGGAGTTGATAGCTCTGAAAAGGTTTTTACTAGTTAAATGACTCTTGATGATAATTCTAAGTCTTTTGTAATATGAACTTCTAATATTTTCTTTAGTGCTGCTATGGTTAATTGTCTTCTCTTGACAAAATCCAAGATATTTATATGTATCTCCTTGATGCATTGGATCGTTTTCGATATTGGAAATCTTTATATAATCAGAGGTGATCTTTCCTTATTCAATAGAAAGATTTTTACATTTTGGAAGCCCAAATTTCATATGAATATCATTGGAATAGTTGAAAGTAATCTCAAGTAGACTTTTTAAATGTGATCTGGTTCCGGAATATAATTTAATATCATCTATATATATATATATATATATATATATATATATATATATATATATATATATATATATATATATATATATATATATATATATATATATATATATATATATATATATATATATATATATATATATATATATATATATATATATCTATATATATATATATATATATACCCTCAAAGTAACAGATAGTGC
The DNA here is from genome assembly GCA_013387265.2 of Cryptolaemus montrouzieri. Classification (NCBI taxonomy): domain Eukaryota; kingdom Metazoa; phylum Arthropoda; class Insecta; order Coleoptera; family Coccinellidae; genus Cryptolaemus; species Cryptolaemus montrouzieri. The sequence goes on from JABFTP020000165.1 coordinate 2,588,866, forward strand.
TCTTTTGGTGAAATACATAAGCGAAATGTTGTATTTATGTAGGTAATGTGTGGACGTACTATATGCAAAACTCTATCGAAGCTGGCTACTGATATCTGATAGTATTTGGAAATTTCTCAGTATGTTTCCTTTAATCTTGACACTTTTAATGAAAGAAACCTTTCTTGAAGCTTCGGTTAGCCAGATGGACCCAATTTTTGCAAAATTTTTGATGACCTTTTCTTTTTCTGCTTCTTAGATTTAAAGCAACAACACATACTGCTCTTTTGAAATCCATCTTCAAACTGTGAAATTGTGGCCAGTTTCGCGGGTTTTAACCTTAGTGCGTGCGTCTCGGGCGGTTTTGCCGTTTCACGATTTACGGCTTGCGGGAAAAAACCTTAGTGCTGTCTAAGCCTTAAGCTTCCCGACATCCAAGTTCCACAAGAGAGTTTATAAACACTGATTTGTTTTCTGAATTCAAGATTTACAATTTTAATACATCTGCCTAGAGAATTATCCGTTCTGAAAGCTATATACAAAATATGAGATGAAAATAACGACTTTAAACTTAAAATGGCTTTACAATATACACCCTCCATTCCGAAAGTAATCGAACTTCTTGAAACTACCAGTGTTAATTTGAATTGTAGAGGCTTCTACTTGATATAATTCCATTCCAATAAAAATAAATCAAACGATTTGGAATTCTACTGGGATAATATATTAGCACAACGTGTTTCGACCCTCTGTCTTTCTCAAGTGCAAGGTTACATACTACTGATATTCTATACTACAAATAGCAATAAAACCAGCTTAGGGAAATCCATTCAAGGCTAGAAATACTCGATAGCCCTTGAATGGATTGCCCTAAGCTGGTTTTTATTGCTATTTGTAGTATAGAATATCAGTAGTATGTAACCTTTCACTTGAGAAAGACACAGAGTGTCAAAACGCGTTCTGCTAATATGTTATCCTAGTAGAATTCTAAATAGGTTCATTTATTTTTACCAGTATTAATTTTAATGCAAATCTTTTTTATTAATTAATGTATTAGCCTTCTGCATTGATACACAAATTTGCGCGCTCCAACAGGTTGTCAAACGACTTCTCTATCTCTTTTTTTGGAAAGGTCTTTATGCACGTCGGTCACCGCACTTTCGATGACCTCAATCGAATCGTGCGGCTTTCCTTTCATCGTCACGCTGTCAGATCAGGTGAATAGGGTGAATTTTGCGATGTTGATTTTAATGATGTCTTTGCTATGCTCAATTCGATTGAATTTATGGTCGTCGGTGAGTTTGTGTGTTACAAACCTCGAATTAACCTTCGTAAGTCCCAACACTTCGGTCTAAATACCGCATACAGTTTAAGGAATGCCTAATTCCATTTCCATAAATTTCACTGGTGATTCTTCATTATTTTTGTCGCACTTCTTCGATGTTTTTTTCTTCCGATAATCGAATTTTGGAGCAGGCTGATCTTACGTCATCATTCAGAGTCTTTCTGTCCGATTTGAATCGCGCGAACCACTCTCACAATTGCGTATAGGGATGCAAACGATACATTGATGTTTTAATATCGATATCGAAACCTAAGACATCGGATGTAACATCGTTCTTCATGAACGATGTCACCTATACACGCAAACATATATCTCTCTTAGTCAGAAGCATAGATTTTTCTATTTAGTGTCTCGTTCGCTCTCTGTAAAACACAAACATGCGCAAAACTAAGCAGTTGCTTCGCTCGCCCACATTGACGGCCATTGTTTTGTTTGTTGTTTGGAGTTCACTAAATCAAAGAACTTACAAGCTACAATTACACAAAGGAGAGAAACCGCTTACTTGGCACCAGGTTATTATTTCTAAAATTGGAAGGTAGATCTTAAAACTGAGATAAAAACACAAGGTTTTACTTTAATCTTCACTTCTATTTTTAAAAATAAATAAAAAATAAAGTGTAGATTAAAGTTAAACCTTGTGTTTTACATTCATCTCATTGTATATCATGGATCTACATCAAGTAACGGCCTCCACAATTCAAATCTGTGTTAAAAAATAAATACATACTTGTTTTCTGTTAAAATAAAATAATGATTATTATTTAAAAATAAACCTCAAAATAAATGAAATAGTGTCTCGTTTCTGCTAAAAAACATCGATATATCATTCATAAACGTCGATGTTTCAGTTTTCAAAATATCGATGTTTAAGTATCGATGTTTTTTATGAGCGATGTTGCATCCCTACTTGCTTACGGGATACACAATCATTTCTTTATGAAGTTTGTAGCACCTGGTGCGTTTCGATAAAAGATTCACTAAGTTAACCCAAAAATCAATTGCAGCTCTTTGAACAACTGTCAATGAAGTACCACGTTATCGACGGGTACAATATTACAACAGATGGCACTAGTAGTACTGCTTTTTTAAAACAGTTTGGTTACTTTGGGAATGGAGGGTGTAAGTTCTTGTAGCAAGACGATATTTTGTTAACCAAGATGCGTTTTAATTTTGATTCATCTTACTCTTGAAATTATTGAAATAGAAATCTCTTTTTGGTTAGAGCAAGTGCTCATCCTATGCAGAGTGAAAACTGATTATTCTATCCTTCTCTTACAGATGGTTCAGACAACAAAAAAGATGACAATAAGACTGACGAAATTCACAATGTGCCAAGACGAAAGAAGGTTTCCAGTGTATCTATCAACTTGCCGGCAGCTGGTCTGGGAAGCCGTCCAGCCTCCATCGTCAGTTCCTCCACAACGGACGAGGGTGGTTTCAACGAGCCCCTTCCCAAAGTCGAAGCCAAGTTGAAGCCGCACGAGGAGTCGTTGTACGATTTTCCCATGAACGAGGATAAACCTCTCCAGTATTCAGACGATGAGGACGATTACAAGAAACCGGACGAAGTAGTGGACGTATCGCCTAAGTCGCCCCCAAGAGTTTGTCGTCTGAGCCAAGAGGAGATCGAAGCTCTGTACGCGGTGCCGCATAAGCCCAACAGTGTGACGCAGCAAAAATCGGTAACGTCGACCGATTCTGAGACGTCGCAGGTAGGAGAATCGAATTCGTATGAATGAAATAATTCGACTACACGAAAATTGCGGAAAGCAAAAAGTTTCAGTACCTTGATCATTTCTTACCTTCTTATAATTGTTTCCAATATCCGTTTTTAGTTTGTACTGAAAGAAAACTGTTTTTGTCTTCTTTGGATTCACTTTCATTATCTATTTTATAAAGTAGTTCGTTATCTTCATGTACTCCGGTAAGCTTTTTATTGATGCCTGTTTCTATTGGATATGTAGATTGCCGTGTGTTCTGCAAATCCAGATTGTTTGGTATAACTTTCATTTCAGGCAGATATTTGTTTCTGGTTTTTCAACTGGTCTCATTTTGATGTGGTGACTGGTCTGATGTTCGTTTATAGGTGTTCTTCTTTGCAGTTTACGCATTTGGGAAATGTGGTCTTGAGTTTCTTGTAGTCGATCGAGCTGTGGTCTTCCCCATATTTCATTTATCTAAACGATGCGTGGTAGATCCTCTGTATATGTTCAAATAATAGGCTTTGATGCTGTTGTGAAACTTCTGTCTTAGTTCTAAGGTTACTACTTGAATCGAAATATTGATCGAAGAACCCAGGGTTCCTTTCTGCCTTAAAGATATCAATAAATCGGTGTCTATGATGATTATAATGAAGCAAATGAGAATAAATACGCCACGTGCAGGATATGAGAACATCGTTCGGCCGAAGAAAACAAAAAAATTTGGTTTGGAATCGGAAGGCTCGGAGGCTGTTGTGAGCACTTCTTCAGAATTCTCTGTTACTTTTCGATTCCCTCTTGATTGTTCGGTCGGTTATGGACGTATTCTGTAGTGGAAAATCTGTTGTTTTTCACTTCAACAAAACATATTTTTCTTCTTCGTCAGCACTCAGGCCTTTTGTCCAATGTGCTTGCGTGTTGTGTTGGTGTTATCAGTTTACTGTTACTGTTGTAGCAGGACATTCAAATAGTATATTCTTCGTTGTTTCATCATTTTCTAGGCATTCTCAAGTTGTGTAGATGTTTATTGAGTTGGCGTCCCATTAGTAGGTTAACTACCATCCCAATAGACTTCTTGTCAAGGGACAAAAGTTCATGCACCCTCTTCTTTGATTGGGGCTCTTTTATGAACCTGAAAATGTCTCAGTCTCGAGATGCTAGTCCAGTAGTTAAGGACGTCGGTAGTGTTCCAGTCTTGGAAGAAGGAGAGCATGTGGGTCCATCGGATAGTCAGAATACGATCTGGTCCCATTAGTTTAACAGCTGTTGCCTTTCTGGCAAGGCTATCCACTTTATCATTCCCTTTGATACCCTGATGGGTTGGGCACCAGAGCAGCGCAACTTTGTGGTATTAAGTTGCGGAAGTGCTCCTTTGCATCTTTCAGATATCCCAAGGCGTTGTGACTATCAGAACATATGTAGATGTGAGTGTCTCTGTAGTTCCTATGTAGGATTTCCTGCTTGCATGTAAGACTAGCGTGTGTTACGGTGACATTGTCTTCTAGAGCAACCCTAACGTTTGCCTTGGGGCCGTGAATGCCGACAACTTACCTGTCCTGGTTCTGGACTCGTCTGTAAACCAGGTGCGACCTGTGGGATGAATAGGGCATAAAAAGTAGACTAATTTTTTTTTAGTAGAATGAGAACCTTAAAGGGTTCGTCAAAACGATGAGTGGCTTTCATTCAATGTTCTTTATGTGTCCAGAAATGAGAGACCCCTCCTCATGTCTCCTTCCCACATCCTCAATGAGATCTTCAAGGCCGTCTACTACAACATTATGTGTGGAAGGGGGAGGGCTCAGCAGACATCCCATGGAGGACGTGGGTGTCAATATCAAGGCTTTCGTGACTACTAGACAAGCTTGCCTTCGGATTTTGCTTCCTTTATTTCGTTTGGTCTCCTTGTTCAATGCCGGCCACCATATGGTGGCCGCATAGGTTAGATTTGCAATCTCCATCTGGGCCCAAATAACTAGTGCGTTTTGCGTTCTTAGCGCTTTTCTTTCGATGTTGTTGTTTGGTGCAAAGCATCACACCTAATATTGTTTTACTAATGTTAGTTCCTCATTAAATAGAATTGTTGCCTTGAAAGACAGTAATTTCGTTTTAAGAGTGAATATGATCATGTCTGAGTTGTGGGATTAACATTGTTGCTAACTAAAATCTATCAGTCTATTGTTGAATTAATCGAGTGCAATATCTTTTTAACTGATTCGATTTCATATATTTATTTCACACAAGGATATATATATATATATATATATATATATATATATATATATATATATATATATATATATATATATATATATATATATATATATATATATCGCTGGATTACCAACTTCCACTATAATGCCTCTGAAAGTTGTGAAGCAGGCTTATGTCATGGCGGCCATTTGCAGTGTAGGCAAAGAGATGCGTGAATTCAATACTTGGAGTTGATATGAAGATTTTTTTTATGAAATGATTGTTAACTATTCTGAAAACTAATTGAGCACAAAAAACCATATGTTTTGATATATCCACGAATAGTTTCAGTTTAAATTATTGAATATGTTTTTTCCATGTAGTACTTACGGCTATTTATTCTTGGAATCCCTATCAACACTACATCATTCAAAATTATCGACCATTTTCAGGGTTATTTGGGGCGACAACAAATAAGAACAATCCGCATACTCAGCTCGTGCCTTTGACTCACAGGATTTAAAAAATGTTTGCTATAGAATAACCCGTAAGGCAGAAACCTCATTTCCAATATTCTTCCAGTATTAAAAATGGTTTATGAGGTATTTTCTCTAGAGAAACATTTGCACATTTAAAATCAGGAAAAATCTTACTCTGTAGATAAAAATTTATGTGGCAGTCAAATCATCTTGTTTACCGAATGCCTTAAAACCATCAGTATACATATTGAACCTATCTGCTTATTTAATTATAGCAAAGTCATTTCGGGATGCGTTCTTAAGTCCACTTCTGTAGACCATTTTGTGAATCTTCGGAAATATTCAATGCTGCAATAATCGTGATCTGATACATAATCGAAAAGAGCTTCTGCGCAGCTATAGCAATGAATTTCTTCAATTATTTTTTTTGCTACATATCCGGATTTATACATCAAAATATTATTCTTGAGATATTCTGTCTTATCATGATTTATTACCTGCGATAATTTTAAGTTTTAGCGGAGTATTAATTAAGAGTTAGAGCAAATTTCTTTAGTTCATTTTGTATAGTGTCGAGACTGAAACCTTCGAAATTTTCCTTTAGAAAACTCCCTTCTTTTTCATCACTTAGTATGTTCTCATCTCTTAATTTTTCACCATATTCCTCATGCTTCTAACTTCTATTTTCCTACGGCGCATTGTTTGCTTTAAAATTTAATTTTTTCCCTCAAGTTTCGTTTTGAAGGGGCTGTGGTCTAGCGTCAGTTTAAGGTGAAACTGATAATTTCATTGACACAGTAGAATCAACAGCAACAGTTTCAACTTCTGTTTCAGAATAAATCTCGAAGAAAACTTCTGTTTCCTCAACTTAGGAATTTCTTTTTAAGATGCTCTGGAAATATTTGTGAATACAGAAGGTGCAGATTCTGTCTTCAATCTCTTAATGTATGTTCTAGGTCATTGCAAATAATCAAAATCGATGAAGTGGTGTCTACACACTTTCGAAGACGTCGATGGAAGGAAGTTCTTTTTTTGATGGCATTGACAAATAATTTGAGCAATGGCTCATTTTTCAATGGAAATCTACAATATATAAGAATAGATTTTAAAATGAACAAATGCACTAATGTAATGTCAACTTTGCCTATACTGCAAATGGCCGCCACCACTTGCATAGAAGTTCGCATTCCCGGCGTGTATAGATATAACATCCTTGGTTTTACATTGTATTCAAAGTTTGAAATTTTCAGGTCACAGTAATCCCTCAGCAGAAATCCTTCGAGTCTGACGTAATGTACAACACGGCTGTGACGAAAAGTTCCGTAGTGTCACCTCTCGATTGTCAGGAGGAAGAAAACTGTGATAATACTTCGTCCGGCGTTAAGTCTGAACCTTTTATTTTGATAAGAGAAGCGTTACATGCAGATGACAGAGGTGGCACCAGGACCCCCGACTTGCAGAAATGCGAAGCCAACATCCTAGATTTAAATGATGTGGAATACGCGGATGCGAGCGACAACGATGACAGTTTCGGTGACAAGAAAGCGACTGAGCCCGACGCAATGACTCCAGCTGAGGCAGAGAATTTACTCAGTACAAAGTAAGAACTATTTCATTGCTAAGAATGTTTATCTCATTGGAATGGACAAGAAAAAGCACGAAAATTTTTGTTTTGCTTGAAAGAAGTTTATACTAACAAATGAAACACTTACTGAATGAATAAAATATGATATTGTCACTAATGAATGATTTGGATATGATATCGTTTGGCCATACAGGGTCCGCCATCTAACGTGTTTTTTTTGAACTAGCGGTGACACTGGTAATCTTAACGACACTTCTGATTTGACAGGAAGTTGGTTTTATCATTCGGCTGAACGAAAATGGTTGTGTATACGCTTACTTTGAAACTCCTGGTAATGTTGCAGAATGTGTGGGAAAGTTACGTACGGAAATGTGAAGAAAAGAGGAACCGTCCGCGCTTTCTTTTGAAAAAATTGAGAGAAACTGGCACTACTATTGGCAACCTAACGCGGGATAAGCAAAAACAGTGCGCTCAACCGAGAATATTGCTGATGTTGCCGAGAGTGTGCGGAAATCGCCAGGAACATCAGTGAAGCATCATATCCCTGAGACGAATTTTGCGTAAAGATCTTAGTATGACGCCGTACAAAGTCCAATTGGTTCAGGAATTGAAGCCACAAGACCATCTGTTGCGTTTTCATTGTTCCAGTTGGGCTTGCGACCAGCTTGAAAACGACCCCGATTTTCGGACGAGGCGCATTTCCGTCGGAGCGGATACGTTAACAAACAAAATTGTCTCATCTGGGAGCGGAAAACCCGCACGTTATCATGGAGAAGCCGATGCATCCACAGAGAGTGACGGTTTGGTGCGGATCTTGGTCTGGAGGCAGGAGCCGCCGTTACGGTCAATGACGAGCGATAGCGCGCCATGATTACCGATTGGTTCTTCCCATTACTCAAAGAGGAAGACTTAAACAACATTTGCGTTCAACAGGACGGCGCTCCGTGCCACACAGTCATCGTTAAGATCGATCATCTGTGCACAGTCTTCCAAGATCGAATTATCAGTCGAAATTCTGATGTCGTTTGGCCGCCTCGGAGCTGTAATTTGACGCTGTTGGATAATTATCTTCGGAGGTCGTCAAAGATAAGTGTTATGTGGACAAGCCAGAGACAATTCAAACTATGAATACAATCGAAAATGTACTCAAAAATTGTATGGCGTACTGCCAGCCGAGGTAGCCATTTGAATGAATTTATATTCCACAACTAACCGGAGGGATCGTAATTTGATATGAAAAAGTAAATTTGGAAATCGGATGAAGCGTTTTTGTTTTATTGCATTAAAAAAAGTTACGTGGCGGACCCCTTAGAATAGCTTCTTCAGATGTAGTATTACATGCATGATATCATTTACAAAGTGCTACATAAGTATCCAATACTGAAAAGAAGCAACGTTACTTTATTCTTGTATAGTCTGTTCACCTTAAGTTTGAAGTGACGTCATCAACCAGTTTTCTGGTTGCCAATGTTTCCCAAAATTCCTATTCAGTGAGACTGTAAAGTAAGTAAAATTCATAATTTCTTTATTTTTGATTTTCGTGCAAAACGCTCAGACAGGTCGATTTTTATATTCAACTCAAAATTGTTTGGATGAAAAAAAAAAATTTTTTTTGTAATTCGCAAGATATTACTTCATCGACCATATTTCGAAAATTACAACCCATATTTTTTCATCATTATTCTACAGAGATTATTTTTCTGAGTGACCCATAGTAGGGGTCTGTTTCATTCAGGAGGTAGTGGTATGAATTTTTCTCAGAATAAATTCGATTGTCACTTCGACGTTTTTCTTAAGGAAACTCTGTCTGATGTCAATTTGAGGCATATGAAATTAATTCGCGAAAATAAAATTTTCCAATAATCATTCATATCAATACCTCTTGAATGGAGCATCCTGTATATCGAAAACTACGCAACTCAGACCCCTAGTGTGGGGAATCAAAACATTCAGAAAAATAATCTCTGTACCTTTCAAAGAACGTAAGAAAAAAAAACTCTTTTGGCCAAAACATTTCGAGTTGAAAATAAAAATCGACCTGATTATCATAATGGATCTTCAGAATACTAGTACTTACGTGTAAATGCAACACATGAGGCATAATTCAATTCAATTGTGTTCACCTTTCTTTAATATAAAAACAGGAAAAAGAAGAAATTTTCATTATGCATTTTATTTAATGAAGGCATGGCACTGGCCATCTCATTGAATTTGAAATACAATGGAAATGAATAAGGTTTTAGAGAAATCAGGTTTTTGAATAAGTTCAAAATTTAAATCAAACCGTTACTTTTTGACTGATAAAAAATTATTTTACTAGGCCATGAAATAATAATTATTTTCGAAATATTTCAATCCTTCAACAGAAACTTGAATTTAGTTTACTTGGCACTTGCAGATTCAAATAAGGAGCATAGGTGAAACTATCTAATAACAGAAATCAACAAAATCATTTATCTAACGATAATTTTACAAAGGAAAGGTTGAAAAGTTAAAATTAATTGAAAAAATAAATACCCCATTTTATTCTGAAACCGTCTAAAAATCTTTCACTGTCACTTTAATTCTCGTCCATATTTATTATCAAAGGGGGAACATCTTCAAGATCAAAATAAAGTTCGCGTTCCCGCCAATATTGAATTTCTTTTTCTGTGTGCTCAATAGTTTTACTCCATACCTCTGGAGTAATTTTCTGAAGAGATTCTTTCCATACAGAAAGAGATTGTTCAGCGGAACTCCCTTCCTTCCCTATATGGTCCCGATAATAGTTTTTGGTTATACCCCAAATATTTTTAATTGGTTTGAAAATGCAGTGGTAGGGAGGAAGACGTAATACTTCGTGTCCATATTCTTCAGATAGATTATCAATCTCAAATATTGGTTTTGGCTTATTCCTGTGAAACATATTTGAATTGAAAACACTCCTACTCCTTGAAATACAATCCTACTTGAATTCAGTACTTACACTTTAACTAGACTTCATAACCATTCTTGAATCTCAACCTCTTTAGTTGCTGTTGTGGGGGCTTTGTTCAAAATAGTTGTATGATAACTTGCATTATCGAGTATAATTGTTGAAGGCTTTTCCAAATTCAACAATAGTTGTTTGAAGTTTTCTTGATTCGTTCTGCACCAGAAATGAAACCATTCTTGTTGCCCGCATGGAGTACAATGATTCTGAAACGAGTATCAAATTTAGAATATCTTGAAATAGTACAAACAATAATTGTTAACCTCACCTGGTTCCACCAACTTGTGTTTTATTCACACTTTTGATATTGTCATCTTGCCACGAACAACTGATAGTACCAACCTTGAAAATCCATGTTTCGTCAAGATAGACAAATTCACGTAATCCTTCATTTTTATACGAATATATGATTGCAGAAAATGGATACGCTTCAATGCAATATGAGGTAGTTCCATCAAACCTCTTCTTGGATTATCTTTGGAATACTTAAATCCAATGTTTTGAACAATGTCTTACACCCATTGAAAATGTTCCTCTACAAAGAATATATATTACACTTGATTTAGACAAAGGTTTTAATGACTACTTAATGTTCTGGAACTTGTCATAGATAGTATTTCTTATGGCAGTTTGAATCAAAATCGTTAATATGTACTACAGGTTTCTCACGATTCCTTTTTTTCTTGGACTTCTCAGTGAATCACCACTCTTTGTTTTTGCCATAATATTGTTAATGGATGAAATGCTTACTTGGAAAGCACTCGCTACCCTCTGTAAGCAAAAAAGTTCATAGTATGTAGATGTGTAGACAATTTGGAAACCAACAGATGAACAAGTTAAGTTGTATCATAATATTTCTTTTTTAAGGGTAGAAGGCCCTTTCTGTAATTAGTTTTAGTGGTACTTACATCTCTTACAGCTGCAAGGGGGAGAAGAGACCCCCCCATTATCTCGTTCTTGTTGGAAATAATTGCATAATGATGCAATCATGTTCTGGGCTTGGCTCGAGAAAGCTCTTGGCATTTTCACTATCTATATAAAATAGATATTCGAAACACTGAGTTCTGAAGAGAACTGATTTTAAAATAATAATTCAAATATTATCAGAACTTCGAGGAAAACGCTTCAATGCCAACTGTCATAACCAAATGTCACCATGTGTCACTAGTAGTTCCTTTGAGCGAGACTAGTTATTTTGTTTTTGTCCATTGCAATCTTTTCCAACCAGACATCCCTAGCTATGACGTCACCTTAAACTTAACGCGAACAGACTATAGTGAAGGTTTAACGAGACTGGATGCATTGCAGACACAAATTATTGTCTTAACATAGTTTTTTGTTTCGAAACATTTATCTTGCCAATATACAGGGCGGTTCTCAACTTGCAACTTAATTCTGTTAAAAGTACAAGTTTTATATATTGGCTGCATAAACATTATTCGGATATCTGCGATGTATCTGGCCGCTGTCATTGTTCCATTATTCACTAGGACTAACTCAGTTCGACCATGTAAAGAAAAGCCTCCCCACACCATTACTGAGCCCCCTCCGAAGTTTTCGGTTTGCCGGATATTTCATTGCTGATACCGTACCCCAGGTCGTCTGTATACAGGCATGCGTCTATCATTTGATACTAGACAGAACTTGGACTCGTCGGAAAAGAGAACATTCGACCATTCTGGAATACCCCAATTTGCATGTTCCCTCGCAAACTGAAGTCTTGCAACTTGATGCTCTCTGGTGAGACGCGGGCCGGTAGAAGCCACCCTTGGTCTGATATCGTCTTCTTTGAGCCTGTTCATAACAGTTTGTAATGAAATATGCACATTTCTGGAAAGTGCAAGTTCATTTTGTAGCATTCTAGCCGTACAGTGCCGAACTCTTAGTGCAGTTAAACGAATCCAACGATCATCAACTGGTGTTGTTATCCGATTTCTTCCCTGTCCGGCCCTTCTTTCATATTCCCCTGTTTCGTGGTACCGATTAATTGCTCTTGAAATAGTGCTTTGGTTAACATTCAACAAGTTAGCCACGTAACGTTGGCTTCGCCCCTCCTCTAGAAGTGTTACAATTCTTACCACTTCATGATCACTCAAATAGCGTCCAGGACGTTCAGCAGCCATTACAATAAATTCAAAGATTCAAAAATCAACAAGAAACACAGAAAACTTGCATTAATTTAGCATGAAAACTGAATGAATACTTATAGTCAAATAAGCTCATTCTTGTTTCAGACGTGTTTGAGATCATATGGAAACAAATGTTACTACATAGATAAGATTTTTTCCCCTCATATGTCCAAAAACATATGTTGACAAAGAAACTGCGATCGAGCTGCTTAATCGATTGTGGAATTCAGAACACCAGGTGATGCGAAAATTTTTGTGGTGTGTGTATTTGAATTTCCTTTGGCTCTTCAAGCCCTACATAGTGAACTAGTTGGAGCTATATTAAATACACCCACTATGTCCATGAGGGCTGCAGCTCCAGTCTCCTTGCTGTCCAAACACTGAGTGATGCTTCCAACTTGATAGTTGAGTGCCAAATCACGTGAACACGTATTGATGCTCACTCAGAAGCATCAGCGATAACACCCCAGTACTGATGAATCGATCCAACTCCTTCTTCGAGGTTTTCAGACATGAGACTTATCCGTCAGAACGATTTAGGTTGTGAGTCCGAATTACCCACCTTGGGGATGTATAAAACTTTTTCAATCTTTTACTTGCAGTTTTGACAATAGTTTTACAATATAAGAGAAATTTGAATTATCTTATACACCATGCCCAACAGATTGGTATAATGTACTTATTTTCTGAAGTCAACAATGGAATTACAAAAATATTTGTTTTTCTTGTCCATTCATTGTTTTTCTGTCCTTCAATTTTTAATAATTTTTATCTGTTACCACAGAATCCTGGAAAAGAAACGGTAAGTTCTTTAATCTTCGTTTGCTTTGAAAAATAAATTAACTATACTAACATTTGCATTTTGTATATATGTATATTGATATCCTCATTTTATAGCTTCAATTTTTACCTTTAATCTATACTAATATTATAAGAGGAAATATTTGATTCTTTTTTTGTTTGTTTGTTTGCATTGAATAGGCTCCGAAACTACTTGACGATTTAAAAAATTCTTTCACTGTTGGGAAGCTACACTATCTGCGGTGAACATAGGCTATATTTTATTTTCAAAATAAAGGGATCTATACTAAAACTCCAATAATGTAATAGAAGGTGTGAAAAATTGCTAAAAAACTTTGTTACATCGCGAGCGCTGCGAAAACTATTGATCCTAGAACAAAATAATGTACAACGACTTTGCAGAATGTAAAACTATCTAAAAAAATATCGCGGCAGCATATGTCTAACTATCATAGTTATGTCACGATAAGTGTTTTTTTAAACTTTCGAATTAGTAGGGATTGACCTACGAAAAGAATACAGTGTGTTCCAACGAAAATTTGACCCCCCCTATAACTCCGAAATGAGTAACATTAGCGAAAAACACCAAGACACGTCGATTTTTGTTTCGAGGGGGAGCATTTTTCGAAATAATTCGAAACTTGTCAGATCAACCCCCTACCCCCAGCAACCCTAATTTCGAAATTCATCATAGGGAATAAGGGTCGAGTGGCACCTTACTGTAAAGGTCTGTCAATTCTCCATTCTGATTTGTCATTTTTAGAATTTTAAATTAACATACAGGGTGTCCCAACCGAGGGTAAGTTGAATTCCTGCAAATCCCAAATACTAAATGAAATCGATTTATTTTGGCATAATGCAAGCGCAGGTTTATGCTCGGTCTAGAAAAACGACCTACACTTGTGAATTTGGAGTTGGTGCAATCAACCCCCTATTTCCAGCATCCCCAACTCAAAAATCATTCGATCGAAAATAGGTCAAGTGGCACCTCGTTGGAAAGGTATTTCAATTTTCTCTTCGAATTTGGTATTTTCGAAATTCAGAATCAGCATACAGGGTGTCCCGGAGCAGGAACACTGAAAACCCAAATAACTTTTTGAAACTGGTTCATTTCGGTATAATACGAGAACATGTTTATGTTTGATTCGAGAATAAGACTCTCTTGCGTGAATATGGAATTTTTGCAATCAATCTCTTCCATTCAGCATCCCCAACTCAAAAATCATACAAGTGATTACAGGTTGAGTGGCAAAGTTCCAGAAAGATTTTTCTATTTTCTGAATCACTGAGGCATTGGTATCAGTTTGGCAATCGAGGTTTTCTGGCGTGAGGATCAGGATGAGGGATGATGGAGAAACCGATTGGATGCTCATCTAAACAGGAAAACGAGATTTATTGAACTTGTATTCAATTGAAAACAAAAACTACCTTGATTATTACAACAATTGTTCAAAATGACCTCCGCCCACCTCCATACAGTTATACAGACGATTTTCGAACTCTCTTCTCACATTAGCGAAAACTTCAGGAGTCAAAAGTCGGCATTCTGTGATAATCCTCATCCGCAGCTCCTCCAGGTTTTCTGGTCTTGTGGCATAAACTTTAGATTTTAGATGGCCCCACAAAAAAAATCTAGGGATTTAAATCTGGTGACCTAGCTGGCCACTCAACAGGTCCTCTTCTACCAATCCACCTTCCTGGGAAATTTTCGTCTAAATATTGGCGCACCTGAGCATCATAATGCGGAGGAGCACCGTCTTGTTGAAAACGCATTTCGTCCTCAGAAAGAGTTGGATCGTTCTGTAAAATTTCTGTCAATCTAGGATGTATGTGTTCCTCTAACAACTGTAGGTAGCCATTTCCATTCAGATTACCCTCAATAAAGAAAGGCCCAACTAGATGATTGCCAAAATTCCTGCCCAAACGTTCAACTTCTGAGGCCTTTGCATGTGGGCCTCTCTAAACCAATGAGGATTCTGTGTGTCCCAATATCGACAATTATGTCTATTCACTTCACCACTGAGCATAAAGGTGCTTTCATCAGAAAAACAGATGTTATTCAGAAAATTTGGATTAGCGTTTAGGTTTTCACTTAGATTTTCACAAAACTGTAAACGACGATCTGGATCATCTTCGTTTATTTCATGCACTAATTTTACCTTGTAGGGTGAAATTTGTGATGTTTCACGATTCTATGGACAGTTGTAGCTGATACACCAGTCAGACGAGATAGTTTTCTGATCGAAGTAGTATTCTCCATTTGTAGATGACCCACTACTGCCACTTCCGTTGCCTCATTTCTGACAGGACATGCCACTTCATGTTTTTGTTTGCCACCGAACCCGTAGCTAGGAATTTGTCAACCAAATATTTAACGTACTGGTGACTGACTCCTTTCTCTTTCAGGATGGTTCCTATCGAATATCCTTGCCGTTTCTTTGGCACAACTGTTATTCCGAAAATACGTCGATACAATTTCGACCCTTTCCTCAGTGGAATAAACCATTTTCAGATTAATTTCAACTGACGAACAACAACAATAATGAGGAACTGATCTGAATAATAATAATATTTCATTGCAAAATGAGAAATAACAGATGACTGCACGCCAGATGGAAATGAAAAAATGTGAACATTTTCAATGCAGAAATCAGCTTTATTTCTTCGTAATTGATGCTCAACACATCGTACCCCAATACTTTTAACAGTTTCGAATTAATTTTAGTTGATAATTTCAAATGACGATATTGAATTTTTCGAAAGCGACATCCTGTATGGAGAGCCGAACTGAATGAAATGCTTTAATCATTCTGGAATTCAAAAACCTTTCTGAAGATATGCCACTTGAATTATTTGTATGATTTTCAAGTTGGGGATGCTGAATGGAAGGGGTTGATTGCAAAAATTCTATAACCACACAAGAAAGTCCTATTCTCGGATCAAACATGTTCTCGTATACCGAAATGAACCAGTTTCAAAAGTTATTTGGATTTTCAATGTTCCTGCTTCAGGACACCCTGTATGATGATTCTGAATTTCGAAAAACCAAATTCGAAGAGAAAATTGCAGTACCTTTCCAACGAGGTGCCACTTGACCTATTATCGATCGAATGATTTTTGAGTTGGGGATGCTGGAAATAGGGGTTGATTGCACCAACTCCAAATTCACAAGTGTAGGTCGTTTTTCTAGACCGAGCATAAACCTGCGCTTGCATTATGCCAAAATAAATCTATTTCATTTAGTATTTGGGATTTCCAGAATTCAACTTCACCCTTGGTTGGGACACCCTGTATGTTAATTTAAAATTCTAAAAATGACAAATCAAGGTGGAGAATTGACAGACCTTTTCAGTAAGGTGTCACTCGACCCTTATTCCCTATGATGAATTTCAAAGTTAGGGTTGCTGGGGGTAGGGGGTTGATCTGAGAAGTTTCGAATTATTTCGAAAAATGCTCCCCCTCGAAACAAAAATCGACGTGTCTTGGTGTTTTTCGCTAATGTTACTCATTTCGGAGTTAGAGGGGGTCAAATTTTCGTTGGAACACACTGTATTTTAATCATGGCCAACTGTATGTTGGTCTATCGCGGGTCGGAGGTCCTGAAAATCATTTTTTTTGCTACCACAAAATGAATTTACATCAAATATCGTTTACAGGAAAGCTCTGACTCAATAAATTGATTTTCAGGAGCAGAGAAAGTAAAGTATATAGTAAAGGCCTTTTCACAAACATTAAAAATTAGATATAAAAAAACAATACAAAAAAAATTAAATTAAACTAATAATATTTTATATTCGAACTTTCTTCATTTTACTTTTTCAATAACCCCAAGTAAAAACGAGAAACTTTGTATGGGAGAGTTCATAAAAGTGAAGTTAAATGTGAAGGAAAACCAATTTTATGTTTTCCATTGTTCGAATTGTAACTATAGAAGTACTTATCAATCAGAAATCTGCGTTTTATTTTTCGTTCAACAATATATCTCAAGGAAATCATATTTTCAGGGCTGAAATGTTATCGGACGAAGAGGCCCAAGAAGTTTCGCGCATGCTCCACAAAGACGTGAAATCCAGTAAGTGGCAACCGAACGCTTCCAGCTCGCTTCTGCAAGATTCTATGACGAATTCGATGTATGAATCATCTGGTGCCATTTCCATGAACGATAGCATAGGACCCTCGTCTCTCCAAGACGAGTCGCTGACTGATTCTACGGATCACTTGAACGACTACGTTGTTAATCGAGCGACGGAAATTTCGGATGTATCCAATCACAAGGACATGGAATCGTCTCGTTCCCAGTTGTATGATTCGACTTCGAGTATAGATATTTCGGTGCAGGACGAAGGAATCAACCACTCGAAATTTGACGTTAGCTGTTCCGAATCGAAGCAAGTTGATAAGCATTGGCTTGGTAAGTTCCTGAAAACGAAAGTGGAAATATAGAAATATCTGTATTGAATATTTTTAAAACTCTGTATAAAGTTATGGTACACTTTTTGTCGACATAGCAATGATTCAAATGTATTAAAATTGCTATTGCTAACTTTAAGTCAGAAATTAATTTAATGAAACAAATAGCCATGTCCAATCTTTTTCCAACACAATTGATTGAAAGAACTATTAACAAACATAATAATAACAAGATTTCAAAACTTGTATACCCTATTACAGGCAAAGAAACATTCAAATATATCTCGCTGAGTTTTAAGGACATTATCCACTAAAATATAGAATTTTTTTCAAATTTAATATGAAAACTGCCTTCACCAGCATATCCTAGGAAAATTATTTCACAATTCAGAGGCTAAACTGAATAAATTTATGAAATCGAGTGTACAAAATCGAATGCGGTGAATGTACTGCATGTTATGAAGGCCAAACCGGTAGAGACTTCTAGAATTCTTTCAAAGAGCAAACACATACAGACAAAAATTTCTTCGTTTTCGGACATATTGCAATTACAAATCATATTATAAATTCTGAAATCCTAAAAATACTACATAAAGGGTCTATCCATCGGCTGGTTTCATTTTCAATGCCTTATAAAACGCCGATCTCTTTGAGAAAAGTGGTGATATTTATATTTTAATGCAAAATCCAAACATGGTAGCGTCTGATCCAGAATGGGAGGCTAAATCTTCAACTCACCAACCCGCATGGCCAGCGTGGTGTTTCAAGGCCAAATAAACCCATTAAATAATTAATATGACGAATTTAAAAACAACTGGAAATGTACCCCAGGTGGGAAGAACACCTTCAGAAAGGTCTGCCTCAAGGATTCTGGGGGAGGCAAAAATTCGCTCATATACAAATCCTTATTCATATCAGCATATAACGCAAGAACTTTATTAGGAAACGATAAAATGATGGAACTGGAAGAAGAGCTTAAAAACATAAAATGGGGTATAATAGGTCTGAGGACCTTCAGGAAACTTCCTCAGCTATGTGGACGAGGAGAATTCAATAAGATGAATAGGTATTCTTGTTCATAAGAGGCACGTAAATCAGATAAGAGAAGTTAAAATAATAAGTCCAAAAGTCATGTACTTGGTGCTCCAATTAAATCAAACTATAGTTCAAGCCTATGCACCAACATGCAATCACAGTGACGAAGAACTAGAACTCTTTTACGAAGATGTTCCAGGGCAATACAAGAGGGAAGATCGAAGTACATCTGTTTAACTGGAGACTTTAATGCTAAGGTGGATAGCAGACTGGATGAGAATGAAATTGCTGTAGGACCACACTGTTTGGGAGATCGAAATGACAGGGGGAACCTTCTGATCGATTTCGTGCATCTACACAGACTATATATAATGAATGCATTTTTCGAAAAACATCCAAATAGAAAATGGACTTGGTCAAGTACCGATGGTAGAACCAAGAACGCCAACCAACACAATTGATTGAAAGAACTATTAACAAACATAATAATAACAAGATTTCAAAACTTGTACACCCTATTACAGATAAAGAAACATTCAAATATATCTCGCTGAGTTTGAAGAACATTATCCACTAAAATATAGAATTTT
The DNA here is from genome assembly GCA_013387265.2 of Cryptolaemus montrouzieri. Taxonomy (NCBI): domain Eukaryota; kingdom Metazoa; phylum Arthropoda; class Insecta; order Coleoptera; family Coccinellidae; genus Cryptolaemus; species Cryptolaemus montrouzieri. The sequence goes on from JABFTP020000165.1 coordinate 2,608,080, forward strand.
TTTTCAAATTTAATATGAAAACTGCCTTCACCAGCATATCCTAGGAAAATTATTTTACAATTCAGAGGCTAAACTGAATAAATTTATGAAATCGAGTGTACAAAATCGAATGCGGTTAATGTACTGCATGTTATGAAGGCCAAACTTCTAGAATTCTTTCAAAGAGCAAACACATACAGACAAAAATTTCTTCGTTTTCGGACATATTGCAAATACAAATCATTATAAATTCTGAAATCCTAAAAATACTACATAAAGGTTCTATCCATCGGCTGGTTTCATTTTCAATGCCTTATAAAACGCCGATCTCTTTGAGAAAAGTGGTGATATTTATATTTTAATGCAAAATCCAAACATGGTAGCGTCTGATCCAGAATGGGAGGCTAAATCTTCAACTCACCAACCCGCATGGCCAGCGTGGTGTTTCAAGGCCAAATAAACCCATTAAATAATTAATATGACGAATTTAAAAACAACTGGAAATGTACCCCAGGTGGGAAGAACACCTTCAGAGAGGTCTGCCTCAAGGATATTGGGGGAGGCAAAAATTCGCTCATATACAAATCCTTATTCATATCAGCATATAACGCAAGAACTTTATTAGGAAACGATAAAATGATGGAACTGGAAGAAGAGCTTAAAAACATAAAATGGGGTATAATAGGTCTGAGGACCTTCAGGAAACTTCCTCAGCTATGTGGACGAGGAGAATTCAATAAGATGAATAGGTATTCTTGTTCATAAGAGGCACGTAAATCAGATAAGAGAAGTTAAAATAATAAGTCCAAAAGTCATGTACTTGGTGCTCCAATTAAATCAAACTATAGTTCAAGCCTATGCACCAACATGCAATCACAGTGACGAAGAACTAGAACTCTTTTACGAAGATGTTCCAGGGCAATACAAGAGGGAAGATCGAAGTACATGTTTCTAACTGTAGACTTTAATGCTAAGGTGGGTAGCAGACTGGATGAGAATGAAGTGGCTGTAGGACCGCACGGTTTGGGAGATCGAAATGACAGGGGAAACCTGATCGATTTCGTACATCAACACAGACTATATATAATGAATACATTTTTCGAAAAACATCCAAATAAAAATGGACTTGGTCAAGTCCCGATGGCAGAACCAAGAATGCGATAGATTTCATAATCGGTGATCGAAAAGATACTGTCAAAGACGTGAGTGTTCTAAACAGATTCTCAACAGGGAGTGACCATCGCTTCGTAAGGGCAAAAGTCAGGACAAACCTGAAGAAGGAACGGCATAATATAATTGTTCATAAAAAAACAATAGATGGTAAATTCCTGCGAACGCGGATGAGTACAAAAATGAAATTAGTTAATACTCTGGAATATAATGAGAATATGTCAGTAAATATCTTGTTTGAAAACATAAAGAACACCATTACAAATGCCGAAGGGAAACATTGCCACAATCCAAACGAAGATCAGAAAATGAATCAAAGAACAAAACTCCTTAGGAGGAAACGAAGAGAAATGTCAGACAAAACCGCTGAATAATACAGATCCATAAATCGAGAGATAGCCAAAGAAATGAGAAAATTCAGAAGAGAGAAAAACCAGGAAGAAATTAAACTGTCATTGAAAATAATAAAAGCCTCAAAGTTCTAAGAAGGCGAACCGAAATCGGAAGAAAGAAAATACATAAGGTCAAAAATAAACATGGTAACATTATAACAGACAAAAAGCAGATACTACAAACTATAGGAGACTTCTATCAAGAACTGTATATGTATAAAGATCGAAATATAGAAATCAACAATCCAAATGTTCCAAAACTTTTGAACCAAGGCTCGGAAGAAATTCCTGAGATAACGGAAGATGAAATTCTATCAACCCTCAAAGAAATGAAAGATGACAAAGCTACGGGAGAAGATGGTATAAAGATAGAGGCCATCAAACATGTTGGAGAGGAAATTATCAAAGCCCTAAAGGTACTACTGAATAAATGCCTTATAGAAGGTATAACACCATCGGAATGGAACAATGCCACCATCGTGATCATGCACAAACAAGGAGATGTTACTGACCTCGCCAACTATAGACCTATCAGTCTTCTTAGTCATGTTTATAAACTTTTCACGAAGATCCTAACAAAACGATTAACTAACAAGTTTGATTTCTTTCTCACGAAAGAACAGGCAGGTTTTCGCTCAGGATATGGGACAAATGACCATCTCCTCACCTTGAAGATTCTCATTGAAAAATGTATAGAACACAACAAACCTATAATGCTCATCTTCGTCGATCTCGAAGAAGCATTCGACTCAATAAACCAGGGAAAACTTTTAGAAACGATTGTTGAATGCCGCATCGATCACCGATATTCTACAATGATCAAATACATATATGAAAATGCTTCAGCAACTGTTAAAACATCGCAAACCCAATGGACGGATAAGTTCAGAATTGAGAGAGGAGTCAAACAGGGAGATTCATTATCACCCAAACTATTCGTAACATTGCTGCAGAGCATGCTGAACAAAATTAACTGCGAAAATACAGGAATCAATATCGATGGCGAAAAAATTAACCACCTCTGCTTCGCCGATGACATTGTCCTGATAGCAGACAAAGTAAAAGAAGGGGAAACTATGCTTTAACTAATACACGAGGCCTCGAGTGAGTTCGGCCTAAAAATCAACCCAGTATATGACAAATCTGGTTCTAAATGACTCATTGAAAATAAGTGACACAAATATGGAGCAAGTACATGTATACAAGTACTTGGGACATGAGATCGGTATCAGGCGGGATAATCAAACTCACGAAATACATAGAAGAATAGGTCTGACTTGGGCAGCTTTCGGAAATTTGCGGCACATACTCAAATCCGATATTCCTGTGTGTCTGAGGAGGAAGGTTTTCAATCAGTGTGTTCTTCCCGAGCGGAAACACTCACGTTGACAAGAAGAAACATCACAAGTGCTGCAAAGGAGAATGGAAAGATCGATGGTTGGAGTTACTCTGAGAGACAGAATACCTAACCAGACTATCAGAAACAGAACCGGAGTGAAAGACGCTGTTGAACCAATTCTCCAATTGAAATGGAATTGGGCATGACATGTTGCCAGAATGCAGGATGGTCGATGGACCAAAAAATGAGGCGTACAGAAACCGAGGAAGACCGCCCACCCGATGGACTGATGATATAAAGAGACTTGCCGGGAACTGGATTCAGAAGGCCAAAGACAGAGAAAGGTGGATTGAATTAAGGGAGGCTTTTGTTCAGCAGTGGACAGTATGAGCTAATGATGATAAAGTCTGAGGTTAATAATGAAACACGATATCTGGCAAATGTCCACCTCAGGTCGCTTTACAAATGGCCATTCATTGTAGGACATTTTTCATTACTTTTTTGCATAATTGCGGTGGTATTTCGCGTATAGCAGCCCGAATATTGGCCTTGAGTGCCTCAGTCGTTGTTGGAGCAATGGTGTAGACCTTATCTTTGACGTAGCCGCAAAGAAAAAAGTGTAATGGTGTTAAATCGCATGATCTAGGGGGCCAATTCACGTTTACATTGTGAGAAATCACACGTTCATGAAATTGTTGTTGCAATAGAGCCATTGTTTCACCAGCTGTGTGGCACGTAGCGCCATCCTGTCGAAAATAAACACCCTGCAAGCCAAGAGCATCTACTTCAGGCCAAAAAAAGTCAATTGCGCCAGCCTCATTTTCGAACAAATATGGTCCGATGACACCTCTCGACCAAAAACCGCAGTAAACAGTCACTCGTTTTAGATGAGAAGGCTGTTCGAGTATTTCTTCATAGGAATGGAGACACTTTATAGGGATGGAGATGCAGATCAAGATGCAAAATACGGTGCAAAGTGGTTGGGGAAATGCCCAATTCCTCTGTAGGTCTCGAAATTAAAAAATTTGGCCTTTCAGCCACACTATCAACTACAGTGGCGTTATTATAGGCTGACCTGGCCGGTTGAACACGTGTTCGATACTGGACATCACTAGCATGTCCGCAACGTTCAAATTTGTGGATTAAATTCACTACAGATGGGCGAGTAGGTACTTGATGATGACCAAAAGCAGTACGAACATTTCGAACTGTGTTCGCGAAATTTTCACCGGTTTTGCAGTGAATTTTTACTATTTCGATGCGTTGTGCGAGAGTAAATCTTTCCATGATTGAAATTCTCCCAGTTTTCACTTGTCAAATCAACATGCAATGATAGTTCTCTGTTGACAGTTCAAAAATGGCGGTAAATTTAAAATGAAACCTGCCGAAGAAAGACCCTTTATCCGTAATAAAGGAAAGAAATTGAATCTCCTGGAGTGTTTGGAAATTAACAAAATTCGAAAAAAGACCACATTTTCAAACACTAAACAATCAATTAGGCGGAAATAATTCCCCATCACTTAATCTATAATAACTTCACCCTGTCCTTAGCCTAGCAGTAATATAAATACAGAAACTGTAATGTTGTATAAATACTTGAAAATGAAGTAGTATACGAAACTAGTAGTGTACCTGAATAATAAATAGTGACAATTTGATAAAATATAGCGCATCCTCAGATGGTACAGCGAATTTGTGGAAGAAGAATTTACATATTCAGAGGAGGTTGTTAAAATAGAAGAAACCGATTATTACCAACTACTGCATTCAACCAGAAATAGTGCTCCAGGCGTGGATGGCATTTCGTGGAGAATAGTTAAACAGTTTGACCCGGAGATACACTCACATATAATACAAATTTTCGAAGACTGCCTCAGAAAGCAACAATTTCCGCTCATATGGAAGTCAGGATGTATAATAACAATTCCTAAACCTAACTCAAACCACAAGTCAGTTAAAAACTACAGACCTATTACACTTCTACCGGTACTAGGAAAGCTTTTCGAGAAAATAATAAAACTGAAGATGGAAAAGCATATCACCAACATTTTGCCCACTTCTCAATTTGGATTTAGGAACAATAGGTCTACCACACATCCACTGGCCGTTTTGGTAACACACAAAATGAAAAACTAAAAAACTTTAAAACAGCGGCCATAAGCCTCGATATTGAAAAGGCTTTCGATAGCATATGGCACAGGGGTCTAATCTTCAAATTATACAAAATTAACCTACCGAGATTTCTTATACACATGATCATAAATTTTTTGAACGATAGAAGCTGACAGTGAAAATTAGAAATACAGTGTCGGAACCATTCTTCCCCAAACAAGGAACACCGCAAGGTTCTAGCCTGTCACCATTTCTCTACATAATTTACTGCTATGACATTCCAAAAGAAAGAAACAACCAGCAATATTCTCTTCAGTATGCAGATGACACTTTATAATTTCCCACGATAGCTCACTGACAACCTGCTTGAATGGATTGCAAAGTATGATGAACAAACTTGAAATGTGGCTGAGTAAATGGCGCCTGAAACCCAATCCAAGGAAATTGCAATATATAATTTTCCATCATAAAACTAGTCAAAATTCGCCTAGTATAACAATTAAAGGAATCGCCAAAAAACCTACAGCGGAAATAAAATACCTAGGGGTTGAAGTCGACAACAAAATGAATTTCAACAAATATACCAAAGCGATTAAGAAGAGAACCATATCAAGAGCTAAAACTTTCACTAAACTAACCGTCAGGAACAGAGGAATAAACACAAATAATGCAGTTAAAATATACAAGACAATATGCAGACCTGTCCTGGAATATGCACATCCCATCTTTGCTAACTCTAGACGCCCAGCCTTGAACTAAAAACCGCAGAAACTACATCTCTCCGTACAATAACAAAGATTAGACACCCGGAAAACAGAACACATAACCCACCAAATGAATTATTGTACCAGATAACGAATATACAACCGATAGAAGAAAGACTTAAAAAGTTGAACAAGAATTTTTACGCACTTAAAGACTCGCAGGACATTCTGGATCTCTTCCACCATGAACATATCGCACAAGCAGCAAGAAAATACCCACCTAAGTCATTAATACTGACATTGGAAGAACAAGAGAGGAACTGAAGAGGCAGAGATAAATTTTTAGATTTTAATATAAAGTGTTATATATATTTTTTGTTTGTTGGATGATTACTTAGAATAATTTTGTTGTAAAACTAGACTGAAGGACCCAAGGTCGATGGCCATTTGCGTAGTGCGCAGTACTAATATAATAAAAAAATATAGCGCATCCTTTACCCATTTAAGATGGATTTTCACAAAATAAATCAATTAATAATACTTTCAACATTGCTATGTCAAATGGGTATTTATATTTTATCAAATTTTCACTATTTATTGTTCACGTACACAACTACTTCATTTTCGAGAGTTTATACTACATTGCAGTTTCGGTATTTATATTACTGCTAAGGAAAATAAAGGATAACATTCTGTTTTGAATTGATAAAGATAAACTGTATTACAGATTCAACCGGTTTGACGGAAATAAACAACGTAGATATAATGAATGGGTATACTCCAAAAGCAGTTCCTATCGTCGGAGTTGAACATGGTGTTCACTACTATGAAGATGGTCATTTTTGGATGGAGGTACCTGGTCTGCCTGCAGAGGATGAAGACGACGATCTCGATTGTCCAAATTTTGTACCCAAAGCTAATACCAAAGTGCAATTCACCACCAGGCCAATGAAGGTTCGTAGAAATTTTAATAAAAAATTATTTTGATACGTGGTTGATTAATTCAAATATCGCAATATTGATGGAAGAATTTGAAAATGACGAAGGCATCAAGAGAAATTCTTGCTTGTAGTTCAATTTGTCATGTTTGGGGTTTTGGGTAATTCTTGCGAATATAGAAGATTCCATTTTATTAATTCATTGAGGTAATGTAGGTTTTCATATTGAAATATTTAGGAATCGGTAGGCCAGTTCAATCCTGTTACAATTGTCGGGAGTGGAATCTTGCTTTTCAAGTTTGGGAATCTTACTTTACAAAGACACCCCTTTTGATTTATTTAACATTACTAGTTAATACTTGGGAATTTGTGAACTCCAGAATGTTCGTATTTGTTTAATCATTCTTTGAATTAAATAAGATAGCAATATGTTTTATATTGAGTGCGCTTTCTAAATATCTAGAACGAACGGTGCATAGGTACTAAGATAGTCTACAATCGTAGACCACGTCATTTTGAATGACGTTCATTGGTAGACTACTTTCATTGCGCGTGCCTTCTTTTCAGTAGCTGTAGAAAACTTAAGTATTTAGTGCATCAGTATATTTTTGACAGTGTTAGCGATTGGTTTTTGAAGATATTTGCTTTTGAATATGACTGGTCTACGATTGTAGACCACGCGAGGATTCACGTTTCACTTTGTGTGTTTGAGTCAGTTCAGTACAAATTTGATTGTTGGTACCTTGAAAGGAAAGAAGTATGTCTGAACCTAAAAGACGACGTGTACAGTCCAGCCAAGATCCAATGAACTTTCTCGTGATTCCGAAAATTCCTCTGATAAAAACGATGATGAGGAAGACGATAATGCAGAACAAGATGTTTGAATTTGGGAGGCTTTTACTTGGTAAAATTATCAATAATAAAAAACAAGTACTGTGTTTTAAGGAATTTTACTTAATAATTGCGATTCGTAACGCGTTTCACTACACCGTAGCTTCTTCAGACGAATGAATATACAGAAAGATATAAATGAGAATATAACTATAAATGTTCTTGAGTAATTAAAAGCTTATTGGGTTGCTTCTTCTTAAGTGGTTATTGATGACAGGTATATCCAATAAAATTAAGGAATAGATTGCTCCCCGAAAAGATTCAATAGAGTTGAAGGGCTTAAATCGACTTGTTCATTGATGAGTCTACCTGAGTGTTTGTATTTATTTATTTATTTATTATTTATTGTTATTTCAATAACAAATATTATACTATTGAAGACGGCTTGATTATGGGCAATCCGTTAAGTCCTTTGTTAGCAGAAATATTCATGAATAACTTGGAGAAATTAATTCATAATCATCCACTCAGTAAATATTGTTTATACTGGTATCGCTATGTAGACGATATCATTATTTGCTTCACAGGAACAGATAGACAGTTGAAAATTTTCGAAAATCATATAAATTCATTACATCCAAAAATTGCATTCACAACCGAAATAGAAAGCAATAATTCGATAAATTTCTTAGACGTAGCAATTTCGAATGAAAATGGAAAACATGTTTTCGCAATTTACCATAAGCCGTCACATACAGATATTATAATACATAACTCGTCGTGTCATCCATATCAACATAAAATGTCAGCATTCAATAGTTTCATTCATAGATTGATTAACATCCCGTTATCACCAGAAAATTTCAACAAAGAACTAAATTCGATTAAACAAATAGCCAAAAATAATGGTTACAATCCCAAACTAATAAATAATATTTTAAATAAAAAACAAAGTAGAATCGCATTGAATGAAGTTTACCCTGTCGACAAATTGAAACAAAAATTCAACACCTTAACCTACGTTGGCATTACAAGTGAGAAACTGAAATCATTCTTAAGTAGCAATAATTTCAACATAGCTTTCCAAACTAATAATAATTTAGGCAAATATATATAAAAAAATAAAACCAAACCAGGTATAAACAATAAATCAGGTGTTTATCGATTGAATTGCAATGACTGTGATAATTTCTACATTGGTAGAACACATAGAAATTTTAATATTAGAATATCGGAACATAAACGCAGTTTTTCAAATGAAAAATCAGATTCAAATTACGCGAATCATCTCTTAGAAAATAATCATTCTTTCGACCTACAGTTTGAAATTTTAGATAATAAATATTGGAAGGTAGATCTTTGGGAAACTTTAGAAATCAATAAATACAAACGCTCAGGTAGACTCATCAATGAACAAGTCGATTTAAGCCCTTCACCTCTATTGAATCTTTTCGGGGAGCAATCTATTCTTTAATTTTATTGGATATACCTGTCATAAATAACCACTTAAGAAGAAGCAACCAATAAGCTTTTAATTACTCAAGAACATTTATAGTTATATTCTCATTTATGTTTTCTGTATATTCATTCGTCTGAAGAAGCTACGGTGTAGTGAAACGCGTTACGAATCGCAATTATTAAGTAAAATTCCTTAAAACACAGTACTTGTTTTTTATTAAAGAACAAGATGTTGTTGAGGACAGCAGCCATGACACAGATTTAGAGCAGGATGTAATAGAGGATGAACAACTTTTCCATGAAGAAAATGATTCCAGTTCAAGCCGTTCGTCCGCTTATTACGTATTACAAGACAAAATAACAAAATGGAGAAAAACTTTACGGAGCCTATAAATTCGCTTTCGTTCACATAATATTGTGCGACAACTCCCTGGAACGAAAGGTACTGCTCGTGATGAAACAACCTAAATCCAGATTCTAAAATTGTTCGTAAATGATTTAATCGTTCGAACTATAACGGTGTCAACAAACATACATATATATAGAAAATGTTCAAAACAAATTCGGCAAGATTCGGGACGCGAGAAAAACTGATGAAAGGGAAATGAGTGCGTTTATAGGAATTTTGTTCCCCATTGGCACTTTCAGGAGTTCTAGAAAAAATTTGAAAAAGATTTGGGACAATTCTAGAGAAAGCGGAATCGAATCATGCCACCTTGCTACGACTGAAAATAGATTCAGGTTCCTTCTAAGATGTGTTAGATTCGACGACATAGAAACTAGGAACGAGAGACAGCTTGATAAGTTGGCTCCTATTCGGGAAGTTTTTGGATTTTCAAGCCAATTTCACACCAAGTGAGTTACTCACCGTAGACGAACAACTATTAGCTTTCATGGGCAAACGTGGCTTCAAACAATATGTACCAAGCCTGCCAAATATGGTATTCAACATCTGAGTCTAGAAAAGCTGTTATTTCGGGCAATAATTCTTGAAACCTTTCTAGGAATTTTCCGCGACTCAACCACCTGACGTCCGTGTGAAGAACTAAATCGGTGTGTTCAGCTGACTCCCTACCTTCCAACTGCAACTTAAAGAGCTGACGTTGCAAGCCACGTACACGGATGGAATTCACAATTTTTGTTGCAATGCCCATAATTTCCTCCGTGTTTAAAACTCAACACAAAACTTGTTAATGTGTAATGCAATGGAATGAAAAAAGTTGGGGGAAATCTTCATTAACTCGACAAAATGCCACAAAACCGTTTTCGTTTCCAGTCATTGCTGGTGCTCCATCGGTTGTAATGCACAGTAATTTATATATTTTTGAGCTTCTATTGCATGAATCTTTAGCATTCCAGCTGAGCCAATCGATTTCGGAACGGCAACATGGTTTTAGGGTTGGTAGATCAACTGTAACGAATCTTGCATGTTTTTCGGAATACGTAACTGAGGTTTTAAACCGTGGTGGCCAGGTTGACAACGTCTTCACGGATTTCTCTAAGGCCTTTGATCGCATGAATCATGTTGCTCAAATAAGAAGAATAATGAAGGAGATAGGGTTCCCTCTGAGCCTTCTCAGGTTTTTCTATTAATATTTGAGTGAGCGAAAGCAATATGTTATGTACAATGGATTCAGATCCCAGGATTTTGGAGCCCATTCGACCTTGGAGTCCCTCAGGTTCCTCTCTTGTCGGATTTGGGTCCGCTTCAGTTCACAAGGGTTTCAGGCGCCATTTACTCAGCCACATTTCAAGTTTGTTCATCATACTTTGCAATCCATTCAAGCAGGTTGTCAGTGAGCTATCGTGGAAATTATAAAAGTGTCATCTGCATACTGAAGAGAATATTGCTGGTTGTTTCTTTCTTTTGGGATGTCATAGCAGTAAATTATGTAGAGAAACGGTGACAGGCTAGAACCTTGCGGTGTTCCTTGTTTGGGAAGAAAGGTTCCGACACTGTATTTCTAATTTTCACTGTCAGCTTTCTATCGTTCAAAAATTTATGATTATGTGTATAAGAAATCTCGGTAGGTTAATTTTGTATAATTTGAAGATTAGACCCTGTGCCATATGCTATCAAAGCCTTTTCAATATCGAGACTTATGGCCGCTGTTTTAAAGTTTTTAGTTTTGCATTTTGTGTGTTCGATACCAAAACGGCCAGTGGATGCGTGGTAGACCTCTTGTTCCTAAATCCAAATTGAGAAGTGGGCAAAATGTTTTTCGTAAATGACTTACTTGCGAGGCTAAACGTTGGGGGCGTAGTCTTTGCGGACGATCTCAAGATTTACACAGAAATAAGATCGAATGAGGATTGTCAGAGTCTTCAAGGAGAGTAGCTGATGATACATCAGTGGTGTTTAGAAAACAAACTGCCTTTGAACTTGTCTAAGTGCAAGTACATGTCAATTACGCGCAAACAGTCGCCACATTTCTTTCCTTATTCGGTGGCGAGCTCACGGCTTGAACGTGTTTTCTGTTCCCGTGATCTCGGGGTGCTTCTCGACTCGAAATGGTCGTTCCGGGACCATATAGGTGATGTTGTTCTGCGAGCAAGAAAAATGTTGGGTTTTATTCTGAGGAATTCCAAGAGCTTCCGGAACACTACTGTTCTCAGGGTTCTGTATTTCGCTTTCGTTCGGTCTAGATTGGAATATGCCTGTGTTATCTGGGATCCATACTATGTGAAATATAAAATTGCATTGGAAAGCGTCCAGAGAACCTTCCTAAGGTACCTGGCATACAAACAGGATGGAGTATGTCCTATCCGAGGAATGCCAGGTTATCTGTTAACCGATCGTTTTTCTGTGTTGGAGCTTCAAATTAGAAGGAAATATTTGTGCTGCATGTTTTTGTATGGACTTCTGAATAACTCGCTCGCTGGCAGAGGCAATGTCACTTTTTATGTCGTTGGAACTGTTACGGATGTTTTCTTCAACTCACCTATCAATCGAAGCTATCACTATTTCAACACAGTGGCCTCTTCTATTGATATCAGTCATTCTCAAGCTACGTTCAAAAGAAACCTATTAGCAAAATTTACTTCACGCACTTATATTGTTTTGATTGTTTGGTGTGTATTTTTATTATTTGAGTTTGCATTATCAATGCGTTCTGTCATTATTGTTTTTGAAAGTTTTTTTTTAAATCTGTTTTTTTTGGTTTGAGCAATTTTGTCTATACTTGTTCGGCTCTGTAATTGGGAGTAATCCTGTTGAGCTTGTATCAATAAATAAATAAATAAATACAGTAGCTTGTAGTTTTTTACAAAATTGAAGAAAACGTCATATGTATCTTCGCCAGGGGTCTTCCCTTTCAGAGGAATGATTGTCAAAAATTCTTCCTTAGTCAACATGTCATTGAATACCATCCGAATAAAAATCCACGGCTGGGCAGTGTCTGTCATATCGGTGGATTCGTTGAACTGTGAAGAAAAGTATGTACGTTTTATATGTTTTAGTTTATCGGCCATGTCCTGACTCATGACTTCAATACGCCTTGTGACAATCGGACGAGATTACTGAAGTTCTCTTATAGCAGACATGATTTCTCTTTTATTTTTAAAATCTCCAAATGAAGTTTCACCCGCTTCATCAAATGCTCCCTTCACAACCGATCCATCTTCGAATTGTTTCTTGTGTTTCGCCAATATATGAGATATTTTAAATGACGCGATCGCAGCAGCTTTTGATAGTTTGACTGGTCTCGTGAACATGGTTTGTTCTTTTTTCAAACAAAATATCAAATCACGTAATATTTTCGTTTTCTTAATTCACTATGTGTCGGAAAATCCTTTTCATAGTTTTTATGAACCGTTTTATGATATCTCTCTAAGTTACCACGCTTAGGTATTGCAACTGACGCACGACAAACAAGACAAATGCACTTATTTTGTAGTATTTAATAATGAACTTTGTATCGACGTAGTATTGCCTTCAAGTTACAATTCAGAATGACTCAAATTCCTACAGGCGCAACATTTATACCTGCGTGAACGAAAGTCTCGAATGTTTCCGTCAAACGCGCCGCCCGAAATTTCTAGAAAAGCAGCAAGAATAAAAAACGCGGCTTTTCTTTGACAAGTACCGCGCGTTGCTTTGATAAAGCCGCCTTTTGTCGCTAGCAGAGTGTTATTTTATTACGTAATAAATTTTTTTCAGTTTAGTTACCTACTTATTAAAAATTTTTTCTTCACGAGATCTACTCTTATCCCATCAATCTAATGAATATTTCTTCAGAACAAATTTTTGCCTTACAGATGTAATGTGTACAATATCTTGACTTTTTTCTTCTAGGTATACTCCACATTCAGCATATCTGAATATGACAGAAGAAACGAAGATGTAGATCCAGTTGCTGCATCGGCCGAGTACGAATTGGAGAAACGAGTTGAGAAAATGGACGTTTTCCCCGTGGAACTCATTAAAGGTCCTGAAGGCTTGGGCTTGAGTATTATCGGAATGGGAGTTGGAGCTGACGCAGGATTAGAAAAATTGGGTGAGTTTAATTTCTATTTGTATTCTCAGAGGAGATTGTGTGAAATATTTTAAAGCATGATTTCTTTGCTGAAGAAATAGTATCAAGGTGTCATAACTCGTAGATATTCATTGATGGTGCATAATTGTCCAACTGAGAATTCATTCTATTTGGTGATAGTTGTAGTATGTTCTTCAATAATACAATAAACCTATTTTATTTCATAGGATTAAGGGGTTGCAGATTATAGTGGTTACTGTTGTTTGGGAATAGGTTACAATTCTTTTGGAGGCGAGAAAAAGTTGCTTCCATGGTAATCTTTATTTGTTTTTTCAATGCCGTTTGATAATAAATAAGCAATCTAGTTTTTGTTCCAATTAAATATCTCAAAATGATGATAAACTAGGGCGTGGCGAAATCTGGAACACCATGTATAAATAAAAGAAATTATAATTATTTTTGTGCTCTTTTTTACAGTTTATTCCAATTTTGTGAATTTATTTCCAGGTATATTTGTGAAAACTATCACTGCTAACGGCGCTGCCGCCAAAGACACCAGGATCAAAGTAAATGATCAGATCATCGAGGTCGACGGTAAAAGTTTAGTTGGGGTGACTCAAGCTTACGCAGCTAGCGTTCTCAGGAACACTTCCGGCTTGGTCAAGTTCTTGATCGGACGCGAAATAGACCCCGAGAATAGTGAAGTGGCTCAGTTGATAAAACAATCTCTACAAGCTGACAGAGAGAGGGAAGAGAGAAGACAACGGTTGATAGAGGTGGAACAGCAACAAAGTGATGCCAGTACGGCACCTCTAGCAGGTGAGGGAATTCATACTCCATTATAGTGTCATCTCGATTTTAATGTAGTATAAGTAATACTGGAATAACTGGAGCAGACAGTATACTAAAGGCAATTTCTAAGATGTCTCTAGTATTAGCTGTGCTGTAGGGTAGGATTGGAGCCTTGTCAGAGTACGAGGGATGTTGAAGCCTTCCAAAAGGCCATTTGAATGTGAAATAACTGCTTCCAGAATTGTTTCGTATGAAGGTTATTAGTCTTCGAGGAGAATACTTCGGAAAACAATTTAATCTTCAATTTTAGCTCTATATGCAAAACTAAGAGACTTTCCTCGTATGTCTGTATCGGAGTTCAACCTTCAAACTTCCTTTCCAGACAGTCATGTGGTAGTCAAATGGCTTAAAACAGAGCAAGTTATAGATGCTGGAATTTATAGGGTAACGCCTAAGAAGTCCATAAGTATAAGTCTAGGTAAACACTAAAATTTGTGCAATTGATCTGTGGGCTAGGCTATTTACCGCAACGTTACACACTGTGTCTGCAAGAAGCGATCTTTCGGAAAGGTAACGCTCCTTATACTTGTCTGGCTGTCAACCAGGTGTACATCGTATCTCAACAATGATAATATGCTGGCGATGGTAAGTGGCCTCTGTTTCAGTTCTTAGGAGGCGCCAATATATGTACATGTCTTGATGCTTCCAACGGATTGAGATGAGTAAAAGGTAGTCTGGTCTGGTGTTGTGAGTGGGTGTACAATACTGACGAGGTCAAATGAGACCGAAGCTACTGTCTATTACTTCTACTCATGACATCCGACCGGACTGTTCCACTGCTGTGATCCTGATTGATGTTGATTATGACGGGTGGCTCGGAAGACCAGAAGGATTGATATTCAACATTCTACGGAAGGTTGAATATCACTCCCTGAATAAAAGTCTTCGATTTTTACATTAGGCGATAAATTTCGCATATTATTATTGTTGAGATATAGCACATTTATAAGCATTAAACGGATTCATCTTTCGTATGAACGCACGCGAAATTTTAGGTCGATATGCCATTTCATATTGCTCATAAACTGTTAGAATAAGGCGTGTGCTTTAAAATGGATAAAATTTTAAATCAAGCTGTAATGAAACTCTTCGTGAAGAAAATTTTCACTAACATTTCAAGAATATTGAGGCTATACCGTGCGAAATTGTTTTTCATTGAAGAGTACTATGATAACACTATTTTTGACCATAAATTGTTATTTTAATTCAAGGCTCAGCTAATACAAGCGTATCAGATGGGCCTACTAGTCCAACAGTGATCGCCGAATCGTTGTTTGAACACGAACAGGAAAACGCCGATGTTGAATCTTTGAGACAACTTCTTCAAGAGGTGAGTCAATTATCATCATTGTTATTGGTTGAATTGTTTTCTTGCATTTTGAAAATAGTTTTCTCATCTTATGTTTTGTGTGTAGATTAGATTGATGTGTGTAACTTTGTGTTTTCATCATCCGATTGTTTTTCTTTTTTTTAAATTCATTAATTTCAATACTTTCATCAGAATAATCAACCCAATAACCATCGGATGTCTAATGAAAATAGGTTTATGTTTGTTTTGTTTTTGTTATGCAGACTCAACGTAAATATAACATAAGCGAACTTGAGGTTGCAAGGCTAAAAAATAAGGTGAGTTATATTTGCTTTTGTTGTTTTAATCTACTTGGAAAGTTTTCATTCAAGCTTTGAAAATAACTGTGTATTACTTGTGTATTATGAGTATTAATAATTCTAAAAGTTTGACTAGTACTTTCCACTGTTATGTTACGTGTGCGAATGAAATTTTTATTATTCAAAATTTTGAAAAACTTTGACTCCAAAATGTTGGTATCTGTTTTGCTATGTGTTTCCAATATTATGGTTCACAAACTATAAATAGAGGATCGAGAATTTCTTCATTGCGATCAAGATTAGTTCATTGATGATACACCCTCCATTCCCAAAGTAACTGTTTGAAAAAGACAGTACTACTAGTGCCATGTGTTGTAATATTAAACTCGTCGATACTTGACATTAGTAGCGCGTCATGTTGTTAGTTTAAGGGGGTATTCTGGTATAGGGGGTATTTTTCAAACTAGGATAAAAGAATTAAAAACATTTTTACTATCCATTTTTATACAATATTTATTGATTTTTAAAGTATACAGGGTGTTACATAAGAGTATGTCACAACTTAAGGGGTTAAATCTACGTGCAATTTTAAGAAGGAAAGTTCATATAAACATAAGTCCGCAACAGTTTCGTTACGGAGCTACAGGATGTTGAAATTTCCGGAAAAAATTGTTTTTTTCTTCAAAACTCCTGCAGTTTTTGAGATATTCAGCCCAAATTTGGAATGCAAACTATTTTTCACAGCCTCCATCATTACACGTCCTAAATTTTAACTAGAATCTACAAGGTGTTTTCTTTTCCGGAGCCATGTCTCCTTTTGCCCTCTCAAACTTTTTTGCAGTACGCCACTGATCAGCGTACAATCAATTTTCGTCAACTTCGTTCAATTTAGAAACTCTTTTGACACTTGTAATTTTTTCGTATCTCCAACCGTTCTCGAGCAAAAAATTATTGAACGATTGTATGCATTCCCTGAATCGAAAGCACATCTATTCAGAAAAATGACTTGTAGACAGATTTTTTTCATTCATTCATTTATTTATTTTGACAGTTGCTAAAGTTGAACCAGTGTCTGCTCGAATTGAAACTAACGATTAGTTTTAAGACTTGAAGTTACTGCAAGAAAAAATGGCTAATTTTACTAACGCCGAATTGGCTGATATCCATTACATGGCTGACGGAAACACAACAGAAGTTAGGCGATTATATCAGGTGCACTTTCCAAATCAAGTAACACCAGACAGGCGAACATTTTCAAATATCCACAGGAGGTTGAAGGAAACTGGTACTTTTACTGCAAATAATCATTTAAAAGGTGCAACTCAAACTATGAGAATTCCAGATATTTAGGAAGCAGTTTTGAATTGTATTGATTTGAATTCCTGTGAGTACATGAAAATTGAAGTCAGCTGAATAATTTCACATGTTCTAGTTTAGAGGATTTTCCACGACTTTTATTGTACCCGTTTCATACTCAACGCGTCCAAACTCTATTTCCTCCAGATTTTCCTTCAAGACTGAATTTCTGCCGATAGTAATCAGATAAAATTAGAGAAAATGCTCATTTTGATAGTGAAATAATGTTCACAGACGAAGCTAACTATTCGAGAACTGCTATCACAAATTTTCACAATAATCATTATTGGGCTGAGGAAAACCCCATTTGATTGAAGAATCTCTCATCATCATTAAATATCTGAACAATTCTCACTAATGGTCTGGAGGAAGCTCGAGGATGTGCCAATTGTGGTTTATGCTTGAAAAGCACATATATATTCATCAACCGATGGATAGGTCAGGGTGAGCCAGAACCATGGTCTCCTAAGTCCCCAGACTTAAATAGTTTAGACTTTTTCTTATGGGGACATCTCAAAAGTTTAGTTTATACCACTCCAGTGAGCACTATAGAAGAATTGAGAAATCGAATAATAACCTCTTGTGACACGATAAGAAATACCCCAAGAATATTTCAAAGAGTGCGTGATAATATGCGAAGAAGGACAGAGGCCTGTATTCTTGCAGGTGGAGGACACTCCCAGCAATTTATTTAGTTTTTAATTGTTCTTTTTTTAGTTTGATATTGAATAAGTATAAGTTGAGTCTCAGAAGACGAGCTATCAAAATAAAAGCAAATTTTGGGCATACCTATCGAGTATTTCTATTATTTTTTTCATTTAGCGAACAACATCCAATTCAAATAATTCAAATTCAATAATTTTTCACTCGAAAACGGTTGGAGATACGAAAAAATTACAAGTGTCAAAAAAGTTTCTAAATTGAACGAAGATGACGAAAATTGATTGAACGCTGATCAGTGGCGTACTGCAAAAACGTTCGAAAGGGCAAAAGGAGACATGGCCTCGAAAAAGAAAACACCTTGTGAATTTCAGTTAAAATCTGGGACATGTAATGATATAGGCTGTAAAAATAGCTTGCATTTCAAATTTTGGCTGAATATTTCAAAAACTGCAGGTGTTTTAAAGAAAAAACCAATTCTGGAAATTTCAACACACTGTAGCTCCGTAACGAAGCTTTTGGACCTATGTTTATATGAACTTTTTTCTTAAAATTGCTCCTAGATTTACCCACTAAAGTTTTGAGAGACTATTATGTAACACCCTGTATGAAAAATTAAAAAAAACTTAAAATGCATCCAGTGACAGGCTGGTTGAGTGTGGGTTGCCAGTCAAACGGTGCTCTCTGGTTGACATGATTCCAACCCTTGTAAAGATCTAAATCGAACAAACAGAAAAAAAATTCTTAAGTAGTAAAAATGTCACTATCTCTTGGACCTTGTCCGAAAAAAATTCACAAATAAGCGTCCACCCTGTTTTTCGACCTTCACGATTTTTTCAAGAATAGTTCAAATTAAATTTTTTCAAAATCCAAGGTCCAAGTGATGAAGAAATGTATAAAGAAGATTCCCACAAAATTTCTAAGGAATCGGTCAGATAGAACTTGAGATATCGTATCAACCACCTCAACAAGGAGTTTTGAGAAAAATGCGTTTGAAGTTTGAGAAAGATTTCTAGTATAATAACTTAGATAATAATATTTAATACTCACTTTGGATTAATCGGCGATCCCATATTCATAGATTGGACCTTTTTCTTTCTCAAAACCGAGATTTTGTGAAGTTCTTTCTTCTAAAAATGCTGTTCTGCCTGCTTTTAAAGCAGCAGAAGCTCGTAGTTCAGAGTGATTAATCCACAGCTCGTTACGTCTTACAGCAAATGTGTGAGCTTCAGTACCAACGATAATGCCCATGAGTGCCATTATATTTAAAATCTTTAAAGAGCCTTCATTAAAAATAGCAACGGATAGATAATTTGCAATTTCTATAGTTTGGGTTTCACAGTGAATATGCTTTGGAGCAAAAATCCATATCAAGGAATTGAGGATTCATTATTATTTTGTGTTTCGAATCCTAAAATCGTTCTAATGAATCATCAGATGGTAAGCTGGTATAAATGGGCTTAATTACATCCAATACTTTAACATCCAGAGGAGGGTGCTCGTGGACAAAGCCTTCAAGGGTGTTGTTGTCTGCGGTTTGTTGCCATTTACACCAGCTTGATGAAGCAGTAGGGCAGTACATGTGTTGTGGATCCTCTTCACTTGAATATGCCTACGAGCAAAGTAGATCAGTCGACTCAACATTGTTGCCATTTACACTACCTTGATGAACCAGTAGGGCAGTACATGTGTTGTGGATCCTGTTCACTAGAACTTTGATGGTAATAAGTAGCCCATATTTCACTTTTGATACTCTGCACGCAATCAGTCTAATCTCTTTTGTACTGCAGACCATGGAAAGACTAGAACAAAGATATCTTAGGGAGAATATTCTAGGGGAGCTCCCCCTACATAGCACTCGATATGCCTACGAGCAAAGTAGATCAGTCGAGTCAACATTGTTGCCATTTACACTAGCTTGATGAACCAGTAGGGCAGTACATGGTTGTGGATCCTTGTCACTTGAACTTCGATGGTAGTGATTACCCCATATTTCACTTTTCATACTCTGCACACAAACAGGATGCCGACGAATTGCCAGACCGTAGTATAAGCTTGCGCTTATTGATAACTTTATCTGGTCCATTCCTTTCATTAGGTGTGCAGGGTATGTACAATCTGCTCCTGGTGAAAAGGAAGGTACTGCCCATCGAAACCATTCCACTGTAACAACCGCTGAGGCTGTGTTCCAGCTCGTTTTGTCAATTTACCAACTCAACTTTGCCGCCAATAACACTATTGTCTTTTTCTGCTTTTCGTAACCTGGCACCAATACACACTCCAGCACACTTTTCTACTACAACCAGATTATTATCATACGGATCCATATCAAGATTACCTTTGAATGTCTTGGAGTTTCCATCTGCCGTTTTTTGTGTGATCAATCCGCCCGACTGGCTTAGATGCCGCGTCACAAAATCCGCTGTATCTCCCAAAATAACTCGAATTTTGAAAAATCCCTTTAAGAACATATTTTTGAAAGTCTAAACTTTGAAAATTTGTAAATCGATTTTTTTCAATTTTCTATACCAGAATACCCTCTTAGGTACATCGGTCGAGAAATGAGTTTTAAAAAAAGAGCTGCAATTGAGTTTTATGTTAAACATAGTAAATCTTTCACTGAAACGCACCAAATTCTACAAACTCTTTATGGTAATGATTGTCCAACCCGTACGCAAGTGTACGAGTGGTTCAAGCGATTAGAGTCGGGTAGAAAGTCCGTGAATGATAACGAGATCCCAAAACTGGTATATCGGAAGAAAACATCGAAAAAATGGGCATATGAATCAAAAATAATAAAAAAATCATGGGTGCCTCAAGAATGTGAAAATATTCTTCACGTAACTTAATTAGTACCCGCTATGGTACTTTGCTCAAATCCTGGAACATTAAAAATTCTGAAATAACTCGAACACAAAAAATTATATCTAAATTTGGGTTTCACCAATAAGATTTTCTCAAAGATCCAGACCGAGAAAAGGGGGTCATTTTTTGAATTTGGGGGGCTTTTACTTGGTAAAATTCCATAATCAATAATAAAAACAAGGAATGCGTTTTTAGGAATTTTACTGAATAATTGTGATTCGTAACGCGTTTCACTACACCGTAGCTTCTTCAGACGAATGAATGTACAGAAATTATGACAACTATATAGATAAGAATGAGAATATAAATACAAATGTTCTTAAGTAATTAAAGCTTATTAGGTTGCTTCTTCCTAAGTGGTTATTGATGACAGTTATATCCAATAAAATTTAGGAAAAGATTGCTCCTTAGCTTCTTCAGACAAATGAATGTACAGAAATTATGACAACTATATATAGATAAGAATGAGAATATAAATACAAATGTTCTTAAGTAATTAAAGCTTATTAGGTTGCTTCTTCCTAAGTGGTTATTGATGACAGTTATATCCAATAAAATTTAGGAAAAGATTGCTCCTTAGCTTCTTCAGACAAATGAATGTACAGAAATTATGACAACTATATATAGATAAGAATGAGAATATAAATACAAATGTTCTTAGTAATTAAAAGCTTATCAGGTTGCTTCTTCTTAAGTGGTTATTGATGAATTAAGGAATAGATTGCTCTCTGAAGAGATTCAATAGAGGTGAAGGGCTTAAATCGACTTGTTCATTGATGAGTCTACCTGAGTGTATGTGTTTGTTGATTTCTAAAGTTTTCCAAAGATCTACCTTCCAATATTTATTATCTGCATGCATAATTTCCAAACTGTGGGTCAAAAGAGTGACTGTTTTCTAGGAGATGATTCGCGTAATTTGAATCTGATTTTTTATTTGAAAAACAGCTTTTATGTTCCGATATTCTACTATTCAAATTTCTATGTGCTCTACCAATGTAGAAATTATTACAGTCATTGTAATTCAATCTATAAACACATGATTTTGGATTGGAGTTAATGAATTTATTTTTTCGTGGTCTGTATGTTGATGATATATAGTTTCCGGCTCTTAAGAATTCATTAACTCCAATCCACAATCCCCGAATTATATTGGTTGATAAAACTTCATAAACCTAATTACCCTATTAGACCTGTTGTTTCATATGTAACTGCATCTTCTTTCAAGCTTTCAAAATTTCTTGACGACTTGCTAATAAAACATTGCAATTTTAAATCTGAATTTTTGGTCAAAAATTCATACGAACTAATTGCCAATATCAAAGATACCATTATACCACCTTATTTCAAACTCATTTCTTTCGACGTTAAAATCTATTTCCCAACATTCCTCCGAAAGATACGTACTACTTAGTTGAAGAATTATTAGAAAAGAATCATTTCAATACGATCATTAAATCAAATATTCTTTCATTATTACAAATTTGTTTAGATCAAAATTATTTCCTCTTCAATAACAAATATTATACTTGTGAAGACGGCTTGATTATTGGCAATCCGTTAAGTCCTTTGTTAGCAGAAATATTCATGAATAATTTAAAGAAATTAATTCATAATCATCCACTTAGTAAATATTGTTTATACTGGTATCGCTATGTAGACGATATCATTATTTGCTTCACAGGAACTCATACAGTTAAAAATTTTCGAAAATCATATAAATTCATTACATCCAAAAATTGGATTCACAACCGAAATAGAAAGCAATAATTCAATAAATTTCTTAGACGTAACAATTTCCAATGAAAATGGAAAACATGTTTTCGCAATTTACCATAAGCCGTCACATACAGATATTGTAATATATAACTCGTCGTGTCATCCGTATCAACATAAAATGTCAGCATTCAACAGTTTTATTCATTGATTGATTAACATCCTTTATCACCAGAAATTTTCAACAAAGAATTGAATTTAATTAAGAAATAGAAATAATGGTTACAATCCTAAAATAATAAATAATGTTTTGAATAAAAAACAAAGTAGAATCGCATTGAATGAAGTTTACCCTGTCGATAAATTGAAACAAAAATTCAACACCTTAAACTACGTTGGTATTACAAGTTAGAAACTGAAATCATTCTTGAGTAGCAATAATTTCAACATAGCTTTCCAAACTAATAATAGCTTAGGCAAATATATAAAAATAATAAAACCAAATTAGATAAAAATAATAAATCAAGTTTTTATAGTTTGAATTGTAATGACTGTAATAATTTCTACATTGGTAGAACACATAGAAATTTGAATATTAGAATATCGGAACATAAACGCAGTTTTTCAAATAAAAATCAGATTCAACTTACGCGAATTATCTCCTAGAAAATAGTCACTCTTTTGACCCACAGTTCGAAAATTTTGCATAGAGATAATAAAAAATAACTTTAGAAATCAACAAACACATACACTCAGGTAGACTCATCAATTGAATTTCTTCAGGAGCAATCTATTCCTAAATTTTATTGAATATACCTGTCATCAATAACCACTTAAGAAGAAGCAACACGATAAGCTCTTAACTACTTAAGAACATTTGTATTTATATTCTCATTCTTATCTATATATAGTTGTCATGATTTCTGTACATTCATTCGTCTGAAGAAGCTAAGGTGTAGTAAAACGCGTTACGAATCGCAATTATTCAGTAAAATTCCTAAAAACACATTACTTGTTTTTATTATGGGTCATTTTTTTCTATCTGCAATGTTTCACATAGCTGCTCCATAAAACCATCGTATTTGGGACAGCCATTTACATTAAGAGTAGAACGGAAAAATGTAACTTAATTTCATCTTCAGTCGGTTCCGTATATTTTTCGACGATTTTTGTCATTGCCCCAGTAAATTTCAGAGAATATCGTAGAATATCTTCAATCTTTCGTGTTTTTAAAGAATAATTCCTAAAACACACCCCAATCGAAAACCTATTTTTGAATATCATATTAATATATTCGATTCATAGCTAATGGAACAGAATGGAATCAAGTCTGACGATTGCGAGAAGCTGGAACAAGCAAATCAGAAACTGAAGGAAGCCGAGCGGAACCTCCTAACAGCCAAAAAGGAAGTGCAGACTTACCAAAACATGTTGGAACAGTCGCAGACGCAATATTTGGTTCTCGAGAAGAAATACAGCAAAGCGAAACACCTGATCAGAGAATTTCAACAACGCGAGCTCGACATGCTACATCGAGAAGAATTCTACCAGCAGCTACTCCAAGAGAAGGATATCGAATACAATAATCTAGTCAAAAATCTGAAAGATAGGATCATAGCCTTAGAAAAGGATTTATTGGAGACACAAAGGAAGGCGGGGTTGCCAATGGTGCTGCCATACGACAGTAACAATTTAAAACAGTTAACACCCAAGCTTTCGCGGAAACAACCTCCGAAACCCCTTTTTCAAAGCATAGAAACTGATTTTTCTGATACAGAGGTCTCAGACGTGAGTCCTGATGATGATAAGACTGCAACTGTGGAACGTAAACTGCCAATTAAAGAGGAGTTTGATAGCGCCGTACCGCCACACGAGCTGCTTGACATATCGGCGAGCAAAAGCAAGGCAGAATTGGTGGGTAGGGGTGCTTTAGCCAATAGGCAACTACCTACAGGAAAAAGGGTTCATTAAGTAACAGGTGAGTAATCATTTTTTCAAACTGAAACATCCACAACTTTCAGAAAGTGTATTGTAAACTGTCTTTTAAACTGAGTTCAACTGTTCCGTTGAATTTAATATTCGCCTCTTCATTTTGTTTGTTAATAATTGAAATTTCCTTCTGTAAGAACCAAATAGTTAACTTATTATGGGGATTATATCAAGGGGTCAGTCATGATACCTATGGCTTTTTCTGTCTCTATTTCTTGTACTACATCCTCTGTGTATCGGAGGCTATCCGTCTTAGAAGCATCCTCTCTGCAGCAGGACCGACTGTCATCCAGAGTCTTGATACACCGGAAGGAGTAAAAACAAAGTATGAGACACTGAGACACCTGGCGGAAATTCACTACCCATGTTTCCTCTACGGAAACACAGTAACTCAAAACTCAGATGGACATGTTGACAGAACAAACTGGAACACAGCCTCAGTGGTTGTTACAGTGAAAAGGTTTCGATTGTCAGTAACTACTTTTTTACCATACAAAACACTAGGAGCAGATAATATATACTTTGCACACCTTATAAAAGGACTAGACTGGTTAGTCTAATCTCTTTTGTACTGAAGACCATGGAAAGACTAGTAGAAATATATCTTAGGGAGAATATTCTGGCGGGGCTCCCCCTACATATCACTCAATATGCATACGAACAAAGTCTCACTATAGCACTACACTCTGTAATAGGGTATATTGAGAAAGGACTGAAACATGCTGGTATGTTTAAATCATATTTGACAGATAGGAAACAAATAGTCACATGGAAGGGGGCTACATCTCAAGAGGTCAGTGGGTACCCCAGGGCTCTATTCTGGAGCCTTTGTTGTTCACTGTTTACATCAATGACCTGCCTTTGAATATTTCTTGTGTTAAAACATGTATGTATGCAGACGATATGAACCTTCTAAATATAGCACCATCATCTGAAGAGCTAAAACTCCAAACAACCAGGTCACAAACAATAAAGATAGCACTACTGTCAAACTACTGGGAATAACATTTGATGGGGATTTGTCGTGGTGCTGTTATATATCATTACTCACAAAGAGATTTTCCAGAGCCATATTCACAATCAGACAGAGGAAGTATGTAAGCTAACATACTACTCAAATTTCCAGTGCCGCTACATATGGGATATTACTGTGGGGATACAGTGCAGACATGATAAGAGTTCTTCTGAAGCAAAAAGAGGTGGTTAGAATTTTATGCAATGCCTCTAAAACTAAGAGCTGCCGAGAGCTCTTCAAATCTCAGCGAATACTGACAGTGAATTCGGAGTGTTCATACTGGAGTGCTTGAAAGATGTCTACGAAAACAAGAACAAGTTCTCAACCAATTCAGAATTCCATTTATATAACACAAGAAAAAAAGACTGCCTCTCAATGGAGCATCACAGACTGAAGAAAACTCAGCTTGGAATCAACTACCTGTGTATAAAATTCTTTAACAAACTTCCTGTAAACTTAAAAAACGAAAAAAGACACAAATTCATCAACCTAATTAAAGAATTTTTATTCAATTGCATTATCTACACACATGAAGAATTCTTACAACTCAAATTTTGAATACATCTGTGATTACTGCTGTTTGTTCCTTTTATCAAATCTTGTTGTTTCGATTTATTGATGTCCGAAATTTTTATTGTAATTTAATGTGCACTGTCCCTATTTTTGTTTGTTTTAACTTATATATTGACTAGCCATGTAATACTTTTTTTTTATGACAATACATAAAAACAAAACAAAACAAACAAACAAACAAGGCGAATTCACTCTTGGAATAGACATAGAGGGAGCTTCTGATAACACACTTCATAGGTCGATAGACGGACTTATCGTAAATAGAGGAGTAGGTAATACTATAGCAAGGTAGATGGACGTTTGCTATCGACCAGGTGCATCGAGTACTTTCGCCTCTCCTTTGGAACCTCGTGCTGGACGGGCTCCTGACGGTCCTCGTCGATATTGATGAGAGCGCTCCCTGATCTATACGGCCATCATATGGTGGCTTGCACTAGACAAGGAGACCAAACGGAATGAAATAATCAAGATCCAAAGGCAAGCATGTCTAGTAGTCACGGCAGCCTTGAGATCCACACCCACGGTCTCTATGGAATGCTTACTCAGCCTTTCTGCTCTAGACATAATGGTGAAGGAGACGTCCATAAGGACTTCATTGAGGCTGCAGAGGAACTGGAATCTCACAAGAGATAATCTAATTAGAGTCATTTACCATTTTGACTATCCCTTTAAGGTCGTCATTCTACCAGAAAAAAATTGTTCTACGTCCCATGCCTTCGTCATCCCATAGGGTCACACCTGGTTCACAGTCCAAAACCGGGATAGGTACAGGCATCGGCGTCACGACCTCAGGGCAAACATTACGAATGTTCTAGGAGACCATGTCACCGTAACAGACGCAGAAATATACGCTATTTTCAGATTCGTGCAGGAAACTCACACAGGAACTACAATGACGCTTACATCTACATATGCTGTGATAGCCAGAACGCCCTGGTGTATCTGTAAGATCCAAGAGTTATATACAAATTAGTTAACGATTGCAAGGAAGCACTATGACAAGTTAGTACCACAAACAGAGTTACTCTGTTCTGGTGCGCCCAGCCAATCAAGGTATCGAAGGGAATGAGAGAGTAGACAGCCTTGGTAAGGCCGTTGGAACCAGTACCTATTCTGACTATACCATGGACCCACATTCTCTCCTTCCAAAAGTGCAACACCACCAAGGCCCTGAACTATTAGGCATGCATCTTGGGACTGAGACAGTCAAAAAGGTTCATAAAAGGGCCCCAATCGAAGACGAGGGTACATGAACTATTCTCCCTTTACAAAAAGTCTATTAGGAAGGTTGTCCTTTTAACGGGACACCAACTCAATCTATACATATACACGTCTTGAGACTGTCGGAAACCACATAGTGCCTTGGTTGCCTAGAAAATGATGAAAAAACGGAACATATACCCTCCGACAACAGTCTCGCAAACTTCACCAAAAAGTATCTGCAAGACTGATAACAACAACAAAACACGGCAAGCATGGGCCTGAGTGCTCTCCATAAGGACGTCTCTGCTCAATTCTTACAAAAATTTTTTTAATAGAGCCAAGGGCACCTTCGGTAAATCACTAACATCCAGCATTTCCGCACCCAGTCTGTTACGCTTAAAGCGGATCCAGGGTTTTGACCCCGATTTCACACCATTTGCTCCTAGAATTATTCTTTAGTCCTAAATTGCACATGTGATATCTGAACTTGCCAGGAGTCGTGCATTAATCCGACTGCCTTCAAGTGCCAAACTTGTTCAGGTTTCAATAGGTGATGCCTTGCACTCCCTACTACCTCGAGCATTCAACCAAGTGTCCCTATGTTGTTCAGCTAGCCAATCCCATTTCCTCTGATCCCAGTGTGAACGGAACCCAGAGGAGAGGTTGTTTACCGCCAGTTCTTTCAGTACCTTAGAGATGTGTGGGTCTAGGGTTCCCAGAGTAGCTCGACTGTCCGAGCAGCTTGTGATCCACCCATTAATTGCACCTAGTTCTGCCAGCCTTTGAGCATAGCTGTGTATCACCATGATATCCGACAAAAAACTGTTGTATTTTTATATAATAGGACATAGAAACCCCTTTCATTTTACCGTTAGTACGGAACGTGTACCAGATGCACCCTTCACTTGCCAACGCTTCCTTCCTTTCCGCTTACTCTTATCTGGATAATATTTTCACCTCGATCTTATCGCCGAAGTGGTATCACGACGTGGTTCTATTTGAGTTTATCTAGAGGAGGCGGTCGCTGTTAATAACTTCGGGAAACAGTATGTCCTACGCCCTAAGCCTATGAGCAGTCAAAACTGTCTAAATAATTGTGAGGTGCAGTGGCTTGATCCCTAACAGTCCACCTAACGCCGGAGTACTTTTTAGAGCACTCACCAAACTCCATCTCTCTGAGTCTCTCAAAGTCAGCTTCGTCGTCTGATTTTCCACCAGACCAGCAAGGCGTAGGTGGATCTGGGTAGCGGTTTTGAAGAATCACATCAGCACATGTGGCTTCAAGTCTCACCTTCCGCTGAAGGTCCCTCTACATGTCATGAGTGCAACAGAAAACCTGTCAGTCTGTAGCTTAAGATACTCAGCCCAACTAAGCTTCATATCCAGTACCAACCCCAACAATAATAATGTTTATTGCATCGGAGGATAAAAATACATACAACACACTGAATACAAATGGAACAGATTTCAGTTAAAGCTGTTCTTCCACTCGTCCTTAAAACTGAACAACATATCTAATTAAAAATCAAACACAAAAAAGCTAAAACACCAAAAAACAAAGATAGACAAAATATATGGTTGACATAAAGACCCTACACAGTTTCTGCCTGTAGTTCAAGCAGCTTTGCTTTGAAGCACTTTTTGAAGGACAATGCTGTATCACAGCCATGGAAAACTTTCGAATACATATTGAAAATTGTGGTAGAGACATACTCAAAACAATTGTCGAATTTAACAGATCTGTATAAGTGAATAGATAAAAGATAGCCATGCCTGACATTGTGACACTGGTTTCTCCTCACGATCATCTCACTCAAGTAGGAAGGCTCAGAGAACTTCAAGACCTTAAAGACAATCGAAGCATACTGACAAAGAAACACATATTCACACTTCAACAACGCAAGAGTGATATAGTGGGGTGTTACATGTTCGCGATGCCCAATATCATAAGAGTAACGCAAGCATCGGTTTCGCAACCTCTGAACCGATGACCGCGACTCTCCAGTAGCAAATGAAATAACTGAATGGACTCATAATCAATGCAGAAGTTAGTCTCCACTTAACAGCACTACACAGGAACGATTTGTAGCTATAGATCATCCTGAACTTCATGTATGCAGCCCTTAGAAAGTTCTTGATGTGATCTTCATAGTTTAGCTCACCATCAAATAGTACACCCACATTTTTTAAATAGTCACTCAATTTTAATATAGAGCCATTCAGGATGATATTCCCACTGACCTGTCTTAATGCTTCTTTTTTGCAATTATTTGATACCCACACAAAGGGCCACAGTTTTGCATGGATTCAACAGTAGCCCATTACCCCAAGACCAGTTTCATATCGCATTAATTTGTTTATCAAGCGGATAGCAGAATTTATATCAGAGGGATAAAAGGCCTTATACAACTGATCATCATTCGTGTACTAATGCATTGTACAGTGGCTAACCGAGCCAGAAATGTCCGCGGTATACACCGAAAACAACATTGACCCCAAAACACTTCCCTGAGGCACCCCCCTGGCTGACATTGCGAATACTCGATGATGAACTAGCCAACCTTACATATTGAGTTCTCTCAGACGATAATTGAAGAACCTGTTAAGCACCACAGGATGTAGGGAACAATAATGCAGCTTTGCAATGGCGAGCCTGTGATTCATGATATAAAACGCTTTATTGTAGTCCAACAATATCAGAAGAGCCACCTGAGATTCATCTATGGCCCTAACAAGGTCATTACGTAACCAAATTAACTTGAATTACTCTGGCTAAGCACAGAGAAAAATGAGCAATGAGGCTCTCATTCAATATTCGTCACTGAAATCTTGGAAGAAAAGTCAAGAAAGTTTTACTTAGATATTTAATCAATTATATAAATTATGATAATGATACATAGTGTCACAAATACTTCTTTTTATGTTAATACAGGCAATAAGACTTATCTTGGTGGTTCTTGGTCTTAATGCTGCCTTTGGGGAAAACCTCTATTTCAGCTGTTGAACTTCATATACAAGTCTCTACTTAGGACTTTCTATTCATGTGTCTCCACCTAGGAATGTCGGTCTAGGTACAGGTCTCCATTTAGGAATTTTGGTCTAGGTACAGATCTCCACCTAGGACTTTCTAGATACAGGTCTCCACCTAGGACTGAATTTTACAAATTAGACATGTATCACCAAGATATTCTATGCTCTAACGTAACAGCCAGCTACACCAGGAATTTAAAGTAACAAAATAACATGGATCTAATATTATTTCAAGACAAAAATTAATATGAAAAATTACAGCGATTCTGAAAAAGTAAACTCGTGCTAGCTGTTCAGGTAGATCATAGAATTAAAATATAAGTTCTATAAAAAGCGAGGAAGCATAAAAAATTATTTACAATAAGAGAGAAGCTACATAATAATCAAGGAAGCATCTATAAAATCTAACAAAAATTACAGATGCGTGGCAACCATTTTGAAAATTTGAAAGAATTTCATGATTTACATGATAATTTCACGAAAATTACTAGAAAATGAAGGAAATAATGATTGAATGTAGGAGTTTGAGTTACTTTTGTCGTTTTCTACTCAGAAAAGTTATTTTGATCGATTTTATTAATGAGAAATTTATCAAGGTCATTATAAAAAAATGTAGAAATTAAAGGAATACGATTATGAAATCCATCGTTAGAAAAAGACAAATTCTGTAGAGCAGACTTTGAATTTTTAATAGATACTAAAAGGCATTCAAGCAGTTAATAAAAAAATGCTGTAAGGAAAAATTATGAATCAGATTTTCAAGGTTAAGTGCGGCATTTTGCTAAGTGAACTACACAGTTTATGAGATACAATATATGAATTTTAATATAATTTAATTAACTGCAATTTGGATTTTCAAGTTCAACTCATTCGCTTGAAAGTCTGCAAAGAAAAAGAATATGCGTATTATGCGCATCAGATTGTTAACCAGTGGCGTGACACAGATAGAGGGTTGACTGGAATCAGGTGTTTCAACAAATTGTTGTTACGTGATTTTAGCACGTTGCAATTAGTAACCTTCAACAAGGCCGTGCCAGTACTGTGAGCTGCCCTAAACCCTGATTGAATTGGTGGTAGCACATATTTATTAAGATTTTCAATGATTTGCAGATGCACTACTTTTTCAAGGACCTCGGACGCAATTGGTAGGATAGTAATAGGGCGTAGACCTACCAACTTATTTGTTGGTTGGTCTTCAAGTTCTTGCAAGGTTTACATTCTGTTAAAAAAGTACAGAAAATTGGTAAATGAAACACAATATTTATTTTTCATTCAAATTTATTTCATCGCCTTCAAAGAAGTCCCCTTACGAAATGAACCATTTACGCCAACGGATAATCCAATCATCACGACATTTTTCGAACGCTTCTTCCAGAATCGAGTTCAGTTCTCAACGCGAATTCACTTTTATGTCATATATCGATTCAAAACGAGTACCTCGAAGTGGTAATACGAGTTTAGAAAAAAGAAAAAAATGGGCCGGAGGCGTATCCGTTGGATTCGGTGGTTGTTCGATTGTATCTGTTGACTTTTTCGTCAGAAACTCATTCACAATTATAGCCTTGTGAGATGGTGCACTTCACTTTATCGATGTTAACTTCAGTTGAAGAAGTATATGGTCGACCAGAGCGAGGCAAATCTTTCACCACATCTCGGCCGCTGTACACTGTCGATTCACGGTAAGCCTTCTTCAACATTTTCAGCAATTCGGCACACGAAGTTCCATTTACAATTCAGAATTTTGGAAAAATTCTTTGTTCGATATTTTTATCGATTGTAAAAATCGCCAAATACACTTGAGAGAACCGACAAAATCGAGTACTGTAAACAAACTGAATGACAGACCCCGTTCAAACTTCGCGTCAATATAGAAAACAGTTTGCCAACTTATCAACAACAAAAATTTTGACAATGGTTACAAGCAGATTTTTTAAAAATCAATTCCCGGTAATTTTTTGACAGAATGTATTACAGAACATGCAAATATGTGGTTTTCACACGATGAAAAAAAAATCATCGACTTTTTCACTTCTGAGATGCAAATTGAATGTTAACCTCATCTATATAATTGATTTGCCTCATACCGACCATAATTCTTGTCACTCATTTTAATTTTTTT
Source organism: Cryptolaemus montrouzieri (assembly GCA_013387265.2). Lineage (NCBI taxonomy): Eukaryota > Metazoa > Arthropoda > Insecta > Coleoptera > Coccinellidae > Cryptolaemus > Cryptolaemus montrouzieri. Next base: position 2,640,461 of record JABFTP020000165.1, read on the forward strand.
CTCCGGCTTGCAGTAGTTCCGATTATGGATTAGACGAAAGCTACAACTCCGGCGACGACTTGGCTGATTCGGCGTTTTCACAAAGCGACAGTAGTTATACACCTAAGCAGAAGAACCCTAGGCCAAATTCACTAAGCACATCACTTTATTCGCAGTACGCAACAGCGCAACAATTGCAATACAACGCCCAAAATGCGCAATATTCTGTTCAGTATAGTCAAGTGCAAAGTTCCAATGTATATTCGCAACAATTACCATCCAATACCAATACAGTATACGCCAAGATTCAGAAGGAATCGTCTAATCTACAACAGAGTAGTCCCGATCCATGGAACGGACCGCCAAATAAGATGGGCAGTATAGGAATGGGTCCACCTGCTTCGTTGGCGGAACAGCTGAAACAGGTGTGTTACTATTCAATTCTTTTAAAGCATGTTGAAACAAGTTTCAGTTTATATGCAATTTTTCTTTCTGCAATAGGTTTTGGCACAACGAGAGAAACGTAACGATAGCTTATCTAGTTCAACTGATGAATTGAATGAAAAAAGCAAACATGATGCCGCTCAACACTTATTAGAAGAAATAAGACAAGCAGTCAATGAAGCAAATGCCAAAGGTAAAAGACTTAAATCAATCAATTGTGAAATTTGTTCATTTATGAGTTAACGTTATTTTTTTCCAGTTAAGAAAGTAGTTCCTGTTAGTTTATCACCGCCGGGTTCGACGCCATGGCAGCACCAGGGTAGCACCTCTCCCACGCCACCTTCACCTTCTAGTTTATCCTCAGGCTCTGTGTCTCCGTCGCGGCACGATATGTCATGGCCGACTACAGATCTTAGCTTATCTTCACTAAGTATATGTAGTGAGAAGCGGCCCAGCAATTTTTGGCACACGCAACCAGTCTCTGATTGGAGTAAAGAGCAGGTAATGTAAATTAGTTAGCAGATGATTAGTTATGCCATCTTTTGAGTTTCCTTAACAAAATTGGATGATTTATCTTATCGAATGCGTTACAGAAATCTGCATACGAGGTAGAGTCCGAATCAAAGTAGAATGGACGAGGAGCGTCATGTTAAGTAAGAGCGTATACGACTTCTTTTCAGTTGGCGAATAGTAAAACCCTGATACTTTGCCAACAAGTGGACATAACATCTATCTTCGACGCACTTATGAGAAGGTTCGTCGGAAGTCAAAACTTTTAGAAAAAAGTACGTGGCGAAAAATGAGTTCAGCATATGCCGAACGCTTTGAGGCAGTTTTCCTCTGCACCCATTCAAAAGGACAAAAATGGCCTATGCAGCGGCGGCTAAGTACTTAAAAAAGTCAAAGGTTTGGGTATCGGAAAACCTTCCCGATCGTGGCTCAACAGGGAGTGTGGCGAAGAAGGGCGAAAAAGCGATCGTGAATTTGTTTTCTCGAAATCCAAGCTTGAGCTTGCGTGAAGGGCGAGCGGAATTGAATCGAAAAAGTTTTAATATATCGCACGTAACTATTCGTAACTATTTGCGTGCACGTTACTAAACGCCTATCTTGGGCAACAGAAAACTTTGATCGTGTTTAAAATAATTTTTGATGAAAAACGAGGACTGGATCCTGCAGGAGGACAAGGAACCCAACCACAGCAGCCGTCTCTGTACCGACTGGAAAAGCTGGCCTGCACAATCACCTGATATCAATCTCATTGGGAACGTCTGGGCAAGCATAAAGCACAAGCCTTGAGAAAGACCCACCTTCACTCTCAAACAGCTTTCTCGACAAATCCGGTTGTAGAACATTTCCCGTCGAATATGCCGAAAATTTGATGGAAAGTATGCCAAGAAGATGCCAAGCGACTATTTTGGATAAATTATGCCGTATACGCGCTTAACAGATTGTACATCATCGTTTTAATTTTTGCATTTGGCAACAATTACCATCCAATACCAACCGATCGATACTACTCCAGTGGCTTAGCTGATTTTAACATGAAAAATGCATACTACTGAGATTTGTAATGTAGACTTGTACAAGTAGATAATTTTCGAACGGGCAATTTTTACTCCTGTTAAAATCCTTATTCTGTCAGGAAAATGTCAGAAAACATTATCGAAATGATCAAAATCGGTGAAAGAACACAGCTCTACAAAAATTTTCTTTTATTGTTGCCCTGGATATCATCGCAAATTTTTATGTTTTCAAGTGCCCAGATTACGAATATATTCATGAAAGTTCTCAATGTGCTCGTATTTTCATGATTTTTGCATTTCTTATATTTTGAACAATTATAAGCTTGTTAGAAATAAAATTTAATTTTCCAGTCATGATTAGGCTTCTGCGCAACTTTTTCGCGCATACAAACATCACCTGATCCCCACTCTCAGACCCCTTGCTCCACAGAACAGCTGAGATCTCAGTTATTTGACAATATTGAAGTACATATACACGTAAATCTGGATAAAGTGTCATGGATTAATATTTTGTTTCAATTACTGAATGTCCATTCTTATATATTTGTCTTCTAGTCTAAAATATGAGTTAAATCACGAAGAAAGTGTAAATATTGTAGTGATTTTTATTTTGTTATATTTGCGGTGTTTATATACCAAAAAAACAAAAAAGAAATATCACAGACTTTGTCAAGGAGACTTATGTTGAATATTTTGGTTTCAAAATGGACAAATTAGGTAAACCATGGGTTCCTTATAAAGTTTGTAAGTCCTGTGTTGAGTCTTTACGGTTGTGGAAAAAAGGTGAACGTTCTGGATTAGACTTTGGTATTCCTATGATCTGGATGGAGCCTACGAATCATTTAGATTATTGTTACTTTTGCGTAGTAGATGTTAAAGGTTTTAATCGAAATCAAACTTGGAGATACCCAGACTTACAGTCTACGAAATGTCCGGTTCTACACAGTGAAAATCTCCCTCGGCCCATATACATTTCAAAAGTAATTCGCATGCCCTCAGAAACAATGATGTTACCAAATTCACAGAAATCGGGACCATCTACTAGTGGAAGTGAATGGGAAGGTGAAACATCTACGCCAAAGTTATTTTCTCAAAATGAACTCAGTGATTTAATAGGTGATCTCAATTTATCAAAACAAGGATCAGAACTGTTAGCCTCCAGATTGAAAGAAAAAAATTTATTGGCACCAACGGTAACAATTACAAGATACAGAACGCGAGAAAAAGAGTTATTACAATTTTTTAGTGAAAATGAAGGATTAGTGTATTGTAATGATATCGCGAAGCTGCTTATAGACATGGGTTTAAAAGAGTACAAATCTACTGAATGGCGCCTTTTTATTGATAGTTGCAAAAGAAGTTTAAAATGCGTCTTATTGCACAATGGAAATAAATTTGCATCAATTCCAATTGCCCATTCAACGAAACTCAAAGAAGAATATGAAAATGTAAAATTAGTTTTAGAAAATTAAATACTCTGAGCATCAATGGCCGATCTGTGTGGATTTAAAATGGTTAATTTTTACTTGGCCAACAAAGTGGATATACAAAATACCCTTGCTTTATTTGTATGTGGGATAGTAGAGCAAAGCAACTTCATTGGGAACAAGATGTTTGGCCTGTAAGAAATTCTTTAACTGTCGGTAAAGCCAACGTAATAAATAAGGGAGCCGCTGGTGAGCAGAGACAAAATCATACTTCCACCATTACATATTAAGTTAGGTATGATTAAGCAATTTGTAAAAGCGTTGAACAAAGACGGAAATTGTTTTAATTACATTTGCAGAAAATTTCCGAAGCTTAGTATGGAAAAATTGAAAGGTGGAATATTTGATGGTCCTCAAATACGGCAATTGATGAAAGACTCAGATTTTATCAAAGTTATGACTGTTTCGGAAAGTAAAGCTTGGGAAAGTTTTGTGTTGGTTGTCGAAAATTTCCTAGGTAACCATAAAGCAGCAAATTATGAAGAAATTGTGCAAAATATGCTGACAAACTTTCAGACTTTAGGAGCAAATATGAGTATTAAGTTACACTATCTCCGCAATCATCTAGATAAATTTCCGGATAATTTAGGAAATTATAGTGAGGAACAGGGAGAGCGGTTTCATCAAGATCTAAAAGTGATGGAAGAAAGGTATCAAGGTCGATGGGATTGTCACATGATGGCAGATTACTGCTGGTCTTTGAAAAGAGATTGTCCCTGAAAATTATAGAAGAAAAGCTCATAAAAGGCGTTTTATGGAAATATGAAATATATTTTCGACATTTTCCTCTTTATTTACTTCGATCTATCCGAATTTCTCAAAACATAACTGACATTATAAATATATCTGTTATTTTGTTTCTTGTTTCACGATTTTGTTATGTAAAATGAAAATAAAGATTTAAAAAGAAATCAGAGCAAATCCTACAAAATCATTGATAGTTTCACGAATTGTGTGCATAAATAGACCCAAAATCATTTTCATATCTAGGGCAACAAAACCATTGTAGACCACTGGAATCTATAATTCACGAAAACCAATAAATGAATGTGAAGTAAATTAAATAGAAAAAGAAATATTCACAATGTAAGATTTCAGCCTAGGTCATCAACTGATCGTCCTTATCCAAACCCTCTTCAATGTTCTTCGATGAGCCTGGGTGACATTCTGTCGAAAAAAAAATTGCTTAAAACGATTGTCAAAATTGTTGTTGCTAAGTTGGCACAACTGGTTTCTATACTGACGCGGAGTTCAAACGTGATCTGCCATTTACTTTTTTCACAGTGCTCGATTCTGTCAGTTCTCACAAGTGTGTTATGCGATTTTTATGGATAAAAATGTCGAACAAAGGAATTTGTCTCAAATTTGGTATTGCAAATGGAATTTCGTGTTTCGAATCGCAGAAAATGTTACAGAAGGTTTACGGTGAATCGACTTTATCAAAAACACGTGCATACAGGGTTAGGCAAAAGTACCGGAACGGCTAATTATCTCAGTAATTTACCGAGCGATTTTTTTTTTGAAAAATGGCATTCCTACATTGTGAAGCATAAAGAATTCAGTGTAAATATTTTGTGCTACATAGTTTCCCGATGTAGCCGGAAATGACCACTACATGAGAATTTCAAATATAACATCTTATATGTTTATTTATTTTAGATTTATAGGAGAAAACTTCCTAGAAATAATCAAGAAAAATGCTTTTCCTCCAATGTCGTGTTCATAAAAAATCAAAATGACAATAATTATTATCACCTAAATTAAATTCCTCCCGAATTTATAATCAACGTGACAAGTTGACAATTATTACAAATACAAGTAAACGATGATTTCTACTAAAATATATTATCACTCATTTGTCTGATAAACGTTTTTGGAATAGTAAATTCAACCGTAATCGATCAGTTATGATTTCTAATAGCTACCCCATATCCATCATCAATGGAATACTTAATTCAGGGATTGATCCTGATGGTACTTCTGCTGTAAAGAAGGATCCGGATAAAATGTACTCAGGCTTAACATATGTGGCAGAACTTTCTGAACGTCTTTCCACAATTATTGCAACTGATAAACTACAAATCGCTTTTCGTAACACCAACACTACAACAAAAAAAATTTTTTTCGTGAGATCAAAGACTCCTGTTCCTGTTCTCATGCAGACTAATATTGTATACCGTTTGTAACTGAAAGTAAGGCCACCCCTGTAACTTTTTTCTACAAATACAAGTAAACGATGATTCCTACTAAAATATATTATTAAATGCTCGACGCGTTTCGATACACAGTATCTTCATCAAAAGCGAATGAATACTACAAATATATCTTATTAACAAATTTTTATATATACTATCCGTACTTGAACTAATGTTTAGGAAATAAATTTAATAAGGGTGAGTTATTTATGTCTACCTGATCATTAAGAATTTCCGGTGAATACCTAAATCTGTTAATTTCAAGTACTTCCAGAAGGTTGAGTTTTATACCTCTATTCTCAGGATGTAGGATTTTAAATTTTGAATTGAAAGAGTGATCATTTTCCCTAAGATGATTTGAATAATTTGAATCGGTTTTTCCATTGATGAAACTGCGCTATAGCCTTTGGATGAAAAATAAATATTTTGTGTTTCATTGACCAGTACCCGGTACTTTTTTAACAATATATTTTGCTCGTCTAGTATAACTGTGATTGGCATACTATGACAGCTGAGTGAATCTGTTGAATTGATCTCATCTATCCAGCTTACCAGTATCATAAGCGAGTAAAATATCACTTCGATTTCACCTTTACATTTTTTCATCTCCAGGTATGCCAGTGGCTGATTGCGCTTGGTCTAGAGCACCATGTAGCCAAATTCGTAGAACTGCAAGTAAATGGGGCCTCACTACTATTGCTCACCTCAACCGATTTCAAAATTCTGGGCATAACGAGCGACGAAAAGGCCCGCCTCAAGAGGAAAATCAAGGAATTAAAGGTCCAAGCAGAAAAAGAACGAAAGCAGATGGAAAAGGAAAGAAAAGAAAAGGAGAGAATGAGGAGGAAAGCCGAGAAGGCCAGTAAAAAAAAATAATGTTGAACATTTGGGATTGCCATACTTTGGGGGATTCATAGGCCTAATTTTTCATTCATAATCATTTTGGTTTCCTATTTGCCATTTGTTTCTCCTCAGTGGAATGTATTATCATTATAAATTGTCGATTTCACACTAGTTTTTATGTCAGGTGTAAATATGTTTATATATTTTCTATTTATTTATTTAAATCAATATATCTGAGTATATATATTAACATTTTTAATATAAATTTTTATATTGAATGTAGTTCATGTTATTTCATGATAATCATTTTATTGAAAGAGCTGTTTCAAACAATTTTTATTATAACAAAATTAAGTCGGTATAGAATTTTTTTCTTGTTATTATATGTAGTCGTTAAAATTTTGTTTTTCATCCTTTTTTGGGAATGAGTCATTTTGATAAGCCAAAGTTTAGTTTTTCACTTTTCAAAATTTTTGCAGGAGTATTGGTGCAAAACGAAAGGGTTGTTTAATATAGCATTGTTTGAGAATGAATACGTACTGATTTATACTCATTTTAGTTAAGTGTGTATATTAATACTGTGCTCGTGTTAGTTGTTAGTCCATTACTGTAAATATTCTTATGATATTGACGATATTATGATGTTTATGAAAACATCTCAAACTGGTGAACATTCCGATGTTAAATGGCATCGATAAAACTATGTTGAATTTGACGGATTTCAATTATTTTTCAAAAAGAATTATCACAACCGAATTTCATGTGGCCATTTGACACGGAATTGTTTATTTGTTTTTCAGTTTCCGGACTTTGTGCAAGTATCTATTCCATTGTACATGATTCATAATTGCCATTTATCCGGAGGTGTTGAAAACTTTTAATCCAATCACTGATCTTTCTATTAACAGTGGATGTTTGTTTTGCAACTATCGCATCAAATAATTTCCATAAATGTGGAACTATAACAATTATGGCATTACTTTTGTTTCAGACCGACTCTGATGAATTTTTTTTCTGCAAATTTTTTGACGAGTTTGTTTGCCTCTCCAAGTTGTGGTTGATGCCAAGAAGTAATTTTTACAGTTTATGTGGTAAAATTATTCATTGAAAGTTTGAATTATTAAGTCTATTAAATAATAAATGATTATATCTTGACAGAATATAAGTTAAGTTTGGTGAAATTAAATCTATGATTGAATGAATAAAATATCAACTATAAAAAGCGGTAACTATTTTATATAAAATTCTATTCAAATTCCTACAAATTGTATCTTTATTTTTGTACAACCAAAAGAATTATTAAAATCTGTAGACATACCTATAATCATAAGAAATGCGGTAACTTTTAATTAGATTTTGATTTGCAATAAGGTACAGGAGGGTAATAAAGCCCACATAATATTGTTTTTTATTTATTAACAAAACTTCATATTTTTCTGAAATATTTTGATCTCTTGAAAATCTTGAAACTATACTCTAATTTGTTAACAAAACTAGATGGAAAAAAATGAACCTGGACTTTATTTACAGATTGCGCGGAAAATAAAGCCCATATAAAAAAAATAAGTTGTCTGTTAGTCGATTAACTGACGATAGTTGGACGTAATAACGTCATAAGAAAATACTGATGGAATGGTTGCATTTTTCAAAAAAAATTAAATTTTATTTGTTTGATACATATTTTGTATGGATATAGAGGAGATAAATGGAAATCACGATTGAATTGATCAAGTTACATTTATTTGTATGCATAAATACAATTGTCCATTGTACATTTTACAAGTATGAATGTGCTTTGAGCAATTGTTTTCAACTTTTATTACATCTTTCCAACATGTGTGATATTTAACTTCTTACAAATTGTGTTATTCTGTTGAGAATAGGACGATGATAGGAAAAGTCGGAAATGAAAGGGAGTGTTATCGTAGCTATAAACAATTGACACCACATTAACTTTTCACTGCACTTCATACTTGACGAAAACATGCAAATGTATTATTGTATAGCAGCTGTCCACGCGGACGCATCGCTCACTCAAATAGGAGAGAGACAGATGTTGAACGTAGCCGAACTCGGAGGCGGTTCAGAAGGTAGCATCCTGTCAGGGTTAGTATACCAAATTTTCGGAAGAGATCCCTGCAGCTAACTTATTAGGCACTTCCGCCAGAACCTTACCACCTTTTTTGTTTTATAAACAAAACGCCATATGTCATTCTACTAGGAAAGTTTGCGTTGCAAGCCAGTTACGCTTCGTGTTCGCCCAGGGAGTGTTTTATCCTTCTGATAGAGAAGTGGCGGTTGATAAAATCTGGCACAAAAGGTATACATGGCGTCCCCAGGACATGTTTCTCTTGATAGTTAGGCCGAGCACGGGTACCTCTCTTCCCCCAAATGACCTCTTTGTACTGACTAGGATTTCCTGTGTCTTGTTTTTGTTTAAGGCAAAATTGCTTACCTCAAACCATCGCTGCGCGTCATCAGTAGATTTTCCGGCATTCTTATTCAATATGGTTGTGTCGTCAGCAAATATGACAGTTTTGTCGGATTGTACACAATACATAAGGTTGTCAATGTATATAATGAATAGGACTGGTCCCAAAATCGATCCCTGCAGTACTCCACATGTGATCTCTCTTTTATTCGACCTATTCCTTTTCCAATAGACTGCTTGGTATCTTTGCTCTAGGTATGATGTAAAGAGTTTTAAGGTTGGACTCCGGATTCCGATGTGTTCTAGCTTTTTGAGGAGTTTCTCGTGATCAACGCAGTCGAAAGCCTTACTTTGGTCCAAGCAGTTTTTATCGAATTTCAAGAGATATTCCAATTTTCATTTCAATTTCAATCTGAACCGATTGTTGCCCCAGAAGAAAAATCTGAATTTGATGAAATCATTCCTCTCCCTATTCTATTAAAATTTGGTTTACATTTGAAAAACACGCAAGTGTATATTAAAATTCAACTTTTTACAGAAAAAAGTGCACGTAGAGTGAATAGTTTTCATTTTACTTTCATAGCAACCGACAGGTTGGCATATGCCGAAATCCTTAATAACTCGAAAAAAGAAGAAGATAGCTTAGATCTGTTTTCACCAAAGAATTTTCTTACAGAATTGAGAACGGAGAAATGGATCAATTCGTTGTAGTTCAGATAGTTGTCGTACTAACACTTTGATAATGGGAATTCTAAAGTTTGGAAAGGCTGTGGATGATAAGAGTGCATACTTTCTTTTTTCTTAAAACTCTCCTTACTTTAGTATTGATTAATGCAACCTTTTCTTTGGAAGAGTTGTTGATTCAGAGTATCAATGAGGGATGTGAACAGATTAGAAACCAACCTGATGTTGTACATAGGACGGTAGGATAACTGAGGAAGAGGGCTGAAAAATGTATCTGCATATCTTAGCACTTTTATAAATTGTTTTTCATTATTCATTCTTTCTCCACTTACGCTTTCTTGCATTTCTTTATTCAATAGTTATACACTATTTCATCCTAGTTCGAGTGAGGTAAAACATTTCCAACAAATCATGTATAGGAATGTTTGCTTCAATATTTCTTCGATCCTTCGCTGGAATTTTCATTCATCACCTTTAAAAATATTCAGAAGTTGGGCGAATGAAAAGGTTTGCTCAGATTCATGAAGCAATCTGTACCTTAATTTCACATAGTACGTGATAGCCTGTGTCAAGATAATCGACCAAATTACGCCTTGCCCAAGCCAAAAAAAAACTGTTTTGACCTTGCCTAAAGATGTAACGGTCTACCCTTTCAGTACATTTTCTCGACTGTTCTTTTAAACATGCTAAAAAACGACGCCACAACTCTGCTTTATTGCATCACGACTCTGTTTTTGTTCGAGTAATAATGAACACGGCATCTATATTGCACACTGCTCTCTCATGTTCAAATTTCAGACTAAATGCGATGTACTGCACCTTTTCCAAATGTTTGCCATGTCTGCTAGCTCGCTCACTTTCTGTTGATGATCATCAAATACCGTTTTATGTATTTTCTCCACCATTTCTGGCCGACCTCTGCGATGCTCGTCTTGGCAGCTCCGAAGGTCTCGTTAAATGTTTGCTAGCCAATATTTCACTGTTAATACAGTCATCTTGGTCAAAATTAGGTGAAAATCTCGGACTTCGAGATACCCAGCTATAAACTTGTATTTTGACATTCTAAAACTTGTCTCAAAACTTACACATGATGCGATGTTCGCGTCTTAAAAATCAGGTGTCAAAGTTCACAAAATCGATTATTTTATTTGTATTCATTAACAATATTATAGAGAATTAAATGCTTTGCAACTTTTGTTCAAAATATTTTTTCATACATCGAACGGTTTTCGAGATAGAGGGCGGAGAGCGCGCTGTTATAGTACCATTTGAGTCAACTCTTAGTCCCGATCGAAAATACATAATATAAAGTTTATAAATTATTGCTAAATATATCATCAGTTTTAATTAATTATTACATTATATTCGATATTTTTCTGCTTAATTATCTATTTTAATTGTGTATCAATTTATTGAATAACACTTATCTGCCTGTATAGTTGAGAAATTGTTGAGGATAAACTTAAATCATATTTTGATTCTAATCTAATTTATACTAACGACTTTTTAAATAAATAAAAAAAATACATTTTAATTAACAATATTATTAAGAAGTGTTATTCGATACATTGATGATTGTCAAAATTTATAAAAATAAATTTAAAAAATAATTATGAGAACAAGTTCTCATTCTAATTTTATGCTTGCTTTTCTTCATCGTTGTCCGCTGCTGTAGAATTTCCAGTTTCTCATCATTATCGTCCTCAACAACATTTGTTTGTAAGTCTTCCATGATTTCTTGGTCAAGGGTTTCATTGTCATTGACATCGGTCTGATATGGTACATCATTGAGACAGACTTGCGCATTACACTGGCCACAAACCAAAGAGCATTGCAACCCCGCTTTTCTGCATCTTGAGACACAACCACTTTTGCAGTTACAGAAAATTGTGTTGTGTAATTCATCTGGAGCAGGTGGTTAAATAGACGTAATAGGTTCAAGGAATTCGTTACGCATTGTCCAATCCCATTATTGGGGTTCCAAATCATGCCCTAGCCAAGTTTGAACTTGCTAACAAATACGATTGAAATATTGGTGAGCTGCTCCACTTGGTGGTATATTTGCTAGGCTTATTCAGTTTTGTACATTTCACGTATAGGGCATAACGTAGATGACGAATACTGTCCCCAGATTTTGGAGCATTATAAACGGCTAATAAGATTTGTATTCCACTTTCAAATAATCTTTGAACCGGATAGTTTTCTGCTTAAAATTCTGCTGCAATTTGATACAAATTAAGCAGTTTCTTAAATGTTCTTAAAAACTTTTTTACCTTCTTTAAAGATCGCAGAAGTTGTATCGCATTCACTTGATGCATGAATTGATGCAATTAAAAATCTATCGTACCATAAATAAGGGTCCGATTTCCAGGTATAATTCTTAATGTTATGAAAGAATTGTCGGATTGTGAACAAGATGTACTTATACTAAGAAGGCAATTACTGTAAATAAGAATATAATTAAAATGTAATTAACGTATGTCCCTTAACGATTTTTAATTACAGGAATAGATGAAGATTGTTATTGAAGTGATAAATTTTGAAATTATTAAAAAAATATTGAATATGATATAATAGTTAATAACAAATGATAATATATCCAACAATAATTTATAAACTTTATATTATATATTTCAGATCGTGACTACGAGTTGACCTTAAATGATACTCTAACCGCGCGCTCTCCGCCATCTATTTCGAAAACATTTCGATTCATGAAAAAATATTTCAAACAAAAATGCAGAGAATTTAATTCTTTATAATATTTATAAATACAAATGCCGTAAAATGCATAGTAAACGAGATATTTGCAAAAAATTTGTAAAAAAATCGATTTTTGTTACCTTTGACCTCTGATTTTTAAGGACGTGAGCATCGCATCATGTGTGAGTTTTGAGACAAGTTTCAGGATGTCAAAATTCAAGTTTATACGAGTTTATAGCTGGGTATCTCGAATTCCGAGGTGAACGCTCTGCAATGACTGAATTATGTTGCAAACGAAGGAGTAAAGTCGCCCAGTGTAGAATCTAGTACAGCTTTTACACTTGTTTGACTGTATCCTTTGGAACAAAAGTATTTTATGGCATAACGATCCAAATATTTTCATTTCTACAAATTTAATGAGAATGTTCACTACTGATGGTTGCCAACAATTAATTCAAAGTTGAAGCATATGCTTTTTACATATAGAAAGGTTTTTCGAACAACAACCGCTATTTTTAGGACAGGCCTGATATTTCTAGCAACATTATATATTTAATTTGTACTCCTTTAATTCGCAAAATTTTTTGATTTGTTTGTAGCGTACCGAAATATCCACTATTATGTTTCATTAGTTCTCACGATCGTTCAATAGAATAGAATAGTATATTTATTAAACACAATGAAAACGAAAACTAAACAGAGGCTATGTCTACCAAGATATTCATTTCTGATCAAAACGCAAAAACAGGTCAATTTTTGTTTCAAGGGGGACATCTTTTGGGGTAGACAGCTTGCCTGAAATATCAACCCCCTAAGCGGGGGTTGCAATCCTTCAACATTTTGAATAGGGAAGATGGGTCGAGTGATGACTCAGAAGAAAGGTGGTATCTTTGTCCACGTCGCCTTGAACGAATTTCCATTTTTAATTGAAAACTGTAAAAGATACAGGGTGAGCAACTGAAAGATAGGGAAGACTATTTCCCTTAGACTATTCAAGTTTCAGTGAAGTAAAATGGAACAGATCCATGCTGATCAATGGCAGTCATCATCAAGTACCATCCTCATCTCGAATTTCAACCCCTAGAGTAGGGGTGACCACCCTTGAAAATTTGGAAAAGGGTAGATGGGTCGAGTGATACCTCGAAAGAAAGGTATTATATTTGTCTGCATCCCTGTGAACGAATTTTCATTTTTGATTGAAAACTGTAGAAGATATAGAGTGAGTTACTGAAAAATAGAGGAGACTATCTATCGCCCTGAGATATTCAAGTATTAGTGCAAAAAAATGGAATAGATTCATTCCAGATCAAAGGCTGTCATCTTTGGTTTAAATGAATCTATTCCAGTTTTTCGCACTAATACTCCAATAGTCTTGGGGCGATAGTCTTCTCTATTTTTCAGTGGATCACTCTGTATCTTCTACAGTTTTCAATCAAAAACGAAAATTCTTTCACGGGAATGCAGACAAAGATAATACCTTTCTTTCGAGTTATCACTCGACCCATCTACCCTCTTCCAAATTTTCAAGCGTTATCACCCCTGCTCCAGGGGTTGAAATTCGAGATGAGGATGGTACTTGATGATGACTGCCATTGATCAGCATGGATCTATTCCATTTAACTTCACTGAAACTTGAATAGTCTCAGGGAAATAGTCTTCCCATCTTCCCTATTCAAAATGTTCAAGGATTGCAACCCCCGCAGGGGGGGTTGATATTTCAGGCAAGTTTTGTACCCCAAAAGGTGTCCCCTTGAAACAAAAATTGACCTGTTTTTGCGTTTTGATCAGAAATGAATATCTTGGTAGATATAGCCTCTGTTTAGTTTTCGTTGAAGCACCCTGTATATATATATATATATATATATATATATATATATATATATATATATATATATATATATATATATATATATATATATATATATATATATATCACATAACAACATATAAAAGGTATAAACGTCAACAAAATATGATTTAAACCTAACCCCTATATTCCAAGAATTCATCAAGAGAATAAGGTTCACAATTTGAAATATATTTTTTGATTTAGTTACGAAAACACTCACCAACATTCAAGTTTACATTTTTTGCCGGGAGGGAATTATAGAGCTTCATGCAACAATACTGTACACTCTTCTGAGTCAAAGTCAAAGAACAGAGCGCTAAATTGTATTTATTAATTGTCTGGTGTTATTTTTGTTTTGAAATTTACTGAATAATTGTTTGTTACTGAAAATGAATATTATACATCTGTAGATATACAGACCAGGCATAGTCAGTATTTCATTTGATTTGAAGATACCCCTACAAGATTCTCCGTATTTCAGATTGAAAATTGTTCTTATTGCCCTCTTCTGTGTTAAAAAAACTCTGACTGCTGAACTAGAATTACCCCAGAAAATAATTCCATATTGCATTAAAGACTGGAAGTTCGAGAAGTACACAGTCCTGAGGATATCAACACCTATTTGGTGCTTGAGAACATTCAGACCGTATATTACAGAATTTAATTCAGAGTTAAGCACATCGACTTGTTTTTGTCTAATTGGATCTCAAGAAAACTAGCATAATCACCGATTACAATATTGCAGTCACTGATCTTCACTCTAGTTGGAAAATTCATAGTTGACTGAGTATTCTGTTTTCCCTTTGTTAAGTACCAGTCGATTTTCGTTGCCCCAATCCTGTGCTACATGTAGAGCACGTTGTGCACCAGATACCACAAGTCTAACGTATGTGATAATCAGAGGATATTACTATAATCAGCATACAACACTGGGCTGAAGGAAAATGTCTCCAGATAGTCCGGCAGATCATTAATGTACAATATAAAGAGCAGCGGCCCTAGGATACTCCCCTGCGGTACCCCCATTACTACAGTCTGTTCAACAGAAACGTATCTCCATCCATTGATATTGAGTTATACTCTCTGCCTTCGATCAGCAAGGTAGCTGTTGATTAACTGGAGTTGTTTGTATCTTATCCCATAGTTTTCTAGTTTGTGTATCAGTTTGCCATGAGGGATACAGTCAATTGCCTTCAACATGTCAAGCATCAGTCACAGAGGTATTTCCTCCCTTTCTATAGCATCCAGTACACCCTGAACGAGTTCGAAAATTGCAGATTCTGATAGATAACAAACTGATGGGGCGGAAATTCTTTAAATTGTTATCTCCCTTCTTTACTATAGGCCTTATGACAGCAGTCTTCAATGCCTCAGGAAAAATATAACATTTCATGAAATGTACTTTCCTGAAAATAATTATGGCCTCATAATTTCTCGAAATAGTTATTGCGATTTTTTAGTTTTTAAAGTTTTGCAGATAACATACGAAACCAAGTCACATAACATCGTTTTCAGTTTATATTGATAGTACTTTAGTTCAGACGGTCTTCATTGCAACTTCTGTATACTACATTTTGATGAGCAATTTTTGCTATCATATCGTATTGAGTTCTGTTCTTATTTGTGATTTCTGCAAAAACGCAATTATAGCTGATTGATTCCCAACCACAATCATTCATATATTTTCATCTTTTTTCGAAAATCTGATTTCAAATCATTTGCAGCTCATAATTTTGTCTTGCATGAAAACAGGTAACAAATAGGATTCAAACCAATTTAAAAATTCCATGAAAACGTAGAAATAATAATAGCATATTGACAAATCAACGGCGATAGTGTGGATGATACTGATGCAGTCCAAATTGTCGCTATATGCTTGTTGACGATGTAGTACAGAATCGACCTCTCATATCTCCGTTATAATTGGCCATGGTTATCCATATCAAGTTATTAATAATGGAAATATTCATTGATTTAAATTTTGAAAATTACTTCTTCACTGAACCTCCATTTATTCACTATAAATGGAAAGAACGAAAAACATTAATTACAGATGGCAAAAAATTGCAGAAATACTTTCTTTATAGCTAAAATATTTATCTGTGAAATATTTCATATAATCAAGAGTGACCTGTATATTATGAAATCATGAAAGCAGCCTCTTTGGCGTGGTTCTCTTTCTGCATCCAAAGTCCCTTTTAAAAGTTTCAACACCATGTTCATATATCCTTATTATCGTTAACTTTCTCTAACATATATCACAAAATACAGAAAAGTGCCATAGTCTGACGAGATTTTCTTTTATATATCCAAGATTGCATTTTTTTCAATTATAAAATTGATTTTTGTGATACAATACCGTATTTTTCATTTTACACATTAATTTAGTTATCAAAGATTTAAATTTTCACTTCTGTTTAGTTGATCTAATTATTTTCATTATAACATAATCACTCTTTTATACATGGCGTCGCTGCATTAATTTCTATTTTATATATGCATTATAATATCAATTTGATGTCCTTTTCATTTCATCTCATTTTTAGGTATAACGTTTTCGTTGCGGGACCAATACTTTTATTTCCTACAGTTGCATAATTGGTAATTAAATTTTTGCTCAAGAGGTCATTTTTCAAAATAATTTTTTACAAAGCAGCTTCATCACATTGTGTCAGTTGTGATTTTACTTTTAGACTTTTGTAAATTATGAATTATAGAATTGAGTAAATAAATAAATAACATGTGATTTTTATTGCTATTTTTTTTAAGAAACCTTTCAAGATGCGTTGGGTGAACTTTCAGTGTTAGAAAATATAAGGGTAACTTCACACTACACACTACAAGGTATCCCAGGTTGAGTGGCCTATTAGACGTTTATGGAGAACGGACAAACAGTCGAGAAGCTTAAAGAGTGTCTGAAATCAATGCTCTTCAACGCTCGATAAAGCGATATCAGATCCATTCTTGAATCGTTTAGGGATGATCTGTGTAAGGAATTTGATGACTTGAAGAACAAATTTGCTGAAGAAGTTAATGAGAAGTTATCTAGGACCAACAACCTCTCTTCCGTTCAATCCGTTCATAATGCAGCCAATGAAGCGGTTTATAGGATATAGGGCGCAAAAAATATTATTTTGTGCGGTTTTACTGAAACGGCAAATAACGTTGGTGATGAGGCTGACAAATTAATGATCGATGAAGCACTCAAAACAGTTAAATGTGGCGCTACCCCGATCAAGTTTTTTCGTGTCGGTATGAAAAAGGACGGCCAGAGGCACCCGCGAATGATCAAAGTGGTAATGCCGCATGATCATAACGTTCGGGAAATCCTTCGAAACAAGAAAAAGCTGTTGGAGTCCGCAAGTACACGAGGATTTACATTCGTTAGTGATTTTACCCTTCTTCAACAAGTACTGAAAGAGCTTCTAGATGAGTTCGAACGGAGGAAGAATAATGATGAAACCAATTTAACTATTACATGTAAAGGCGGCATTCCGAAAATTGTTGCTAACTTTCGCAAATGAAGAATCATCGAGCTCTTCGCAGTCTCTCATTGTTCTGCCTTGTACGTATATCAACTTGAACTCTTTACTTTCCAAGCTCGACGAATTGGTATACTTTGTGCAACACCATGGACCTCATCTCATATTCATAACAGAGACCTGGCTTCCCGCTAATATACCTGACTAATTGGTAAATATCGAAGGATATACTATGTTCAGATGTGACAGAAAAAATCGCGGGGGAGGAGTTTGTGTGTACCTCAGCAACTATATTGCCGAGAATTTTACAACTTCTTGCGAAGAACTGAATATTCACGGCATTGATATAATGTACCTGTTTGTCGAAAAACACTTTTCAACTAAATTTTTACTGTGTTTATAGGCCTCCGGATGTCGAAGAGAGGCAGACTTGAGAGCTCATACAATACCTTGACCTCATCTACTAAGTGATAACCTTCTCATCGTCGGAGATTTCAATCTTTCATCTTTAACTTGGCCTATACCTCAGATACTTGACCCTGATGCAAACTCCGCAACCAGTCATTTGGTCATTTCACCAGAGCGACGCAAATCTTCCATCAAAATCAAAATAATTTATTCGTCCAATAAATCACATAAAAGGATATAATTTGATTGAGGAGGTCGTTACTTGATGAGAATCGATATACATATTTTCAATGAATTAAAACTATGCTATTTAGATTTTCACTATATTAACAAAACTATGACCGGTTTCACCACACTGTGGCTTCATCAGATAGATACAAACTAATGAACAGAGTTATTCCTTATTTATTAGTCTTATTTCCTACTTAATATTACAATAGATACAAGAGGTACAAGAGGTACAAGAGGTACAAGAGGTATGTTGGAAAACCCATTGGAGTTGCTTACTTTATGAATTGAAAAGATTGAGTAAAGGAGAAGGATTTAGATCTAATTGACTATTAACAGGCCCGTCGTAAGCGGGCGTGCAAGGTGTGCAATGCACGCGGGCGGCGCATTCAGGGGGGCGGCAAATCAGACAATCATCGACTAAAATTCAGACATTGTCACCTCATAATACTAAAAAGATTATCCTTATAAAAATAATATGATGAACGGCGCCCAAATATTTCTTTTATATCGTAGCATTACATAGCGCCATCTATTGAAATTCATGAGAACAAAGTTAATCCGTATCGTGCTCTATGCGAAATAGGGAAATCCCACAGATATCAGGGAAATCCCCTTAAAACTATATACTCATTTCTTTGTTTTTATTTATTTAACACAAATGCGAAAGTGATGTGAGTGAACAACAAACTGCAATTATTTGGTTATAGCCCTAATGTGAGATCCGGAAACGGTCCAGGGTACTTAAAATTAATAATATTCTGTATATTTTTGTCCGAAGTGTGACTATAAAAATAATTTAGAAAATTATTTATATTATCTGTCGGCGCAAAAAATCATAATTATGGTAAGTGTCTTTGTTTAATTAATCAGCATATGGGCGCATTCATATAAACAGCAGGTATTCATGTAAAGATTTATTGAAAAAAAAGTATTAACATTAATACAGAGTGTAACAAAAGTAACTTAAGTAACGAAAGGGGGACATTCCATCTAATCAATACGAACAACTTTTACCATGGGGTCAACTCTGAAGTCGCGATAAAAAAAATTGTTATTCCATTACATTTGTGTGCAGTAGGTATGAACATATTTTTTTCGCAGTAGTATTGTGATTATTATTGTGATTTAAAGGGTATTTTTTTCTGTTATACAACTTAAGAGTGAAGATTTATAAAAAAAATATTAAAATTATACCTATACAGGGTGTAACAAAAGTAACTTAAATCCCGAAAGGGAGTCATTCTACACATAAATACGAACAACTTTTACTATAGGGTCAACGGTGAAATCGCGAAAAAAAATAACTATTCCATACAAAATGTATGCAAAAGCTGATTTTTTTTCGCGATTTTAGTGTTGACCCCCTAGTAAAGGTTGTTCGCAATAATGGGTGGAATGATCGATCCCCTTTTGGGATTTAAGTTACTTTTGTACAACCGTATACTAAACTTTTTCAAAAAAATTCCAGGAACCGCAAAAAAGAAAAAAATTTCAGGAGCTCAATTTCGACGGCAAAAACGAGAAAAAGATACAGAGAAAAAAAAACTAGCGGGATTCTTGAGAAATTTTTTAGCAAACCAGAAAATAGGGACTCTGAATGTCAAGAGAATGTTGACGTAGATGTAGCTTCAACAAGCGCAGCTTTAAATCTAGAAGTTATGGAGGTGTCTGAAGAGAAAAATGTTAGTCCTTCAGAAGGAGACTCCAGTGAAACTAAAAAAAGTAGTGCTAAAGAACCTGTAAGCAATTTATCGTCATCAAGTAGCTGTTTAGATTGTGGTGATGATCCCGGTTCGTGGCCCGCCAGTATGACTAATGATATTGTTAATATTTTGGTTAGCCGTGGTCCCGTGCAGCTGTTTAACCACAATTTTCCTGCTAATATCGATGGAAGAAAATTTGCAAACAGTTATTACTCTAGAAATCTTCCTAATGGAGAAAAAATTAACAGAGAATGGCTTGTTTACTCTACGTCAAAAGATTCAGTCTATTGTTTTTGTTGTAAAATATTCAGTAAAACTGTAAGTAGTCTGTCAGCTCCAAGCGGTTTTTCCGATTGGCAACATCTGTCATCTACCTTAAAACGACACGAAACAAGCATTTCCCATAGCGAAAATTTAAAATGTTGGATCCAACTAAATCATATGTTAAAAAATAAAACTACTGTAAATCAAATGCAACTGAGACTATTAGAATCTGAAAAAAAAACAATGGTGTGATGTATTGGAAAGGATCATAGCTGTTATAAAATTTTTATCTCATCAATGTCTGGCGTTTAGGGGCTCGTTCAAAATATTATATGAGCATAATAATGGTAATTTTCTCAAAGCAATAGAAATGATAGCATCCTTTGATTCAGTTATGCGGGAACATATTCACAGAATTCAAGCCTCGAAATTCGATTCAACTCACATGACTCATTATTTAGGAGATCAGATTCAGAATGAAATCATTGAATTACTCGGCACGACCATAAAAAATTATATCCTGAACAAAGTCAGAGAATCAAAATATTTCTCTATCATATTAGATTGCACACCAGATGTCAGTCACACAGAACAAATTACAGTTATACTAAGGTATGTTGTTTTAAACAGTGAAACTAAAAATGTTACAATATGCGAAAGTTCTATTGGCATCTGTCCGATAACCAGCTCCACAGGTGAAGGACTATTAAATTTTGTTTTAGATTTATTTTCGCAATTAAACCTTGATATTAAAAACTTACGTGGCCAAGGTTATGACAATGGTTCTAATATGCGTGGAAAACACAATGGATTACAAAAAAAATATTGGAAATGAATAATCGTGCATTTTACGTTCCATGCTCGGCGCATAGTCTCAATTTGGTCGTTACCGATGCGGCAAATATAACGCACGACACGGTCAACTTTTTCAACTTAATTCAAGAAATTTACGTTTTCTTTTCGTCTTCTACCAAAAGGTGGTCCATAATTTGCAAGCATTTACCTGATTTAAAACTAAAGGCATTAAGTGCCACGCGATGGTCTAGCAGAATCGATGCAGTCAGACCTTTACGGTATCACCTCGAAAAAATATTTGACGCTTAACTTGAAATATCAGATAACAATTCGTCGGAATGGGATTGTACAACAACTCACAAAGCACATTCGCTTGCTTTGAATATTCAAAATTATAGATTTATTTGCTTAGTTGTAATTTGGTTTGATATTTTAAACGAAATTAATGCTATTAGCAAAATGATGCAAAACCCCACAATAAATACTCAAATCTGCATAAATTTGTTAAATAAATTGATTCATAAATTCACCGAATATCGCACAGATGAGCATTTCGAAAGGGTGTTAGAAGAAGCTACCACAGTGGCTCGGGAACTTAATGTAGATGCAGATTTTCCGCCTATAGATACCGTTCGTACACGAAGAAAACCAACTCAATTTCAGTATGAACAGAGTGATGAAGTCTTACTAGACCCTAAAACAAAATACAAGGTAGATGTTTTTTTTAGGATCCTGGACCAAACCTTAACTTCTTTAAAACGTAGATTCGATGATTAGGAAACTTTTACCGACGTTTTTGGCTTTTTCACCAATAATAACGTGTTTAGTTACTCCAAAGATGATTTAATGAAACATTGTAAAGATTTGAATGTGAAGCTAAAAGATAGTTCAAGTAGTGACGCAGATATTGACGGTATAGATATGTTTAATGAAATCAATGCTTTAAAGTTGCATTTAACTGAAAACCAGTCTAATGATCCACAAACCCTATTGCAATACATTTTTGCTAATGAATTAATGTCAACATTTCCGAATACAGCAATAGCGCTAAGGATACTACTTACATTGCCGGTTTCAGTTGCATCTGGTGAAAGGTCATTTTCAAAGTTAACAATAATAAAAACTATTTGAGATCAACTATGCACCAGCAAAGACTAAGTAATTTAGCAATAATTTCAATTGAACATGAGATTCTAAATAGACTAGACACCAAAAAATTATAGCTGATTTTGCCAACATGAAGGCAAGAAAGGTGCAGTTTCTGTAAAATAACTTAATACCTATACCTACCTACATAATATGTATAAACTGCACCTTTCTTGCCTTCATTTTTTCATTTAATGTCGTATTAGTGTATCTATCTTGTATAAAATAACCTAATATAACATAGTTTTTCACTGTACAGCATTTTTTTTTTCACATTTTTATAAACACCTAGGTTTTGTAGTTAGATAGGTGCGGCACGATAGGAATTGCACACCGGCGTTCAAACCGCTAGCGGCGGGCCTGACTATTAAGTAACCTACCTGAATTCTTTTCTTTGTTGATCTCTAAAATTTCCAATAGATTGAGTTTTTGTCTTTTATTTTCATCGTGTAAAATTTTGAAATTATCATTAAAGTTATGATTTTTTTCGAGTAAGTGATTAGAATAATAGGAATTTGATTTATGATAATTAAAACTACGTTTGTGCTTGGATAATCTAACTTTGAAATTTCTGAAAATTATTCCAATATAAATTTTATTACAATCCCCGCAAGACAGTTTATAAACACCGGATTTATTACCTTTATCAATTTTAGATGTGCAGTTTTTGTTATGTTGGCCTAAAGAATTATCAGTTCGGAATGCTATATTGAGATTATAATGCGAAAGGAATGACTTTAATTTCAGACTAGGATTACCAATATAAGTTAAGCTGTTGTATTTTGTGTTAGAACTTTTTATACTTGGAAATACTTCCTGGATTGCTTTTTGAAATTTTTTGCGTGAAATCATGTTCTCAATCTTAGTTGGACTGAAACCGTTATTGACTGCTATTTGTTTAATTATATTTAGATCTTTTATGAAATTATTTTGTGACATTGGGATATTAATGAGTCTATGCACCATACTATTGTAAGGTGCTAATTTATGTTATGTTATGATAATTAAGTATCCCACTGAAACTTTGGTCTTAAGTTAACAAAATATGGGAGTTCATTTTCAGTGGTGACGCTCGATCAATGACGCCATTTTAGTCTTAATATGCAAAATATAATTACGTATGGCTGGAGAATTGTTCAATTCAAAACAACATGAGTCCTTCTACGCTATGTAGACCTTTTCAAACCCAGTTTTTATTTTCAAAATCAAATTTATTATTTCCAATGGGTTTCGTTTCTTTTCTTCAAATGTAGTAAGAAAGAATATTTTACTACATCTAGAAGATTACTTTCTCATATCCAATCTATTTGCATAATATTTTTGTCTTTCTCACTCATTCAGGTTTTAAGAATTTATTCATTCTACTTCAATACAGCTCTATTTTGAAACTTCAGTCTTAATATAGATTGCTATAATTTTTGCGTCTCCCAAATAAAGTTCTGATAATTTGCATGATTTAAGGATATCAATCTTAAAACTAATTACATCATTGAAATGATGAAATGTCATAAAATACAATAAATAAATACGACGCTTTAGTTATCTTATTTGACCTTCTGCACCATGAAAACATTTGTGGTATGGAAAAGTTGTAATGTTTGAAAAATAGAACAAACAAGCCTGATTTATCATTCTGAAAAATTCCGATCTTACTCAATTTGAATTGATGTTGAAATCAGTATAAATTGTGTGAAACACAGTTTGTAAGTAAATAAACAGTAATTAATAGAAAGAAGTATTTTCAAGTGTTTATTTGAAAACTAGTTTACTTTTTTTTCACTTCAGTTTATGGGAAAATGTTCGAATAATAATTGGCCAGACGCTTTTTGAGCAAACAAAATTTGAAATTAGAACTCCATTTCGTTAAAAAGTCTATTTTTCTACGATTTCCCATAGTGGCTCGCGATGGATAGTTCTCCAAATCCAGGTTGTGTTTTCATCCAATGAAAAATTAATTTGATATTTTCCATGATAGATTCCAAAAATTGCAATACCTGACATACGAGATTGTTCCCATTTTGAAGAAAGGAGATTCTACCATCATAGGTAACTATCGGCCTATCGCGATTCTATCCAATTTCTCAAAACTTCTCGAGATTGTTTTATACAACGCTATATTTCCCGCGATCAGGGGGAGAATTCATGATGAGCAGCATGGTTTCATGCCTGTTATCATGTTATCACAGTATATACTTGAGATTTTGGACTGTTCCGGTCAAGTTGACGTTATTTACACAGATTTTCAAAAAGCATTCGATAAAGTGAATCATCGTATATTGCTGTGGAAACTGAAGTCCAGATTCGGTTTCTCGGAAGCCTTAGCTGCTCTTTTGGAGTCTTACTTGGTCGGCCGCCGACAGTTCGTACAGCTCGAAAGTTTTCGCTCCCGCGAATTTGTTGCTACTTCAGGTGTTCCGCAGGGGTCCAATCTTGGTCCATTATTGTTCATAATGTTCATTGATGATCTCATGGACATAATTAATATACCCAAATTGATGTATGCGGATGATCTGTAAATATATCTGAAGATAGCGTCAGAACGCGATTAAGAGGTCTTGCAGGAGGTCATAAGTTCCGTGTCAAACTGGTGTGTGATTAATCGTTTGGACTTGAATGTATCTAAGTGCACTGCCGTTACTTACTCTCGCAAGAAAAACATAATTTTTTTTGATTATATTATAAACAATGGTGTATTGAAACGTTCCAATGATATAAAAGATGTTGGTCTTATATTCGACCAAAAATTCACTTTTGTTCCCCATATCAACGTATTCATTTACATCTGTCTCCAAATTATATGGGTTCATAATTCGAAATGGAAAGCACTTTAGGAAATCAAATACTTTAATTCGTCTTTTTGAGACTATTGTTAGGAGTACTGCTGTTTTGTTTCTTCAAGTGACATGCACCCCTCTTCAAAAACGAAGGAAAATATTTCGAGATGAATATTAAGACACAAAGTATTGGAAAATTCGAGAAATCTCAGAAATCGTTTAAGATAGGTATAGAGAACATGGGTATCGTTCGATAGGTATAAAAATAACCGATCATTACAGAGTATAAGATACGAGGTGTGTCATTTGAAAAATTGAAAAAATGAGGCTTGAAGAAAGGAAGAATCAGAAATTTTGTACTGTGCACCCTGTATCAATTTCAAACTTTCCCAACGATGGTTACTCAGAAATGGAGTATTAGTAACATAATTTTTGCAAAATCACAATCAGAACAAATTGTTCCGATTGTGATTGTTCATCATATTGCGAGAAAAAAATTTCAAAATCTGTCGTTTTCTTGGCTTATGCTACTTCCAGTGACTCGTGGGTCACCCTGTATACCCTGCCAATAAAGAGTTTATACTGTAATGTCAAGTGTTTCCCGTGCTTCAATAGTTGAGAAAGTGAAATATTTATTGTAAAGATACTTTTTGTTTATTATTCTTCTTTTGTAAACAATCCAAACTTAATGAATTGAAATATAATAATTTTTAGATATCAATATCCAATTAAAAGAGCGATGTCCTGGGTGACATTGAGGAAGTGACTGATTTTGCTTTATCTGCAATTATTAGTCCTAAGGAGTCAAAGAGTAAATAATATGATTCGGTTAATGTCAAATTTATTTTATGATATAAACAAACAAAATTACGCATCAGGTGGAGATGGTTTTGTAGGCATATTTCCAAGAGAAAACGAAATGCATATGATATTCTGTCAAGTGAAGTATTCTGATTTTAACAACTCTATATCCCTCAAAAAAAATATTGTCATAAAAGAATAAAAAAATTTATTGAAATTCCTTAAATGGGATACTCTTATTGGACGAATTTCGATGTATTTGTATGGCAGCTATGTGAAATATTCCAGATAGAGAAAAATGAACCCCCCTCTCTCGATCAGCATCAAGGAAGATATGGTGTCAATATGTGGTGTGCACTGAAAGATAGTCGCATTTTGGCGACTATTTTTGATGAAAATTTATGAAGAAATCATCAATAATAATATAATTGAAGGATTTATCGATCAACTTCCGTTAGCACAAAGATCGAATTTTTTTTTCAACACGATGGTGCCCTTTCCCACCAACCAAGGGCCATCACTGATCTGTTGAATTTGAATTTTGGACATCATTGGATAGTGACTAAAAGTCCTGTGAAATGGCCGCCTCGTACCCCTGACTTGACTCCACTAGATTCTTTTCTTTGAGGTCCTGTTGAGGATTCACTGTACAAGCGGAACAGTAACAATTTAGAAGAGTTCAAACAGAATTTCTCGCTTCTGTTAGCAATATTCATATTTACAATGCCTGCCGTAGTGTTTCTTGGCGATGTAATTTATGCATTGAAAACAATGGCAACACTATTGAATAGTTGCGATAAAGTGGTTTCCCCATTTGTATTGTTAGGACTTTTGTTTCTGGTATATATATATATATATATATATATATATATATATATATATATATATATATATATATATATATATATATATATATATATATATATATATATTTTTGAAAAGAGAATTTACAAAAATTCGGATAATTGAATTTACAATAAATGCTTACATCTATAATTTTGGTGTTATCAGAAAAACACGAGTGTGAGCTCAGAAAAATGTAACAGAGGAACCATATTATCTTGCGTATGATTCAATAAACGACTGAAAAACCTTAGGAAAAACTTGTTTCCCTGTCGCTATTGCACTAGCAATAGCTTGTCTGTTTATGTTGAGTTAGTATCGTGTGTACATAAAGCTTAGCAGCTTCAATCCTCATCTTGCACTCCATGATTTCCAAACGAAGACAAGGGTGAAGGGAAGGGGGTTTGGGACAGGAATCTGTAACAATGGAAAAAGAAAATCAGCAGAAAAATATTTCAACAATCATATCTGACTCTTATATGTCTAAACACACTTGAATTTAAGAAAAGATTTTACATAGCAAGCAAGGCCATAAAAAAGACTAAGAAGATAATCAAAAAGTACTTAACCTGCGATATTTCCTTTTTCGCTGAAATGTTCTTCCGTCGCAGTGTGAATCTTCTGACACATAATCACTTCCTCGTTCTTGCTTGCCCATTTTGAAGTATAATCTCAAAATCCCTTCAATATTCAAACTCAACAAAACAATTCCCTCTCTGTTTGACCGAAAGAGCCCCGATGGCTAGGTTCTGGTAAAGATTTTCGTATGTGTTTTTGGTTTTCGTTTTAATGTCATAGGTCTTGTTTTTCATAATAATATATTGTTTTACTCGCATAACTTTCTAATCATTCTAATGGAATATTACCAAAGCGACATGCATGGACTCAAATGTTACGCAGATTCCTCGGGTTGGCAAGTTTCGAATTTCAAAAAAACTAATGTTCATCTGTAATTCGATTTATGAAGTAGAAGTGATTGTCGAACTCTAAGACCACAGTTAATTACTATGGTCTAAATCGAATCAAATCATAGAAATAACCATGATCTTAAAAAGGATCTTCAAAATCTAAGGTTTTCAGTGATAGAACAATATGAATCGTTGATGGGCATGCACCTAATGAATGGAATTGTGTAAATTTCAGGTTTTTCTCTGAAAAAAGATATTGAATGCAATAGTTGTCTATAAGTACTATATATTTCTGAAAAAGAAAAAATTGCTGCATCCAATAGAGGTAAAATTTGCTTTGTATTTAAAAAAAAGCATATTTGCATTAGAACTCGAAAACCACTGAGCTACAAAAATTTTTTCACACAGAACTGTTTTCTACTTAAAAAGTGCCTGTAGAATGTTAAACTTATTTTTATGTAACTTTGATGATGATCGAGATATCCGCGATGGACGATTTTCACAAAATTCGAGAAATTTTGAATAAGTCCATATCGGAAAGAGATATTAGAAAAATTTTGGCACCACTAAACTAGTACCTGAAAATAAAATCGAGAGAAGAGGGTTCATTTTTCTCAATCTGCAATATTTCACATAGCTGCCGTACAAATACATCAAAATTTGCCCACCCTGTACACATAAGGCATCATGTAATGAAATATACTGATTCTGTATTTATCAAGGAACTTAGTGATGTCCATGTCCACCCAGGACCTATGTCTAAGAATTTGACTAATTTTGGCTTCAATGGAAATTCAGGTGTAATCTGTTTTTTTCTGTTCTCAATTCCTGGGACGAAAGTATACATTTCACTTTCACTCTTGTTCTTGTACTGTATTTGTATTTCCTTAAAAAACTTTATGAATTCTTTTCAGATTCTTCAGATCTGAATTTCATTTAAATATTTCTTGATCAGTATTATTTGAACCTTTCGTTCTCATTGAATATAAGATAAAGTTCAATGTTTTATCGCAAATGTGTTCTGATTAAAGCTTTCAAGAAAATTGAAGCTTTTCTGAGAAAAAAGGAAAATAAATAGTAAAACGGTTCGATAGTTCTCGAATGATGCCTTCACCAACGTTAAGCCTACGTTTTATTTATATAGATTAAATTTTTCTGTCAATGGTAAACGTTACCAATTAATTATTCGAAAATTTTTAATTGCCATAAATAGTTCAGCATATATCATCCTATTTATCCAGTTGTGATAACAGGGTTGAAAATAATAAACTCAAGAAAAACGATATCAATTCAAAGATATTGCCTATTAATAATGAAAGTTTCTAAATAATGATTGAAATATAGTATCAATGATACTATAATTTCATTTGAACTTTCCGTTGATGGAAGAAAGTGTACTAATTAAAATATTTTAGTCCATATTTTTCTGTTCTAAAGAATTCTATAAATTTTTCTATTATTAATGCATTTAAGATAACTATGTTGAATTAGTTTCATTCATTAATAATTTGGTGCTGGATGTAGTTGATTCTGCAGAATTTATGAGTATGACTGTTTATTTTCGTGGATAATATATCGTGTTTTGAAGTAAATAAAATAAAAACAGAACAATGCAGATGGAAACTTAAAACTGTACAAAAAAGGTACCTCAGCAGTATTCCATAATTTACATTTTAAATATTATTCACGCTTGAAGTTGAAGAAAATATTGAAGTTTGGAACAAATTAATATTCCATGTCATAAAAATCAATGTTCTATCAATCAATATAATCATATAAAATTAAAGTTCATAATATTTATAAACTTATTGTCGCGCACAAGCTATTTACTCTACGAGAATGTAGTTTAACAGTCTCAAAATTATTTCAAATACAAAAATTATGTAGTTTTACTTTTTAAAATTATTCCTTCATGATATTTTATATATTAATGGAGAAGAAAAATCAGAAGGTTTATCGGCAATAAATATCGAAGTGGGCTTGTTAGCGATGTACCGTTTTATCGGAATCAAACTTCGAAAAAGATTCAGACGAGAATTTAACCACAATTGAAAAATACGTCGAATCCAAAAAACCAAAAAGGAAAAAACCGCTTTCCACCTAACACTAAAACTATTAGAAGAAACAGAAGGTCTAGAGGAAGCGATTTATCTACATAAATTTCAGTCAGGTCATATAATAGATTTCGATAACTCAAAATAAATCAGCACAACACAACAACTTACGAAACGTCTTATCAGAGAAGTAGTGGAAATTGAAACAGGAGGTACAATGAACAAAAGATACGAAACCTCTGAAACTATCAAATGCTTGAAAGGTTATTTTACCACCTAGGAAACCGGTGAAACACCCCCAACCCCGGTCTACGAAAGACGATGCAAAATGTATCGTTTTCCTATAAATTGCAATACCTGAATTATCTTATTTTCTTCCCCATATTAATTACACCTGAGACCGACTGAAATCGGTCAAATGAAAAGCCATGTGATCGTCTAGTACCTGAACTTGCTTTGAAGTTCTTTTTATAAAATAGGACCCTTTTCTTTGTTGTGTTGTGTATTTGTAGTAACCTACTCAAGTTCTTTTATGTAAGGTTTGATGTGATACGACCAATTCTTCGTCGCTTAAACCATAGGTAAGGAAATTAGAGAATCAAAAACAGATTCGGTAACAATGTCTATTTGATCTTTTTAGCATTTGTATTAAATTCTTATCCTTGCATTCTTGGGTATCTTTTAATGAATTTAATAAAATATCAGATCATTTAGATAGAGGCCCAATTTGCCCTCACCCATATTTTGAGTGGAAGTTGATACATTAGATTATTATATACAGACCTAATTGGTCCTCACCCATATTACGAGTGGAAGTAGGAATATTTAATTATTATGAACAGACCTAATTGGTCCTCACCCATATTTCGAGTGGAAGTTGGAATATTTAATTATTATAAACAGGCTTGATCAGCCCTCATCCATATTCTGGATGGAATTCGGATATGAGATTATTAGAGACAGGCCTAACCGGCCCTCACCCATCTTATGAGTGGTAACGGACCGGATCTAAGGGTTTTGGTAATATGATATCATGTTTTCTGAAGAGGTCGTTGCCCTGATACTCCAAACTTTGAAAGATTTACTTTTAAAATTCTAAGAAACACGTCCACAGCTGACAACTTACAAGCGTTAATTCGCTCGCGTATTTTTAATTGAATTCAGTAATTCGTATAGTATTAAAACGTTATATATGGAACTAGAGGTAAGCCCGTAAAGCCATACGTGATTCTTTCAGCTCAACTGAGCGCCAACGGGCAGTTTTATTATTATTTTATTGTGTCACTGACTGCGGATCATATTCTATTCCCATATCGCGGATTTGCCAACCAGGGAATCATGCCCTCTGATCATACACCTGTATGTACCACAAATGTCACATACATTCCCCAACTCAGACATTCTCCAAAACTTTCATACCGACAACATACAAGCCTCAATGTCTGTGGGCCCATATATGCGTATCGTCCCTAAAGCCATTTATTTATACTAATGAGTTATGATATTATTCGTAGGTGATCATTACACCTGAAGGCAGGGAAAGTTCCCTTATTGAGCTTAAGAGTATCGGACATCAAATCAATAATTTGAAAGTAAGATCTTCCCCATAGTTGGATACAATGA
The DNA here is from genome assembly GCA_013387265.2 of Cryptolaemus montrouzieri. Lineage (NCBI taxonomy): Eukaryota > Metazoa > Arthropoda > Insecta > Coleoptera > Coccinellidae > Cryptolaemus > Cryptolaemus montrouzieri. The sequence goes on from JABFTP020000165.1 coordinate 2,671,631, forward strand.
AAATATAAACATATTCGTTACAGTTAAGTATGTTCTGCTAAGTGATAGAATGAGATAAATAGAAATACTGAATAAAAGGATTATGATAGTTCAAATAGATCATTGGCGCATTATAGAAGCAAAGATAAGAATCAATATTAAATGTTCTCACATTCGAACGTTTCGTTCATCAGATTATAACAAAAGATTTCTATTGGAAAAATGGTTAAGTAACATTTCACTGAGATCAATAAGTAAAGTTTCATATCAATATTAAACTTCATAACATTTCAAATTCAAATAGTTCTCAAGTTGTTGGAATTAGTACACTATAGCATAATTACGTTTCAATAATGTTGCCTGTTTGATAAACAAATGTTGAAATCAATACTAAAGAATCTGAGTATAATTCAAAATAATGTGTCAAGTTAAAACAACTGTGTAAATCAATATAAAATAAATTCAATACAGTTTACCAAGTTACGAAAGCAAAGGTCTTAAATAAGTCTATAAAAATAACTCTTCAAAATAAATATAAGAAAATGTCAGTGCAGTACAAATAGATCATTTGCCAAGAAGAAAAAAAATATGTGAAAATAATTTGGAATTTGAGAAATGATTATTTCAACTCACCCTTAGTGCGTTTAGGAATTACGTAGCATATACTTCAAGAAATTCGTGAAAATTAAATAATGAGCAGAAATATAAAAAGAAATTCAGAAAGTAATCACCTGTTGGACACAGCGGGAACGGTGCTTCTTCTTCCCTGTCCGGCTTCTCGGAGAGGAACAATCTGCGTCTTTCATTCTTCAGGACTCATGTTATGCACGATTAATTAACTTAAATTTAATTCCGATTCACACGAATGAGTAAATTCACTGAGCTTCGAAAACAGAATAACTGAATTATAAGAGTAACTGCACCTCGGAAGAAAAATAACTCAATAATAATCATAATGATAATAATAAAAAAATTAATGAATGATCCATTAACGTCGCGATCGTGATACTTATATATGCGTGACCCAGCAGCCCTTACCCCTCACGTACCTCAGCCCTTGGTACTAAAGTACCAGTTACATAGTCTTTTACAGACGCGTTCTTTCGTCGCGACGTGGGAATTGCTGTTTTAGAAAATACCAGCTGTGGAATCGTGGATATACGAAAGAGTGCTTAAGAGCTTAGGTATTAAAGTCGATTATTGTTTTCGCTGGATTTCTTATCTGGGTTGGATAAATTTCTTCGTGTCGATGTTTACACTTTTGCGTGATTTTAAGCTGCCTTAAAAATACGTAATATTCTACTATATTGAGAATTTAAAAAATATAATTATTGAATCATTCTGGCAAATGACCGTCTTTTCACTGTAATTTTGAATTCAGATAAACAATATGAAATGTTATGCAGGTAGATCTACAAAATACAGTTATCACAGTTGATAATAAAATTCAATTAGATCAAAACCAAGAAATATATGGATAGTTTCAGCAAATTAACAAAAAAAAATTGACCCCGGTTCTGGGTCGTCTCACCGGCATCATCAACAGATTATAATTAAAGCATCCACATCACCAGGTCTACCGACGCCCACAACGAGGACACAGAAAAAGGCTATCAGTTACGCTAGAGACATCGTCTACCGAACGCTTGCAGATGACCAGGAAAACTTGTCGAAATCAAAATGGACCACGGAATATAACCCGTAACACATCAAATCATAGATACTTGAAAATTTAAAATTAAGTATAAATATATGTTCGCCATAAGTATATGGCGAATGACCGATTGGAGAAATTTTTGTTGTTGTCTTGAATGTTATTCGAACTAAGTTCCAACAATACTTTTAATGCTGTGGCACTTTCAGTTATACCGGAAGTTGACACCATCTCTGTTATTCCAAATGACATAATGTATGTTTCTATTTTTTTTATTGTAGAAAATTAAATTCCGAACAATTCTTTCTCATACCATTACCACCTGAAATCAACCGAAAGGAAGATATGAATTGTTTAATCGGAATTTTGCGATTTTGGTTCTCTTAGAAGGTGTGATAAAAATACTAGAGATCATTCAATATCGATTATTTCTAGCTCGTTATAAGTGAATAGGCTCGTACAGCAGAATTCAATGTATTTAGAGGCTTCATGGTATATTATTATTAACAGTATATGAGAGTTTAGGTAAGAATCCAATAAACTCACTTACAAAAAAAAGAATAAAATACATAATGCTAAAAAAACTGGGAAATACTTTGAGTTTAAGCGATAGCTGCATTCTGGAGTTGCGATCTGGAGTCCAAAGCATTCTTGAAACTATTTACACTAGGAGCGTTTATTACTGATTCAGGAAGACTGTTCCACACACGAAACACCCGATTTTATATGAAATGCTCCCAACAAGGGAGCTTCAAAATTTCTCTCGTAAGTTTCAAATTATGTCCGCGTAAGCGATTATCCTGGTTAAGTTGGTAGAGGCTTCTGAGCTTAACATTGAAGAACGAGTGAAGAGCTCTATAAGTCGACGATCAGCGAATGAAGAAAGGTCATGGAGTTTCAGCTTTTGGTTGTAGTTTGGTCGGGGACGTGAGACACAATACGGAATCCTCGTTGCTCCTCTCTGGATATTTTCGAAAAGTTCGATATCTCGAACCAGCCAAGAGCACCATACAGGACCCCCATATTCGAGAATTGGCCGAATATATGTCCGATAAAGGAGAACACAAGTAGGGAGGTCACATCCAGAAAAAGAACGCTGTAACATGAAGAGAAGACGCTTCGCCTTTGCTGATGTGTGCGAAATATGTTCAGACCAGGATAAATCGTCAGAAATAATTACGCCCAGATCTGAGTGACTACTGCAACTAGTGATGGGTTGACCCGAGAGAAAATAGGAATTCGGCGGGTTATTTCTCCCCATGTGAGGAGTACGACACTTTGAAAGATTCAATGGTAGAAGCCAGTCGTTAGATGATTCGAAAATTCTGTTCAGGTCATCGTGAAAAGTCGTAGTGTTGGTGAGAGGATTGTTATATAGCTTAGAGTCATCAGCGAGTAAAGACAGTCAGAAGCGGAAATCGAGGGGAGGTCAGCTGTATATAAAAGAAACAGCATAGGTCCAAGTACTGAGCCTTGGGGACTCCACTGGACACAGATCGCACAGATGAGAGAGAATCACCAACACGAATTCGGAAAGTCTAACCCGATAGATAACCATCCAGCCAATAAAGAAGACTGCCACGAATTCCTAGAAGCTCCAGCTTCAGGAGAAGACGCCTGTGAGGAACACGGTCAAAACTCGGGAAAAGTTGAGGTCCAAGCATCAACGCATTTCAGTAAATTTGTAATAACTAGCGGCCAGGGAGGAAACCGTGCTAGTTTTCAGGAATTATTTTACTCAAGAGAGCAAATTCTAGAATTTCCTCGAGAATGATTCTCTCGCATTCTCCGATAGTTTTCCGCATTCAATTTGTCCCCTTTCTTGAAAATGGGTGTGACCAAAGCACAAGACCATGCAGATGGAATAGAACCTGCAGCAAAAGATCGGGTGAAGATGACGAATAGAGTTGATGAGAGAGATGACGCACAGTTCTTAAGAACAAGAGCCGAAACTCAGGAAACGCAGGAGTGGTGCTTTTCAACTATAGGAGAAGGAAATTCAACATCACTCAAATCGTCCACGACTCTTGGAGTTGACATATTAGGAACTTCGTCTGGCTGAACAGTAAACGAGGAAGCGAAGAAATCTGCAAAAACTTCAGCTACCTTCCGGCAGAAGTCCTCACTTGGAGAGTTGCTACTTTCATTGACATAGATAAACGTTGATATGTAAAGAAACGTTTTCGGTTATTGGATGAAATCAGGTGAGATTCGAACTTTCTTTAAGCTTAACAGACAACAGGTTTGAGTAGTTCCTGTGAGCCACGTAGTCAGCATATTTCCTTCTCCGGCAATACCTCTGCCAAATCGATTTTTTGTGTCGAATCATTCTCAATTCCTCAAGGTTTCGTAGGAATGTTTACAATAGTGCTAGAAAAAGAACATCGATCGATTCAAGCTGATAGACTCTCGGAGAAGACCATCCACAAATCGTTCACAGGGGATAAACAAGTCGTGCCAGTTCACCTCCTCCAGACAGGCGTTAAGTAGTCGATTTTTTTTTAATGTCCGGGTACATTTTTCACTAGCAATTGGGAAGGAGAGTTAAAGTTTTGAGACAACGGCGACGTGATCGAACCTGCCGAACGGTGGGCGATAAGAGAGATCGTAAACCAAACATTAAATAACACTAAATCAAGGAGATATGGATTCTGTTCTGTTCTGAATCTGGTTAGTTCCTTGACTAGTTGGAGCAGCTCGGCATCCTGAATCATTTCTACGTGAGGACGAGAAGAGGAACCATATACCCTAACCACCCCAAGTGGCCACCTCACCTGCGGCAGATTGAAATCACCCCCAACTAACAGGATTTTTCGAGAACTGGACAGATCGTTCAAGTAGTCGCACATAAAACGATCATTTGGACACTGGCGGGGTCTGTAAATGTACGGATGGTAATCAAAGGCGTTACTTTCTCAGAGATTTCGATGAAAATACAGGTCCCCCGCAACCGTATGTGCAAAGTGTGCAATGCACACGGGCGCCATCCTTTAGGGGAGCAAAAACCAAGGGTTCAAAAAAATATTAAAATAAAAGTTGAGAAATTAAATAGGATTAGGTATAAATACACACGAAATTTTATCAGTATATCATCCATTTACCTTCGATTCCTATGTTGCGAGAACATGTCAGGCGGCAATTTCTTGATTTTTCCTGTTCAGACATGAATAACGCCTGGAGCGCTATAAAAGCGATGCATCGCCACAGGCGTTTCTAAATCAGTTAGTTCACTGGACCGTGCAACAAGTGAATAAAAACAAGTAATCCTATAAATTTTTACATATAAAGTTATTTTTATTTTGTCAAGTGTGGTGTTGTGTTGTGTAATATTTTGTTTACTACTTTTTTTTTAAATTGAGTGCCGAATACCTGCTGACTGCAATTTCAACGGCTTGATTCTTATAAAATGGTGAGTGTTCCCTACTTTATACTATCAACATTAACCCTTTATATAATACTGGTTATAATTAAATTTATTTAGCCGAATATTTTTTCATTAATTGAAATGTCATGTACCAGTTTAAAAAGTAACTCGCTTATTTTTTATGCTATTGATCTCTAAAAACCATTTTGTAGGGTTTTTAAGGGCTATAAGATCAAATTAGTTTAATATCTTTTTGTCTTTATTTTTGAAAGGATTTAAGCTGATAGCGCTGGAACAAATTGCTTTTTACTGAAATATACAAACTTTAATCGGCCATATCTTACTTAATAATAATCTGCCCTATAAAGGGTTAAAAACTATTGGCTACTTAGTTAACTTTTTAAGAATATTTCCTACCCTACCCACATGGTGCTCATTATTATGGTTACTTTGGAAGTTAATTCCTAATTTCCATGAGTACTAATTATTTATTTGTTTTTTCAGGATGAAAGAAAGAGACCTTCAGGTGCGAAGTTTCGCGAGCAAAAGAAACTGAGACTACAGGAAAGGGGAAAAATGGTTGGATCTTTCAAGCATTTCTTGCAAAACAATCGAGATTCCACGGAGACTATCGATGTTGGTGCGACCGAATCGTCCGAATCTCAAGATTCTAAATCCGTAATATCAATAACCGTGAGTGGACCATCTGAAATGTCAACAGTAACATCAGGTCCTGCAACAAGTGGTAGCGGTTGTAGCAGCAAAACAGCTTCTACTGATGCAGAGCCCGATGAAGCGATGACACCATCCTCGTCTACAGCACTTGAACAATCCACTTCAGGTAATTCAGCTTGTGTAAAAAGTTCGGTAATGTCAGATACCGAAATGAAGGCTGTAATGAGGCTAGTATCGATATAATTCCGTCCGACCCCGGTTTGTGGCCCGAAAGAATCACCAATGAAAGGACTTGGCTTATTTACTCTATTTCTAAAGATTCTGTATTTTGTTTTTGTTGTAAGTTGTTTTGTAAATGTAAAACTCCTAACGGTTTTTGTGATACAAATGGAGTATCTGATCGGCAACACTGGTCTTTGCTAATTTAAAGAAAATGTTGGAGACATCTTTGACTGTTAATGCTCATCATCTGCGGATTTTAGAAACGGAAAAAAATATTGGCGAGACGTGTAGGAAAGAATTATTGCGATTGTTTTGTATTTATCTACACAATGCTTGGCATTTCAAGGTTCTTCTCAATTGCTTTTCGAACATTATAATGGAAATTTTCTAAAAGCTGTTGAGATGATTGCCTCTTTTGATTCAGTGATGAGACAGCACGTTAGCCGAGTGTATAACTCTCAAAAAAAATCTGTTAAAATGACTCATTATTTAGGCGTGCAAATACAGAATGAAATAATTGAATTATTGTCGTCCAAAGTAAGAAATAATCTTCTAGAAATGTTTCGCAGTTCAAAATATTTTTCAATAATATTAGACTGTACATCAGACACTAGTCATACTGAGCAAATAAGTCTTGTTCTGAGGTATATTGTCCTTGACACCCTTTCAAAAAAGGTTGAAGTTAAGGAAAGTTTTATTGCGTTTAATCCAATACTGGACTCTACAGGAGAAGGGATATATACATTTGTGATAGAAAATTTGAAAAAATTAAATTTAGAATTAAAACACATTAGGGGACAAGGTTATGATAATGGGACAAATATGAAGGGAAAATATGTTGGGCTTCTGAACGCATTCTTGATGCGATCCGAAAGCCCTTTTTGTACCTTGTGCGGCTCATACTTTGAACTTAATAGTAAAGGACGCTTATAAGGTGTCAGGGGCTACAATAAACTTTTTTACACTTGTGAAAGAGTTATATAATTTTTTTCGTCATCCACAAAAAGTTGGTATGTTTTGAGAAAACATGTCTCCGGGTTAAGTTTAAAGCCTCTAAGTGAGACAAGATGGTCCAGCAGAATTGACGCAATGAAGCCCCTTGAAGTTTATTTAATTAAGGTTCGCGAAAGTCTTCTAGAAGTGGCTGAAAATAATCCTTTCACATTGATGCAAGACATAAAGCGAGTTCCTCTTAACGTCTGTACAAAATTTTCAATTTATTTGTGGAATTATTATTTGCCATGACGTTTTATTATAAATATTGTCAGCAAACAAATGCAAAGTGCTACAATTAGTATTAAAGTATGTCAAACCTACCTAAAAAATTTAGTTGATCACTTCCAGCAATAAAGGTCTGACCAATCATTTCAAGAAATTCTTGTGCAAGCGAAAGAAGTAACATCCTCTCTGGAAATTGAAGAAGACTTCCACCATTACCAACGGTTAGGAGGAAATTTAAACCAAAACTGTTTGACTATGAACACCGAGATGAGATCCAAAAACCGCCTTAAAAATTAGTTTTCTCTTGAAAATTATAGATCAAACTATAAGCTCTCTAAAAAACCAATTTGACTTATCAAATGAGTATGATAATATTTTTGGATTTTTAGCGCATATTCGAATTAAGTGACATCGATCTTTTAAAACATTGTTCTATTCTTTAAGAGCGACTGACAGAACAGGATAATAAAGATATAGACTCCAATGATGTGTTAAACGAAATTAAAGCGTTAAAGTTGTTTTCATTACCTGATGATACTGACACCTTAAGTATTTTACAATATATATTTGAAAACAATATAATCTCCACCTTTCCAAACGTAAGCATTTCACTAAGAATTCTTTTGACATTGCTTGTATCTGTAGCTTCTGGCGAGCGATCTTTTTCAAAGTTAAAAATCATCAAAAATTATTTAAGATCGACAATGATTCAAGAAAGATTATCAGGGCTAACAATATTGGCAATTGAACGAGAAATTTCAGATGGTATAAATTTTAGCGATGTAATTAATGAATTGAATAGTTATCTTTTATTTTTCTATTGCACCTAGACCTAGCTATCATTTTTGATTTCAAAACGAAATTCCTTGGTATTTGATATTAGAAATATCTGCATATTTTCTTAAATATCTAAGTATAAGTAGAAAGTAATACTTATGTCCTGAATTTAAGGTTGTAGCGAGTTCGTCCATCAATCTCGTCTCGCTAATGCCCAAGATATCCCATTTTATGTTCAGCAGTTCCTCCTCCAGTCTTTCGAGATGACTCTCTGATCTGAGAGTTATGACATTGTAAGTAGCGATGTATAACTTTTCAAAATGTCTCAGGTCCTTCGCACTTGTTTCTTTCGAATTTTTGCCTCCCCCAGAATCCGCGAGGCGGACTGACGCACCAGTGCAAGATTCTGAGCTGATTGCTCTACTTGCCTGGGGTATTTTTGTTGTGATATTCGACATCATTTCAGATTTGAAACGCCACGCTTGCCAGGCGGGTTGGCGAGTTTGATTTCAACCGCTCGATTCGAGAACAGACGCTGTTGGTAGCTGCTCAATCTGAATCAAACGCTACCGCTCTAAATTTTGGTCCACCCCGAGGTATTCAAATTTGTTCGGTACCTGCCATATCTAACAGGCTTTCCCCTATCCGCCACCTGGGGAGGCGCCTAGTGGAGGATCTAGCAAACCCCCTCTTTCCATATACTTTTAATGTCCCATCTCCCGTGGGCACCTGGTATAATGATACAAAAGAAGTACTTCAAGTAGCCTTAAAATTACACTGGTCTACAATGGTTTTGTTGCCCTAGATATGAAAATGATTTTGGGTCTATTTATGCACACAATTCGTGAAACTATCAATGATTTTGTAGGATTTACTCTGATTTCTTTTTAAATCTTTATTTTCATTTTACATAACAAAAATCGTAAAACAAGAAACAAAATAACAGATATATTTATAATGTCAGTTATGTTTTGAGAAATTCGGACACATCGAAGTAAATAAAGAGGAAAATGTCGAAAATATATTTCATATTTCCATAAAACGCCTTTTATGAGCTTTTCTTCTATAATTTTTCAGGGACAATAATCTCTTTTCAAAGACCAGCAGTAATCTGCCATCATGTGACAATCCCATTGACCTTGATACCTTTCTTCCATCACTTTTAGATCTTGATGAAACCGCTCTCCCTGTTCCTCACTATAATTTCCTAAATTATCCGGAAATTTATCTAGATAATTGCGGAGATAGTGTAACTTAATACTCATATTTGCTCCTAAAGTCTGAAAGTTTGTCAGCATATTTTGCACAATTTCTTCATAATTTTCTGCTTTATGGTTACCTAGGAAATTTTCGACAACCAACACAAAACTTTTCCAAGCTTTACTTTCCGAAACAGTCATAACATTGATAAAATATGAGTCTTTCATCAATTGCCGTATTTGAGGACCATCAAATATTCCACCTTTTAATTTTTCCATACTAAGCTTCGGAAATTTTCTGCAAATGTAATTAAAACAATTTCCGTCTTTGTTCAATGCTTTTACAAATTGCTTAATCATACCTAACTTAATATGTAATGGTGGAAGTATGATTTTGTCTCTGCTCACCAGCGGCTCCTTATTACGTTGGCTTTACCGACAGTTAAAGAATTTCTTACAGGCCAAACATCTTGTTCCCAATGAAGTTGCTTTGCTCTACTATCCCACATACAAATAAAGCAAGGGTATTTTGTATATCCACTTTGTTGGCCAAGTAAAAATTAACCATTTTAAATCCACATAGATCGGCCATTGATGCTCAGAGTATTTAATTTTCTCTAAAACTAATTTTACATTTTCATATTCTTCTTTGAGTTTCGTTGAATGGGCAATTGAAATTGATGCAAATTTATTTCCATTGTGCAATAAGACGCATTTTAAACTTCTTTTGCAACTATCAATAAAAGGCGCCATTCAGTAGATTTGTACTCTTTTAAACCCATGTCTATAAGCAGCTTCGCGATATCATTACAATACACTAATCCTTCATTTTCACTAAAAATTGTAATAACTCTTTTTCTCGCGTTCTGTATGTTGTAATTGTTACTGTTGGTGCGATAAATTTTTTCTTTCAATCTTGAGGCTAACAGTTCTGATCCTTGTTTTGATAAATTGAGATCACGTATTAAATCACTGAGTTTATTTTGAGAAAATAACATTGGCGTAGATGTTTCACCTTCCCATTCACTTCCACTAGTAGATGGTCCCGATTTCTGTGAATTTGGTAACATCATTGTTTCTGAGGGCATGCGAATTACTTTTGAAATGTATATGGGCCGAGGGAGATTTTCACTGTGTAGAACCGGACATTTCGTAGACTGTAAGTCTGGGTATCTCCACGTTTGATTTCGATTAAAACCTTTAACATCTACTACGCAAAAGTAACAATCATCTAAATGATTCGTAGGCTCCATCCAGATCATAGGAATACCAAAGTCTAATCCAGAACGTTCACCTTTTTCTACAACCGTAAAGACTCAACACAGGACTTACAAACTTTATTAGGAACCCATGGTTTACCTAATTTGTCCATTTTGAAACCAAAATATTCAACATAAGTCTCCTTGACAAAGTCTGTGATATTTCTTTTTGTTTTTTGGTATATAAACACCGCAAATACAACAAAATAAATCACTACAATATTTACACTTTCTTCGTGACGAACTCATATTTTAGACTAGAAGACAAATATATAAGAATGGACATTCAGTAATTGAAACAAAATATTAATCCATGACACTTTATCCAGATTTACGTGAAAATGTACTTCAATATTGTCTAATCATGACTGGAAAATTAAATTTTATTTCTAACAAGCTTATAATTGTTCAAAATATAAGAAATGCCAAAATCATGAAAATACGAGCACATTGAGAACTTTCATGAATATATTCGTAATCTGGGCACTTGAAAACATAAAAATTTGCGATGATATCCAGGGCAACAATAAAAAATATTTTTTTTGTAGAGCTGTGTTATCACAAAGTTTGAACCTGCATTTCATCAATTAGAAAAATAAATTTTTCAAAGCAGGTGATGAAAAATACGACAGTCGAAAGTTTCAAGAAAATTTGAGACTGTCACTTTCAATGTCAAAATTACAAAAATTTCCATCGATACGAAACAATAAAGTTAATTTCTTCAAAAACATCAATAAATCAAGGAACGCACAATGACAATTGATTAAAGCAAATTGATTTCAATTTCTCACGCATTCAGAACTGAAAACATCAACAATTGCGCTTGTGGTAACTGTTACCCAACCAATCAATTGTATTGACGTTAAGAACGATGTGAAAAACAACTTTTTCATAATACAATGGCACAACTAATACTGATAATATAATATTAACAACGTTATTTATCTCCGATGTGATATTTGTTCGGAGTTATGTTAACCATTATAGATAATATTGTATATAAGTGACTGGATTACTTATCGTCTGATTCAGTTTAACTCTTTCAGCATTCCCATCAAGAGCTTAAAATAATCGTTTTTATATTCCTGCCGACATGACTGGTGTAACGAAAATAATTAATGGCAATAGTGGTAAATGCAATGGTCACTGCAAAAGTGTGGAAAATGGAAATTGTCAAAGGAAGGACAGCACACATGAAGAAAAGTGAGTTTATTTTCATAACATTTAAAAAATTGATTGCTGAATTCGTTGTCTGAGAAAAGGAAAATGCTGAACAAATGTATGGCAATTCATTTTTTCTGATTGGACACCTCATCTCTAAGTTACATCACAAATTGTAGAGAAAAGTTTCAGTTTTCATTCATTTCCCGAATGGCCAAAAAGATTTTTTCATTAATTTTCTTATTTTGATTGTTTGTATAGAAAATTAGTGTAACGATACCCGTAGGCAGATTTTCCAATTTATCTGATTCAGTTTTACTATATACAGGATGTCCGTGATAAAGGGTCCATTAGAAGTATTTGCAGAACGGGATTATCGATCAATTTCAAATTTTTAGGTTTATATTAAAGGGATACTGATTCACAATTAGCCATTGTATTCAGAGCAGAACCTATTCCGATTAAACCAGAAATAGACCACAACTTTGCTACTTCAAATGACATAGTGTACTTTCAAATTTTCATAGAAGAACATCCTTATATTGCGATTTGACCTAACTAAAATCAATCAGCATTGAACTATGATTTGAGTAAGACTATAACTTTTTGTTTTAGTCTAACAAAAAGTGTTATTTTTGAGGACAACGTATTTTTCGAAACTTTTTCATACACAAGGTAGTCAAAAATCACTTGTCAACTTAATACAAGAAAATTCTCAAATGGCGTATTTTTTGTCACTTTATTAGAACTGTATTTTGAAGCAGTACTGATTAGTATTAAGTTTCCCTATAGATAAAATGGCTCGCTTTCAGTTTTATACCCGAATTCACTATCAATATATGGAAAACACTTCTGAAAATTTGACGAAATTTGATTGTAAATTTCTAAATTTTCGTCTGCAAATTGGTTATAAATTCGGGTAATTTTCTTTAAATGTTATGCAAGTTCGAGTAACTATTTGTTGACTTTGAGTATAAATAATGAATTAATTCATAATATCCTATTTTGAGTATTTATTAATAATAATAATAATTATAATCTTGACATCAAATTATATGCTTCGAACAAGAAGCAATTGGATGATTTGCTGAAAACTGTCAGTGAGTTCTCGGCAGATGTTCATATGAAATTCGGGATTGAAAAATGTAAGACCTTGAACATTCAAAGAGGGAAAGTCATAGATGGTGAAACACAACTTCCAAACGGTGATATTATACAGTGCATGAGAGATGGCGAAATATACAAATATCTGGGATACCAATAAGCCAGATTGCTAGACCAAAAACAATCAAAAGAGAAGATTCGTTCAGAATACAGTCAGCGTCTGAAGTCTGTGCTGAAATCGATGTTGAACTCGGGGAATTTAGTCAAGGCAATTAACACCTACGCCATTCCAGTGTTGCTTTACTCATTTGGAATAATCAGATGGACTAAGACAGAACTGGATGATATTCAAAGGCAGACCCGAACGATGCTGACAAAGTACAACAATCATCATCCAAAATCGTCTGTGATACGAACAACTTTGAAGCGGAAAGAAGGAGGACGCAGATTGATAGATGTTGTCAATTTACACACCGAACAGATAAAAAATCTCAGAGAATTCTTCTCTGCAAAAGCTTTCACTTCTGACCTCCATAGAGTGGTATCGTTGGCTGATAGGGGATATACACCACTAAATCTTGCTACCAGAGATGACCTGCTGAATCTACCGTTTCTATCAGATACTGAAAAACAAGAGCAATGGTCAAGAAAGGAATTGCATGGACGACATCACCATGAGATTAATCAACCACACATCGACAAAGAAGCCTCCAACAAATGGTTGATGAAAGGAGAATTATTCGCAGAAACAGAGGGATTCCTTATGGCCATCCAAGACCAAGTGATCGCTACAAACAATTACAAAAAATTATAATGAAGGACGGGACATTACAAACAGATAAGTGCAGAAAATGCCATATAAGATCGGAGACTATACAGCATATTACGTCCGGATGCGAACAACTGGCCAATACGGAGTATATTCACAGGCATAATCAAGTGTGCAACATTATCCACCAGAAACTTGCACACAAGTACGGACTTCTGAACACCTTCCAGCCATAATACAAGTATCAACCGGCGCCCGTATTGGAAAATGACTAGATTATACTACGATAGGCCTGTTATCACTGACAGAGTGGTGACGAATAATAGGCCTGACATAGTGGTGTATGATAAGAGAGCCAGAACAGCAATGCTGGTGGATGTCGCCATACCGAATAATAACAACGTGCTGAACAAGTTCCAGGAGAAAAAGTCCAAATACACAGACCTTGCTATTGAGATCAAGCAGATGTGTCACCTCGATAAAATAGATATTGTTCCTGTCATCGTATCCTCGACTGGATTAATACCTAAAACTTTGCATGATAGCCTTAAGAAATTAGAATTGCATAAGAATACCTATATAGAAATGCAAAAAGCTGTAATTCTTAACACATGTAGGATAGTTAGGAAATTTATATCAAGTATATTGTACGAGCCTATTCCCTTTGATTGCTAAATCTGGGAAAGGAGTTTTTGGGTTATATTAACTAACAGAACCAAAAACCCCACAATTCTGATTGAAAAATTCATATCTTTTTATTGGTTGATTTCAGGTGGGAGTGATTTCTTTAAAACAGTTTAAAATGTTGTATTCTATATTGAAAAAATAAACACGTACACATTGCCATATGTGATAATAAGGATGATGACTACTTCCAGCATAACCGAAAATGCCACGGCACTGAAAATATATTCAGAATTTAGTTCAAATGACATAACAAAAATAAAATTTACCAATCGCTCAACCCGGTAACCGTCTAATGTGAACACCCGGTATATGTGTTCTAAATTCCACACAACTCATTACTTTTCAATTAATAATTATTTTCTCCCCATACCAAAGTATATGTATCACATGAGGCTTTACATGGCTTGAGAGAAGATAGACGTGACTGAGGGGATTTCGAAACAACCCCCTATTAACCCCCTGAGGAGCTTCGTTTCATATATACAGGCTGTTTTCTGAATTTTGCTTAATATTCAAAAATTCGCAACCCTGCAATTGTCACAACGAATACCAAAAAATTCGGCATACAGGATCACCTTTGAAGGATCTATCCAAAGCAGGACATAAATTTCGAAAATTTCAGGATCGGACTTAATAAATGTACAAAATTGTGTTTGGAGCGATACAACACCCTGTATAATGTTTTTTCAATGATTTGTTCACTGGTGCTCGAACTGAACAAACAGTGTGTACAAACAATGTAATAAAATCTTTTGGCACCATTGAAATGGCCTTGAAATAATTTTTCTGAATGACCGAAAATTCACCTGAAAAAAAAATTGTTATCGCTTTCTACAAGAAATAGACGTGTGTGAAATCTGTTTATGATTCCATTTTGGTTTTTCTTAATGTAGCATCATTTGGGATCTCAGTTTTTCCTGTTTTCCCTAAGTATGGTCTTTGACTCAAAATACAGATCCGGACTATCAGTGGAATATTTTATTGCTTAAGTGAAGACTGTTGCTATCAAAATGATGAGAATATTGATGAATAAATAATATTATTTATTCAGCACTCTACTACCAATCCTACTTGTGATGTGTTAATTCGGTATTTAGCTCTGGTAAAGGTACTGCAGTTTGATTGTTTGTTTAAAAATTCAGACTATGAATAAGTAAGCGAGTGAAAAATTATTTTTAATTATTGCAGCTCACGGTAATTAATGTAACACATTTTAAAGAATATAAAAGTACATGTCGTTTCAACTGATTGCAATACTAGGGTATGAATATTTTAGAATAATAACACAATAACAGAAGGAAAGTATTGACCGCTAAAACTAATAATTTTCAACACCAAATTTCAGAGTTTATTCTCAAAATAGCTTTCACCTTCATTTATACATATTTCCGAACGTCTGAAAATATGCCTGGTTGCCTTCTGAATAATTTCAGGGTTTCCTCTGACGAAATCACAACTCTGTGATTCTTTCTAAGAGTTCTTTCCTTGTGTGAATTTCCCTCTGGTAATATCTTTCTTTCAGAAAGTCCAAGAGGAAATAGTCAACCGGATTGAGATCCGGTGATCTAGGTGGCCAAGCAATGGGACCTCCTCTGCCAATCCATCGATCCGTATACTGTTGATTTAAATAATTCCTCACTGGAAGTGCGTAATGATTGTATATTCCATCTCTCGTAAACATTGACTCGTCCGTAAGAAATATCCTACCGATGGATCTTCTATGGTTGATAATATAATTGCAGAAGTCCAATCGCGGAATTTTATCCCCAGGTTCCAAACTTCGTACAGGTTGAGAATGATAGGGTTGTAGTTTTTCTTTATGCAGAATTCTCCATACTTTTATGTGCGCCATGCCCATTTCATTCGCAATCCTTCGAGTGCTGATGGAAGGATTCTCTATTGCTCTGTTAATGACCTGGTCATTATCATCAATATTTCTATGGCGATCACGTTTCTTCTCCACAGATGGAAATTTCCCATGAGTTCTCGACAACTGGTAAGTTTGACTGAAAGTCACATGGATATCAAGCCTTCTGTTAGGAAATCTTGTTTGGTATTCTCTAACCGCAGCTCGGGCATTGCCGTCGCAATATCCATAGACGAACAGAATATCAGCATATTCTTCATTAGAGAATTTGGACATTTCAGTTAATAAAGAAATCTAAAATTTGGTTTTTCTGACAAAGAATGGCAAACTACTAATTTTGAATTCAAAATTATTCATACTGATATAAGTCTACTGCCAGAAGATCTATGGTGACAAGCATAGAACGCTCTCATAGAAATGAGTACCTATGATTGCTTCCGTGGTTTGAAACTAAAAATGGATTGAGATGCTTCTTATGAAGAATGAAAGATTATGCATATTTCAAAAATTCACAAAGTATTGAAATGACTGAAACTGTTTCGATGCTCATACACAGTATGAGTTTGCTCAAAAGTTTCATTATTTTAAATAATTATTGATTTATTCAACATGCACGGATCACTTTGTTTAAATTAAACAGTATACCTATTCTTTGGTGACTAATAGACATCTAACTGTGTTTATATTGACGATATAGCGAACTGTTTTTTATTAGGAGAAGCTTTTACAATTTTCCTATTTCATGCGGAAACCCTGCTTCTTTCTTTCGCAAAGATACTCGCAACAATATGATACGATAAGACAAGTAAGAGAAAAGACTTACCAATTGGGTGTACAGGAAATGAGAGAGCAACAAAAAAAGGAAAGCAATGATAGTTTTTCGTTGTCTTGTAGAAGAATTTTCGCCCTCGTCGATATGAAAGTTTTCCACGATTCGGCACTTTTACTCACACACCGGATACGTTTTAAATTGTGAAAAATTAATTTTATTTCGTAATGAAAAGAAAATTTTAAGGAAATGTGGTTCGTCTTCTTGCGTGCGTATTCTTTCTTCTTGTGTTGTATGCAGTTTCTCTGCTCACTTGATGTTGAGCAGTGTTGCCAAGGTGTAAGGAAGGAAGGTAGAAAGGAAGGAGGTAAGTCTAAATTTTGAAAAAAGATATTTTTAAACAAATATATGAAATTAAGCCAAAAGTTTGATTTGAGAACCGGCCGCGACATATGCAAGTGGTTGAAAAATAAAAGAAAATATACTGAATAATAAAATCTTGAATTGTTAATAAGAAAATAAAAAACTATAAAATTGAAGAAAATGAAATAAAAAATTGATGAAAGTGGTAACCAAACAAACTGCCTTAGCCAAATAACAAATTTCTTCTTGAAAAGTCCGATTTATGACAGAACGCAGAGAAATTATGATTCATTTATTAATGCTTCCAGTATTTTGATAGCGACAGTCTTCATAATATGACCAATAAAATATTCCACTAATAGTTCGGACCTGTATTGTGAGTCGAAGACCATGCACAGATAAAACAGGAAAACCTGAGATCCCAAATGATGCTACATTGGAATAGAACTGAAATATATTCATATACAGGTTTCAAACACGTTTATTTCTTGTAAAAAACGAAAACAATTTTTTTTCAGATGGATTTTTCGTCATTCAGCAAAATCAAGAATTTATTTCAAAGCCATTTAAATGGTGCCAAAAGATTTTATTACATAGTTTGTACACACTGTTTGTTCGGTTCAAGCACTAGTGAACAAATCATTGAAAAAACATTATACGCTCCAAACACAATTTTGTACATTTATTCAGTCCGGTCCTGAAATTTTCAAAATTTATGTCCTGTTTTCGATAGATCCTGCAAAGGTGATCCTGTGTGCCGAATTTCTTGGTATTAGGTGTGACAGTTGCAGGGTTGTGAATTTTTGAATATTAAGCGAAATTCAGTAAACAGGGGGTGTTTAAAAATCACCTCATCACGTCTATCTACCCTCAAGCCATGTAAAGCCTTATGTGATACACCCTGTATACAAACATAATCAGATTCATGGGGCCTATATCTGAATAGCAACATTTGAATGAAATCATAAAACCGATATATTTCACCTTGAATATTATGTTTGCGAAAGCAAATATCTGACATGATATAAGATACTTTATCTGGTATTTGCCCGCTGCTAATAATTTCGCGCGTAATTATTGCATAATCAATTTTGATCAGTTTGAAGGTCAGGAGCAATATCTCGGAGCACAAAATTCTTAATTTCAAATATAATGAATGTTGCATCATTTGTAAATATCAGTCTCCAAAGGTTATAACAAATTTGCAAGAGGTTAATACTGTTCATTTTTATTTATATACACAACCAAATTCATATGGAATCACCCGATATTTCGAATATTACCTGAGGGATTTTGGAAATTTCGAAGGATTGTTAGAATTGATTCTTTTGAGGTATTTCAATTGAAAAAAGAAATAAATTAAGATTTATTCTAAGAAAGAAACAAATAAAAGAAAATAAGAGACTCATTCTGCTTGTAGTAAAAAATATTGAAAATTGTTTTCTCACGGAGTATGTGTTTTTCTCGACCTCAGTAGCTTGTATTACGTCCTCTTGCCCTGATACAAGTCTGAATCCGTCTAGGCATGCTTTGGATTAGGTTTTCGACCCCTCTGGGGTGATATTCTGCCACTCTTCAGTAGCGGCTTGGATGAGCTGTTGTGGGGTTCTAGGATTATCCTGGCGCTATATAATTTTCCTCTTGAGATTATCCCATAAATGTTCATTAGGATTTAGGTCTGGGAAGCAAGCTGGACAGTCCAAATAGCGATTCCCTTTCTTTCAAGATAGTATCGCGCGAGGTTGCTGGTATGCGGAGGAGCATCATCTTGCATAAACATAAAATTCTCACCGTGGGCACCTCGCCAGAGTCTCACTATGGGCTCAAGCAGATCCACCTAATTTCTAACCGTTACACTCGCATGAAACGAAATCAAATCTGTTTTGCCTGCCAGCATAATGCCATCCCAAAACATCAAACTGCCCCCTTCGTATTTCGGAATTTGTTTTGCTGCACGGAGACTAGGTTGTCTTCCACGCTCCCTCAAAACCCAAATCCGGCGTTCATCTGATCGAACACCAATTCTGGTCTCATCCGACAAAAGAACATTTCGCCAATTTTCAATATTCCAATTTTGGTGCTCGATCCACCAATTAAGTGTGTCAATTTGTTGTTGTCTGGTTAGCTCTGGAACTTTTGAGGGCCTTCTGCTGTATAAACCCCTTGTTTCCTGAAATTGCCTTTGGAGTATGGGGTGCGACGCACTAGGGTCTCTTCTTGCAATTTGGCACAAATAGTGGTCTTGTTCTTCAGATCTTCCTCCGACTTCTTCTAGGCCTATTTTGCAGGGATCGTAGCTTCACGTATCGGGCTCAGGTTTTTTAAATCACCCCCTGTGATACCCCCATTATGGCAGCTATATCCCTCTGTGTCATCCCTTTTTCAACGAGAGCAATTATTCGACCCTTCTGCATATTGGACAATCCAAAGTAAGGCATTTTCAATTATGATGATTATATGCTTTTTCAAATTTTGAAATTAACAGTTTTAAATCTCAGTGACGACTGGGTACAATATCCCGAACATGTTGTGATAATTCAACATTTCTTTTCATACCCTCCAGGTTTTTACAACAAAAAACTTCATTCTTCACAAGTTGTCGAAGATTCATGGTAGAAAACAATCAATTATGTGAAATACCGAGAGATTCCATATAAATTTGGTTGTGTGTATCTACTGAATTAGATTCGCGAAATCTTTATCCCCGAATATAGGATTTGGGTTGCATTTTTTTCATTAATCATCATTCATACTTCATACGTGCTTCAACGAAAACTAAACATAGGCTATATCTACCAAGATATACATTTCTGATCAAAACACAAAAACAGGTAAATTTTTGTTTCAAGGGGACATCTTCTGGAGTACAAAACTTGCCTGAAATATCAACCCCCTAAGCGGGGGTTGCAATTCTTGAACATTTTGAATAGGGAAGTTGGGTCGAGTGATATCTCAAAAGAAAGATGGTATCTTTGTCTACATCGCCTTGAACGAATTTTCAGTTTCAATTGAAAACAAACTGTAAAAGATACAGGGTGAGTACCTGAAAGATTGGGAAGACTATTTCCCTGAGACTATTCAAGTTTCAGTGAAGTAAAATGGAACAGATCCGTGCTGATTAATGGCAGTCATCATCAAGTACCATCCTCATCTCGAATTTCAACGCCTAGAGCAGGGGTGACCACCCTGTGTTATTTTTAAATCAGAAGATAGGTCCAGTTATAACCTTCTGAGAAAGGATTTTTGTTTGTCTCCACAATGGTGTGCAAGTTTTCGTTCTACATCAATCGAAATCCTCTACTTGAAAGGTTTCACTGGATCGAGATATTACCCCTACTTTAGGGGTTGAAATTCGAGATGAGGGTGATTTCGAAAAATGACAGCTTTTGATTTAAAATTAATCTATTCCAGTTTCTCGCACTAATACTACAATAGTCTTGGGGCGATAGTCTTCTCTATTTTTCAGTGGCTCACTTTGTATCTTCTACAGTTTTCAATCGAAAATTTCTATTTTTAATTGCAAACTGTAAAAGATACAGGGTGAGCCACTGAAAAATAGGGAAGACGATTTCCCTGAGACTATTCAAGTTTCAGTGAAGTAAAATGGAACAGATCCATGCTGATCAATGGCAGTCATCATCAAGTACCATCCTCATCTCGAATTTTAACCCCTAGAGCAGGGGTGACCACCCTTGAAAATTAGAAAGAGGGTAGATGGGTCGAGTAATACCTCGAAAGAAACGTATTATCTTTGTTTGCATTTCCGTGAATTTTCATTTTTGATTGAAAACTGTAGGAGAAACAGAGTGAGCTACTGAAAAATTGAAGAGACTATCTATCTATCTATTAGTGCAAAAATATGGAACAGATTCATTCCAGATCAAAGGCTGTCATCTTCCAAAACACCATTCACATCTCAAATTTCAACCCATAGAGTAGGGGTGACCACCCTGTGTTATTTTTAAAGCAGTAGATAGGCTAAGTTAGAATTCACTCTGTATCTTATAAAGTTTTCACTCAAAAATGAAAATTCTTTCATGGGAATGCAGACAAAGATAATACCTTTCTTTCGAGTTTTCACTCGACCCATCTACCCTCTTTCAAATTTTCAAGGGTTGTCACCCCTGCTTCAGGGGTTGAAATTTGAGATGAGGATGGTACTTGATGATGACTGCCATTAATCAGCATGGATCTGTTCCATTTTACCTCACTGAAACTTGAATAGTCTCGGGGAAATAGTCTTCCCTATTTTTCAGTGGCTCACCCTGTATCTTTTACAGTTTTCAATTAAAAATAGAAATTCGTTTAAGGCGACATAGACAAAGATACCACCTTTCTTTTGAGTCATCACTCGACCCATCTTCCTTATTCAGAATGTTCAAGGATTGCAGCCCCCGCTTAGGGGGTTGATATTTCAGGCAAATTTTGTACCCCAAAAGATGTCCCCCTTGAAACCAAAATTGACCTGTTTTTTCGTTTTGATCAGAAATAAATATCTTGGTAGATATAGCCTCTGTTTAGTTTTCGTTGAAGCACCCTGTATATTTGCTCTTAATGAACCAATCAATAAGTAAATGTTCCATTAAATTGGATTTTTGTTTTGATAAACTCATTGACAATAATTTTTTATTTTCAGCTACACTTATGAAATGATACAACAGACAGCCAATTATCTTAGTCAACGAGTACCTTTCGAACCCAAAATCGGTATCATCTGTGGATCAGGCTTAGGTGAGTTCTATGAAAATGAAAAAATACATGCACATATTGAAATATAAAAGTAGAATGAGATAATAAAAGTTAACTATTTTTTGAGTCAAAATTAAGTTCTGAAATAATATATCACTTTCAATTTATTTAAATTCAATTGATATGAATAGATAAGGCGCAAGCGGATTTAAAAATAAAGTCTGATGGAATTTGGAATTGTATTGAATAACTTCATGTTTTTCAAAACAAATGATATGATTACCTCCTGGGAATTGAGATAACGTACCTCCTGTTGCGCCATTAATAAATTAAATATGGTTTTATCTTGACATCCATGCATTCTTGACACTTGTGGGAATTAATTCAGAAATTATCATAGTATCTAAGTGATCACTTGATCTTGATCATAAAGATAATATAAATTGATATGAAAGTACCACCAACTAGAGCATTAGCAAACAATGATATCGCTATATCAACAAATATTGTTAGAGATTTTTCCTGTTAATATACCGGATGTCCGTTTATTCGTAATCGAACTATAACTTTGTTGTTGTTGAATATATTGAAGAAGTATATAAAAAATGTTAGACACTAATTTGCTCCATGCTTTGAAAGTATTTTAGAATATGCAGGGTGTTACATCTATACAGGGTGTTTCCGAATAAGATGTCATAAATGAAGGATGCGAATCCCTGAATGATTTGAGCAAGAAAGTTCGAAGAACCAATGGTCAAAAAATGCTTCGTTGCCGAGATACAGGGTGTTAAAGTTGAGAAAATTTTTCGATTTTCTCTCGATAAAACCTAGACTTCTCAAGATTTCGGGCTCAAATTTTCCACATAAGCTATTAAACACAATCTGAATCACCAGGTGAGGCCAAATTTTGGAACAGTATACAGGGTGATACTTTTCATGGGCCATGTTCCATTTTACCCTCGGAACTTTTTTTGGTACGCCACTGGCACTAACAAAAATAAAATCGAATAGATCATTCAATTTGAATTTTTTTGACTCTTGCATTTTGATCGTTACTATCACCGTTTCTGAGATATTAATTATTGAAAATAATCCAATAGTTTTCCATATCGAAGCCATGGAGATATTATCTTAATAACTGATGCAATTTTTCAGGAATTGAGCTAAAATTTACATCAGATATCTCCTTATTGTATGTTTATAACAAAATGAGGCAAAAATTCTGACAGTATACAGGGTGTTATTTTTTCACGTGCATTTTCCTCTTTTGCCCCTGAACTTTCTTGTGGTGCGCTACTGGTATATTCTGAAAACAGAATCAAACAGATTATTCAAAGCGAAAACTTTTCTGTTCTTTGTATTTTCCGTATCTGTTTTCATCATTATGAGTTTTTGTTATTGAAATCATTCGCGATTATTTATGTTGTTTATTCATTTACTTCCGATTTATACACTCAATAAAACACATCTTTGAATTCGAATTCAATGATCAGGAAATGATATCACCCTTTATACTTTCTCATAAATCCTACCAATCTAGTGGTGCAGATCTTAAAATGTGAACTTCGTTTGAAATTCGAGCTCAAGGTCTTCACAAATTGCCGAAATAACATGAAAAATATCTTCAAGCTTTCAATACGGAAGGACTATACGATTACTTTTCTTGATTAATATCTCGAAAATGGTGGCAGATACGGAAAAATACAAGGAACAGAAAAGTTTTCGCATTGAATAATCTGTTTGATTCTGTTTTCAGAATATACCAGTAGCGCACCACAAAAAGTTCAGGGGCAAAAGAGGAAAATGCATGTGAAAAAATAACACCCTGTATACTGTCAGGAATTTTTGCCTCATTTTGTTATAAACATACAATAAGGAGATATCTGATGTAAATTTTAGCTCAATTCCTGAAAAATTGCATCAGTTATTAAGATAATATCTCCATGGCTTCGATATGGGAAAACTATTGGATTATTTTCAATAATTAATATCTCAGAAACGGCGATAGTTACGATCAAAATGCAAGAGTCAATAAAATTTCAAATTGAATGATCTATTCGATTTTATTTTTGTTAGTGCCAGTGGCGTACCAAAAAAGTTCCGAGGGTAAAATGGAACATGGCCCATGAAAAGTATCACCCTGTATACTGTTCCAAAATTTGGCCTCACCTGGTGATTCAGATTGTGTTTAATAGCTTATGTGGAAAATTTGAGCCCGAAATCTTGAGAAGTCTAGGTTTTATCGAGAGAAAATCGAAAAATTTTCTCAACTTTAACACCCTGTATCTCGGCAACGAAGCATTTTTGACCATTGGTTCTTCGAACTTTCTTGCTCAAATCATTCAGGATTCGCATCCTTTCGAAACACCCTTATATATATATATATATATATATATATATATATATATATATATATATATATATATATATATATATATATATATATATATATATATATATATATATATATATATATATATATATACAGGGTGCCTACTATAACAGGTGCCAAACTTCAGTAGATGATAGTGCAAGTCATTTGCAACAAAAAATGTCCCATAACATTTTTTCGAAAAGTTGATAATTAACGAGTTATTTAACACTCCTTGATTTTACGAAATTTCTTGATTCTCTCTATAAAAACAAGAATATCTCTGTTACACTTACAGCTGCATCAAATCTGACCATACCATCGGAAAGAGCATTGAATTTGCTATAAGATAGGTGAGTACTAATAGTGAAAAAAGTTTGTATACCGGGTTATGTAAAAGGCTAAATGAAAAAATTGTGAAATGAACAAAATTAGTGGTATTTTCTTGTTAGCTGTACCACTGAAAACTGATCGATAAGTAGCCTTTTTTCTTGGAAAAAACTACTAAATTCTTTTTTTACCAGCAATATCATAGGTAGGTACATTAAATTCTCTTATTCGATCACAAAAAGCTAGTTTCACCGGAGCGTCTAAACAATTCCACAAATGACTTTTCAATAATAATAAGCGGTAAATCAATAACATACCTGGATATTGAATGTTTAAGAAACTAGGAATAATTAATTTTTCTCGAATTAGGAGAAGAAAATTAGAGAAAAGAATCGTAAAAGAATAAATCACAGAAGGCTTGTATTGCTTGATTTTAAAACAAATAAAAATATTTAGATTTTGACAGGAACTGTCATTCAATGAATAAATGAATTAAAGTTTATATTTCCCCATTGACGGTTTCATTTTCTTTCTCGAAAAAAATAAAACATGCCTAGTTTCTCAAATATTGAATATCGAGATATGTTATTTGTTTATGGCTTCGCGAATGCGGGAGTATGCATTGCGCTTTCCAAACAGACACCAACCTTGCAGAAACTGGGTCATTCAGTGGTTTAAGAACACGACATCATCATTCCACGGTTCATAGAGTTCTCAAGCGAAATAATTTAACTCCTTCCCATTTGAGTAAGGTCAAGACATATTGCCAGTGGATAGTGAGGTGAGGTTGCAATTTTGTAGGTGGTACATGAATAAATTACAGGATTGGGGATCAGATAAAATTCTATGGACGGATGAGGCAATTTTTACCAAAGTTAGTATGATAAATTTGAGAAATTCACATATATGAGATACAGAAAATACTCATGGTACTATTGTGTCACATTCTCAGCGCGAGATCAGAGTAAATGTGTGATTGGGGTTAAGGAGGGGGTCAGCTTGTCTGGCCAGTTATACTTCCTGATCGTCTCAATTCAAACGAATTTTAAATCTATCAAATAACGAAATAATGAACGTTCTGGAAGAAATGCCTATAGCTACTCGGCATCACCGTTGGTTTCAAATAGACGGCTGCCCACCTCATAATTCTAGAAGAATGATCCAGAACTGGATGACTTAGAGATTTGGAGATAAATGGATAGGTCGATTCGGGCCGGTGAGATGGCCACCCAGAAGCCCTGACCTTGCGCCGCTTGATTTTTATATGTGGGGCTCATTAAAGACTAATGTTAAGAGAATTCCCTTTAATACTTGAGAAGAATTATTTGAAATGATTCGAATCTGTTGCAACGAAATGAGTCAAAAACACATTGAAATTTAAAGAGTAGTTGAAAGTTTAAGAAAAAGATGTGTTAAGTGCATTCAAGGAAGAGGAAAACATTTTGTACACCTGTTATTAAAGTTTTTAAATTTCTTTCGTGAAAATATTATATTTGCGTTTTCGAATTTTTTGTTCTTATTACTCTTAACCATGATATTGCTGAAAAAATTTAGTTAGCTCAAAATTGATAAACCATTTGAAACAGCTACTTATCGATCAGTTTTCAGTGGTACAGCAAACGAGAAAATACCACTAATTTTGTTCATTTTACAATTTTTTCTTTAGCCTTTTACAACACCCGGTATACATAATTTTTCTACCATTAGTACTTACCTATCTTTTAGCAAATTCAATGTTCTTTCCGAGGGTATGGTCAGATTTGATGTAGCTGTAAGAGTGACGGAGATATTCTTGTTTTTATAGACAGAAGCAAAAAATTTCGTAAAATCAAGAAGTGTTAAATAACTCGATAATTATGAACCTTTCGAAAAAATGTTATGGGAAATTTTTTGTTGCAAATGACTTGTACTATCACCTACTGAAGTTTGGCACCTTTTATAATAGACACCATGTATATATAAATCGATTGTTGTTCGTTAGTCTCGCTAAAACTCGAGAACGGCTGCACAGATTCATCTTAACTTGGTCATGAAATGTTCGTGGAGGTCTAGGGAAGATTTGAGAGATGGGAATAAGTCGAATAACTGCCGGGAAAACCATAAAAATAGCCCTTTTTCATTTTCCAGACGTTTTCTTAATAAAATATAGAGTTATTGATATCAAATAGAGTTCATATTCAATTATAATCACTCACTGTTGTCTAAGCAATGTAGGTGTGTTTCTAACGTTAAAGAGTCAATTTGCAATTTATAACCGCTGCACAAAGTACAAATTCAATCGTACCTTTCAAATTAGTCTTCGCGTGCGCGTGGGATGATCTAATGTCGCGTTCCGAAACTAAACAAAAGTGAATCGCTAACGCGACAAATTTGCATAGTCACAATATGTAATTGATCATTGGTAGTATTGAATTTCAATTTGAACCGCTTCGCGAAACTTAATTTTAGCTATCTTCAGTTGTTAGAGATTGACGAATCTTAAGTTTTGTAACAAATTAAATTTCTGAACGCAACCATAATATTTGACATTAGATTGTCAATCCATCCTGTCGCACTTCAGAACACGGAAAAAAGTATTATGATATCTATGAGTGCATCCTTCTATCTTTGTGAGTGAAGATTACCGTTACGTGCGCGATAACTTTCTTTACTTTTGTGATCCTTTGTGATAGTGACATTCCAAGTAATGTGCTCTTTTTTTGTTGATATTCTTTGATAGTGATACTTCACTGCTAAGTAAGCGAGAAATTTTCTAACTTTGATAATTACAATTTACGACGCCAAAGAAAAAAAGTCCAATCACAACGAACGTTTGTACTACAACAAAAATTTGACACACTCTATGTCAAGAAAACTTACTTGTAGAGGAAAAAGCTGAGGCACAACATGTAAAAGCAACCACTTACCCTCAGCTCCCTTACTGAACCCAAAATTTATGGGTCGAGTCTTTGGATAGATCTTTTAATTCTGTATTTAGAAATACTGAGATGAAAATGAAAACAGAATGGTGCCCAACCCATTTAGATGAATATTTGCATGCAAATTTCCCAGGTTGGTGGATTGGCAGAAGGGGAACCGTTGAGTGGCCAACCAGTTCACCTGATTTGAGTTTCTTGGATTTCTTCTTATAGGGTCATCTTGAACTGGGAGTCTATGCTACACTACCCGAAAACTTGGAAGAACTACGGAGAAGGATCGTCACCGGACTCAGACTTTCGATACCACAAGTTTTTCAAAATGTCAGAAGAGAATTCGGGAATCGTTTGTATCATTGTTAGGAGGTAGGAGGAGGTCACTTTTAGTATTCAATTCGGTTTTTGGCATTATTAAATTTTCGTTGGAATACAAACTTTCATTTTTTTCTGTGATAATAAACCTTCACAAAGATATTATTTCTGAATAGAAAATTAAAAGGCCTTCCTAAAGATTAATCGAACCACTTTCATGAATTTCAACTTAGGAGCTCCCTAGGGAAGGGGGATGACTTCCCTTCCCCTCCAATCAAAGACTTTTTCCTCCGAAATCAGTCCATCTTGAGATACGAGGTGGTAAATTTTTGTTGAAACAAACTGCATATTAAGGACAGGAACTATACCCATGCTTCATCCGGAAGTCAAACCCAGACCACTAGCGTGGGAGCCATTCTTTCAATTGACTTATCCATGGAGTCGACAGATGGTTTATTTTAGAAAGTACAAAACTTTACGAAAGATGCTTGAAAAAGAATGCCCTTCGATGAAAAAAATTAAAAAGTACACTATGCCACTTAAAATAGCAAATTTGTAGTCGATGTCCGTTATAATTGAAAGTGATATCCTTTTGAAAACAACTGCAAATTGTAGACCATAATTCATTAACTGTAACGCCAAATTGTAATTGGTTCTTTAGACCCTTCATAAAGACAAAAGTTTATCGAAAGAATGTTTGTTTCAGGTTCTCTCGCACAACAGTTGAAGCAACCCATAGAGTTCCCATATTCAACCATACCAAACTTCCCTGTTAGCACGGTCGAGGGGCATGCCGGTAAACTAATTTTTGGATTTCTTTCAAACGTTCCAGTGGTGTGCATGCAGGGTAGATTCCATTTCTACGAAGGATATCCATTATGGAAATGTGCAATGCCAGTGAGGGTCATGAAGCTTATGGGTGTTTGTCAACTGATAGCTACAAATGCGGCTGGAGGATTACACAAGAACTATAAAGTCGGCGATATAATGCTAGTCAAGGATCATATTAATATGATGGGATTCGCTGGAAATAATCCTCTTCAAGGTCCCAATGAAGAAAGGTTTGGTCCGAGATTCCCCCCGATGAACAAAGCGTATGATAAAGAGCTAATTCAAAGAGGTATTGAAATTGGGAAAGAACTTGGATTGAAAGATAACATCCATACTGGTGTCTACACTTGTCTGGGAGGTCCTAATTTTGAAACTGTTGCCGAACTCAGGGCCTTGAAGATGCTTGGTTGTGATGCTGTAGGGATGTCAACTGTACATGAAGTAATTACTGCAAGACATTGTGATATGAATGTTTTAGCTTTTAGTTTGATTACAAATGAATGTATACTGGAATATGATTCACAAAGCGAGCCAAATCACGAAGAAGTGATGGATGCTGCCAAGATGAGAGAAGAACTTCTGCAGAAATTTGTTGCAAAAATCATTGATTATATCAACAAGAGTAGGCTGACTCAGAATTCCTAAGACTATTTTGAAATATAAAAAAAACTAAATTAATATAGCAACAAAATATTTCCAGTTCCTTCTATGCATTCATGAAGTTTTCTTCACGAAGTGTGTACATTAAGGAATGGTATTCGTAGAAAAATATTTTGTACTTTTTGTTAGCATATTTTATTTATAGTTTAATATTTATTTAGTAGTGAACATGTTCCTTTCCTTGGAGAAGTCATCAATTTGTGAACGTTTTGCATTTATTTTTTATCATAAAAATATTTATTTTTGTTAGTGTCAGAATAAATAATAAAAATTATTCGTACTATTCTTTACAACGAGATGTTTACGAAACTTGTGATATTCTTATACTTTTAGTTATTGAAGGAAAATGGTGATATTATACAGAGTGTTTCTAAATCGGTTAACAATTTTAGGGATACATACATGAGGCTTACGAGGGTGGTCTTAATAGTTAGATACGAAGATACATGACTAGTTTCTGAATATTTACTTTTACTTTTGAACATATTCTTCTTGTAACTCGACACACTTTTCCTTGCCATGTTCCCATCGAGAACTCGATATTCTTAGGAATAGTGACCGAGGAAGAGGTTATCCGAATTACAAGAAATTTGAAATCTAGGACACAAAAGACACATATGGAATGTCCACAAGTCTGTTGAAAAAGATCATTGCACAAAACGCTCTCCCAATCAGCATCCGCATAACAAGATGCTTTTCTGAAGGTTATTTTCCAGAACAACTGAAAAGGGCTAGACTAGTACCCATACATAAAGGAGGAGATGTGAATGGACCAGGTAATTGTCGAGCAATATCAGTGCTTCCTGCAGTATCAAACATCATCTAGAACATCTATAATCGTCTCAAAAAGCTATAAAAAATAGAATGACGTCCTTCTTGCTGCATAACAATGTGTTTTGCAAGGAGCAGCACGGCTTGTTAGAGCAAAGATCCACTTCGTCTGCACTGAGATCCTAAAACGAATAGCTGAGGCCTTCGCCAATAACCAGAATTGTAAATTATCCGCCTGTGATCTCAGCAAAGCTTTTGACAGCATCATCAACCACGATGCTTATAAAATTTGAGTTTCTTGGTGTCAAGGGAGTGGTGTTACGGCTTCTGAAGAGCTACATAAGTTGATAGTGGAGTGTCACAGGGATCTATCCTAGGACCTCTTTTATTCATCCCATACGTAAAAGACGTCCCGGCAAATGTAGAGGCCGATGGCTCAATCCTCTACGCCGATGACACCACATTTATAAATATTGGAAGAGACATAAGCGATATCAATTGTCAATCTCCAGAGAAACGGATGCAAGCAAAGTTATGGTTTGACACAAACAAGCTGAAGATGAATGCTGAGAAGACACAGGAACTCATATTTCAAACAAAACCGCAAAGTAATGAATATCTTAAATTCTTAGGAAAATTGCTGAACCAGATTTAGGTTTTGGATGCCACATAGAGGATCATGTAGGCTGTCACGGGCTATTTTCGCAATAAGAAGAATAAAACAGATTGCTGGACCATATTCAGCAAAAACAACTTACTTCGCATGTTTCTACAGCCTCATAACATATGGCATTATATTCTGGGGAAACCATGAAAATGACAAAATTTTTATCAAGCAGAAATATGCAGTGTGCATTCTCAATGGTGCCAGAAAAACTGATAGCTGTAGAGAGCTATTTAAGAGAGAAGACATACTCACTATGCCATCCTTTTATACTTGTTTATACTTGCCAGATCAATACCAAATTCCTACCACAGAGCGAACGCATCTCAATTAAGCGTAAATTATACGCATACTTTTCATCAAAGATTCTAACGTAGGTTAAAGTGTTGAATTTTTGTTTCAATTTATCGACAGGGTAAACTTCATTCAATGCGATTCTACTTTGTTTTTTATTTAAAATATTATTTATTAGTTTGGGATTGTAACCATTATTTTTGGCTATTTGTTTAATCAAATTTAGTTCTTTGTTGAAATTTTCTGGTGATAACGGGATGTTAATCAATCTATGCAGCGACATTACAGGAAATAATGCAAATCATATCTATCTAACTAGAAATGCAGATCAATACCAAATTTCTTACTACAGAGCGAACGCATCTCAACTAAGCGTAAATTATACCGCCCTCAAAATATTTAATGAGCTTCCTAACAAATACAAACATTTGAAAAAACTTTCAAAATTCCTCAACGAACACTCTCAAGAAAGAAGTGAAGAATATCCTTATGATGAAATCCTATTACTCCCTCACGGAATATGTTAACGATAATTTATAATATTATTTTTAGCGAAATTTGTGTGATGTAAATGTTTTTTAATAACTTTAGTTCCTTTTATATTATATTTTCCATTTTATGACTCCCTATGTATTTTTGATGGGTCAAATTTATTGTTCTCACTTCTCACTGAGTAATTTGTAAATGAATGAACAATAAATGAATTGAATCGAATCTCGGTAACTCGTCCAAATAATACTCTGCGTTTTCATCTGCAAAATACAGTGTGACAGAAAAGTATCCAGAAATTCTCATCTAAATGGCCCTCGTTGAGTATTTTTAAGTATTTTGAGTTTCTGTATGTTGGTAGCACTGTCCTTAATTACTATGCCAAACATGAGAGTGATCTGTCAACTAGTTTGTTCACGACAGCTGTTGAAACCAGTCGACCTCAGTGGTACTCTGCGAATCTTACAATGAAAAAAAATATTGAACAAAGAGTTCGTTTCAAATTTTGTGTGTTTGAACGAAATTTCTTGTGCTGAATAGATGTGAATGCTGGATTGAAAATTGAAAATAAGATCTTATTAATTTGCGGTGACATGAACTTCTCATCTGTTCGGGAGTGCGTGATACGGACTCGAACTTCTCATTTCTCAAACCGAGGGGAGGCGATTCGAATTCTTCCACTGTTTTGGATTCTATATCTTATCATCGTATCATATTTAGTGTGGGAGGATGAATACCATCCTTGTATTGAATTCCTTTCCAATTTGAACTATAAATATTTAGAAACTCGCAAGAATACGGAGGTCTTCGGGTTCCACAAAGCTGATTATATAACTATTAATCGAAGAATCTCAGATGTACCTTGGTCAGAAATATTATCAAATGGTGATATAAACGCTGATCTGAACACGTTCCCTGTCATACTCAATAATATGATCGAAGATCATGTACCTAAAAAGTCATTAGGTAAAAAAATTCCGAGACTTCTCCAGAAACACTATGAAAATTATCAATCGAAAAAACAAAATTCACAAGAAATTTTTTTTTTATAACCTTTATTGAAATTTACAATCTACTTTCTACAAGTATTGAGTAAATGTGAGCTATGTATTAAGACATGTGGAAGTTATCAAACTTATTGATACTTCTTCAAAATACTTCAATTAAAGTCGATTGGCCAAGTTTTCTGTAACCTTCTACTGCTGAACGGGTTTTCTGCTAGTTGGTCTATGTAGCTGTTCTCATGTCCTTCCAAATTTTGATGATATTTTGTATATCTTGTTTTGATTTCTTCGTTAACGAAAGGATTTTCAAATCGTTATGTATGGTCAAGTTGGAAACGTACCAGGGTGAATCTGTGATCGCACGAAGTATTTTGGATTGAAGTCTCTGTATAATTTGAATGTTTGAATTCTTCGCGCATCCCCAGAATTGAATGCCGTATGTCCATATCGGTTTAATTATGGCTTTATAAATCAGTAATTTATTTTCGAGGGACAGCTTGGATTTTCTGCCTATGAGCCAGTTCATATTTCGAATTTTCATCTGTATTTGAGTTTTCTTAGCTTGGATGTGATGTTTCCAAGTAAGGCGTTGGTCCAAATGTATTCCTAGATATTTGGCTTCAGTTTTAACTGGAATCGGATAACCATCTATTACAACAGGAGGACATATGTCTCTTTTGTTGGTGAATGTGACTTGGACTGATTTCGTTTCATTGATGATAAGGCGCCATTTTCTGTACCATTTTTCCAGCTCATTCAGGTGTTCTTGGAGATTTTTGGAAGCTGTTGCTGAATTCTGATGAGATGTTAATGTTGCTATATCGTCCGCAAACGAGGCTAATGTGGTGTTCTGACTCTCTGGAATGTCAGACGTATATATAACATATAGCAAATGTCCCAGTATACTTCCTGTGGTACTCCGGTTTTTATTTTATTTGGGCTAGATAGAGCATCACCATATTTCACTGCAAAGTATCGATCCGTCAGATATGATTTCAATATCAGATAATAAGGTTGGGGTAAAAGTTTCTTTAACTTGAAGAGCAGACCAATATGCCAAACCCTGTCAAAGCTTGCGATGAGTCTAGGAACACAGCAGTGCAGTACTTATTGTCTTCTAGACTTGTTGATATTGTGTTTATAACACGGTGTATTTGATGGGCGGCTGAGTGGTGTTCCCTGAATCCTAGTTGGTGATTGGGTAGGATTTTGTATATGTCCATATCTTTCTTCAATCTCTTAAGAAGAAGTTTTTCAAACAGTTTTCCCATAATTGGTAATAGGCTGATAGGCCTATATGATCTCACATCGTTTTCAGGTTTGTTCGGCTTGCATATCATTATAATCTCTGCGTACTTCCAGATAGTCGGAAAATAAGAAAGGCTCATCATTCGGTTGAATATTGTATTGAGTAGAAGTATAGCTCTATGTGGGGAGAAACA
The DNA here is from genome assembly GCA_013387265.2 of Cryptolaemus montrouzieri. NCBI lineage: Eukaryota > Metazoa > Arthropoda > Insecta > Coleoptera > Coccinellidae > Cryptolaemus > Cryptolaemus montrouzieri. Next base: position 2,705,473 of record JABFTP020000165.1, read on the forward strand.
TCTGGCACGCAATATCTAGAAAAGACTCAACTTCTGTATCATTGTGTCCCGTATGGGGTTCTTCCGGGGTGAGTACTTGTGATAAGTGTGATGCGAAAATATTTGATTTATCCTCATCGGTATTGGCCCATTCTCCATTTGTCTTTCGGATCGGAAGTTTACGTGTTACAGGTCTTTTATATTTTTTGTAGCTTTCCAGATGTTGTGATCGCTGTTATTGTCGATATTCTGAATATGATGTTGAAATTGTGCGTTGGAGTGCTCTTGGAGAATTCTGTGGAGATTTCTACCTAGGCGATTATACACTGTTTTGTCCGCAGGGTTACGAGATCTTTGCCATCTGCCTCTTGCCTGTCGTTTTGATGTTATCAATTCACGAATTTGCAGTGGTAATTTCGTTTCAGTGTCGTCCTCTCTTAATTGTGATGGCGTGCTTTCCCAGGCTGCTTTCTGAATCATTTCCGTAATATATCTTGTAGCTGCCTCCAAATCTTCAGTTTCTTTGAGTTCAACATCCAGTCTAATTTCGTTAGTTAATATTTGCTGAAATTGGTTCCAGTTTGTTCTGGTTGTTGTTAGTGTATTTTTCTTTTCCCGAAATTTGGCGTTTGTACTCAGTGTCAACAAAATTGGCGAGTGATCCGATGATAGATCTGGAGTTGATTCTGTTTGTATATAGTTGTTATTTATACCATTTGTGACGAAAAAGTCTAGGATGTCTGGGATTTTGTGCGGATCAGTTGGCCAGTAGGTTGGGGTTCCGGATGAAACTACATCTAGATTCCTGTTTGATATTACCTTCATTAAATTGCGTCCTTTGGGAGTTATTAGTCTGGATCCCCAGTGGGTGTGTTTTGCATTCCAGTCTCCTCCAATTATGAGTCTTCCGTGAATTTCTGAAAAACTCAGTATATTTATTTTCGTCTATATTATGTCGAGGTGGGGAGTAAACAGCTGATACATCAAAGCTCCATATTTCCGTGTACACTGTGATATTTGTTGCCTGTATCTCTTCAGTAATATAATTTGGTATTGTATGATGTTTGATACTTTTCCGAATAAGTATGGCTGAACTGCCGTGTGCTCTCCCATCTGGATGTTCAGCAGAGTAGATGTTGTAGTGTGGCAGTTGGAAAACCGTTTTCTCAGTAAAGTGGGTTTCTGATATTAACATGATGTCTATTTTATATAAATTCAGGAATGATATTAATTCATTTTTGTGGTTTGGAAGGCCGTTCGCATTCCATGAAGCTATACGTATTAGTTTAGTCATTGTGGAATCTAGTGGAGTTTATTCACAAGTGTGGTTAGCAGATTAAGTATAATCTGATTTTGGTTCATCATTTGCGTGATCATGGATTTTAGGTCTGAGAGGAAACTTGTTATCATCGTTTCTAAGGAATTCGAGTCTCTTTGCTGGGAGGGGTGTTCTTCGTGTGTTTTATTTTGTTGGAGTGCTTTGGCATAAGACATCTTGCTTGGCTGGGCTATAATTTTGGCTGGTTGTTGATCGATTTCATAGATGGTTTCTGGGATGTTCTGGACTCTGTTATGATGTTTGTGGTTCATGTTTTGGTTCTTTGATCTTGATAGAAGTTTATATATTTGGCATCCCTTGTAGTTGACTGGATGGCTACCTTCACATAAGGCACATCTTGCTGGAGTTGTTTTTGGTTTATTGCAAGTTTTGGAATCATGTTGATTCCCACATTTCACGCACATAAATGGTCTATTGCAATATGATTTAGAATGCCCGTATTCTTGGCATCTAGTGCATTGTATAATTTCTTTCTTCATTCTTGGTGGTTCGATACTAATTTTCTGATTTAGGATGAAGTTCAGTTGATATATGTCCTTGTTATTTTCCTTCGGTTCTAAATCCACATAGAAAAGCGGAAGTGGATTTTTCATTTGATCTCTTATAATACTGATGTTCCTGACTATGTGTCCCTGCTTTTCTATTTCTGCTTTTATGTCATCAGTCGGAATGCTGGAGTGTAGATATCTGATAACTACCCTGTAGGCCCTGTCTTGTTTAATTTGATAGGTATGAAAAATTATGTTTTTTTCTCTTAAAAATCTTACCAAAGTTCTGTAGGTTTCGGGAATCATAACGTTAATTTTAACGCAATTGTTTGACAGTGTTTTCGAATAATATTGTTCATCTGCAATAACTGTTGACAGAAGTTTAATCATTTCAGGGTAGTCTGTGACTCCATGTATGAAAATAGGTGGTGGTTTCGGTATTTTAGGTGGTGTTTGTGTTGTATCATCGGTTTCAGTTCTGTCATTTAGATATTGAAATCTATTACGGGTTTCGATTGTTGGGTTTTCATTTATTTCAGGTGAAAGGTTAGAAAATTTTCTTTTCTTGACTGTTTGCCATGGAAGGTTGTTAGTATCCATATTTTTGTTGTTTAGTCGTCCCCAGGGCAACTATTATATTTCATTCATAAGATTCAGTATATTATTGTTTTACTGAATGGAAATTAAATACTTATTTACGTACGTTTGTAGCAGATGACTTGAAAGTGATAATATGGGTTGCTGATAACACACATGCACTCCCGAGCACGGTTCAAACGCGAATATTCACAAGAAATAGAGAATTTATCAAAACCACGATGACTTCCTAAGTTTCAAACATTTGAGAAGGGAAAGTAAAGCTCGGATTTTGGCAGATTAAAATAACTTCATCTCAAATATCGAAACGAATCCAAAAAGAATATTTAGTATCTCTTCTTCTAAGCGACTCGGTAGTAGATTGCCGTCGTCAATGCACTATAACAACGAAACCGCTAATGGTGCCACGGAAATCTGTGAATTGTTCGCTAGTTTCTTTCGCTCGGTATTTGTGCCGCCAACAGTAGCAGAAACACCTCGCGTTGATCCAGGTTCGGAACCCCCTACTTATCTTTCATTCATTTCGTTAACTCCACAAGAGATTGAGAAATCAATAAGAGCTCTTGATCAAAAAGAAGGAGCTGGACCTGATGAAATACCTTCTCTTTTTGTAAAGTCTTGACCAGAATTATGTACACCTCTTTCTCTTTTATCTAATGCATCACTCAAAGACGGGGTTTTTCCGGAGCGTTGGAAATGCGCGAGTGTGACACCTATTTTTAAAGGTGAAGACAAATGCAATGTCGAAAATTACAGGCCAATTAGTAAGTTATGTATCTTCGCCAAACTGTTTGAATCATTGATCTACAAATATATTTTTTTCTCTCGTCAAATTTCAAATTATGCCAGGTCAATCAAAACTAATTTATTGACATTTGTCGAGCATATTTTGAGTGCTATGGATGAAGGCTTATAAGTGGATGCCATCTACACCGACTTGGTAAAGGCCTTTGACAGAATTTGTCATAATATTCTTGGTTGTCGGGTCGAGGAGGTTGGTGTGGGGGGGTGGTTCACTATTGCAATGGGTCGACTCTTATGTGAGAAATCGACAACAGTATGTTGCTATTGGTGGTGGGCATAGATCGGAGACATATTGCTGTACATCTGGGGTCCCCCAAGGATCACACCTTGGTCCCCTCCTGTTTCTCATATATGTAAATAATATAAGATATTTTTTAAAAATGTAACTTTTCACTATACGCTGACGATCTCAAAACCTATTATACCATCAGGAGCTTGTCTGACTGTCTGTATTGCAAAACCAATCGCCTTTTCCTGAATTTGAAAAAATGTCAAACCATCACGTTCACTCGAAATTCGAAATCCTTAAATTTTTCTTATCAACTAGATAATAATTTTTTAATGAAAGTGTCACAAATTCGAGATCTTGAAGTCATCCTGGATTCAAAGTTGGTTTTCGATCAACACATTGATTGCATAATCAGCTCTTCAAGTAGAATGTTGGGGTAAACTCTCCGCCAATGTCGTATATTCAAAAATTCTAGTTCTGTTCTCAGTGTTTACTATGCCTACGTATTCAGTAAACTCAACTTTGCCTCCGTAATTCAGAATAAACTTTTAAAATATCTGGCTTATCTGTGTAATTTCACGGTGGCGGAAGGGGTTGACTTCTATGCGGAAGCAAGAAAACAATTTCACTTGGTTTCACTTGAGGACAGAAGAAAGATGAATGACATCCTAACTCTTCAGAAGTTATTGGCTGGGGAGGTTAGTGCACCAACGATTCTGGAAAACATATTCTTCAACTCTACGAATTTTCACTTGAAGAAACATAAGTTGTTCTACATTCCTTTCGAAACAACTAACTATTCCAAGCACGCGCCCTTAACGAGAATGCTACGCATGGGCAATGAATTTAATCAGTTAGTTGACATTTTTTCAAATAACATCGAAAGATCTAAAGAAATTCTAAAAGACTTGTTCTTGATGTAGTTTCTTCTTTTGTACTTTTTTTTCAATTATATGCCATATTTTCTATTTACTTAATACCCTTTTTTCAATTGTACTCAGTGAATACTGTTTTATGGGTTTGAACCTGTTTGTATTCTCGAAACAATAAACAAATAAACAAACGTTAGGAATAGTTCACCCCTTGCTCATTTAGAACGAAACTACGCTGTAAGATTGAGATCTATTTGTTATTGAAACTTTCATCAAAATTTTATCAAAATCTGTTGAACAGAATAGATTCTCTGAAAATGACAGACTTTAGGGGTGACTAACTCAACAGGTGTGGATTTTAGGAAAAGGTTTATACATTCTGTCAGAAAATTACCAGGAATTGTTTATTAAAAAAATCTATTCAAAACGATTGTCGAAATTTTTCTTGTTGCTAAGTTGGCACAACTGTTTTCTACACTGACGCGGAGTTTTCAGCGATCTTTCATTTAGTTTGTTTACACTGCTCGATTTTTTCAGTTCTCACAAGTGCGTTTTGCGATTTTCACAAAAGGTAAAACATCGAGCAAAGAATTTGTTTCGAATTTTGTTTTGCAAATGGAATTAAAAATAATAATAATAACAATAATAATAATAAATCAACCACACAGCGACAAAGAAGCCCCCAACAAATGATTGATGAAAAGAGAACTATTCGCGGAAACAGAAGGATTCTTTATGGCCATTCAAGACCAAGTGGTCGCTACAAACAACTACAAAAAATTTATTATGAAGGACGGAACATTACAGACAGATAAGTGCAGAAAATGCCATGTAAGATCGGAGACTCTTCAGCATATTACGTCCGGATGCGAACAACTGGCCAATACGGACTTCACAGGCACGGAATCTTCACAGGCATAATCAAGTGTGAAACATTATCCATCAGAAACTTGCACGTAAGTACGGACTTCTGAATACCGTCGAAGTCTATGCAAATCGATGTTGAACTCGGGGAATCTAGTCATTAACAACGCCATTCCAGTGTTGCTTTACTCATTTGGAATAATCATGGACTAACAAGTATCAACCGACTGCTGACAAAGTACATCAGATTATACTACGATAGGCCTGTTATCACTGACAGAATGGTGACGAATAATAGGCCGGACATAGTGGTGTATGATAAGAGAGCCAGAACAGCAATCACCAGCATTGCTCTAAATCTTGCTACCAGTGATGACTTCCTGAATCTACCGTTCCTATCAGATACTGAAAAACAAGAGAAATGGTCAAGGAAGGAATTGCATGGACGTCATCACCATGAGATTAATCAACCACACATCGACAAAGAAGCCTCCAACAAATGGTTGATGAAAAGATAATTATTCGCGGAAACAGAAGAATTCCTTATGGCCATCCAAGACCAAGTCATCGCTACAAACAACTACCAAAAATTTATTATGAAGGATGATTATCTTCATAGGTATATTCAAGTATGCAACATTATCCGTCTGAAATTTGCACCTAAGTACGGATTTTTGAATACCTTCCAAGTATCAACCGGCACCCGTATTGGAAAATGACTCTATCAGATTATACTACGATAGGCCTGTTATCACTGACAGAATGGTAACGAATAATAGGCCGGACATAGTGGTGTATGATAAGAGAGCCAGAACAGCAATGCTGGTGGATGTCGCCATACCGAATAATAACAACGTGCTGAACAAGTTCCAGGAGAAAAAGTCCAAATACACAGACCTTTGTATTGAGATCAAGTAGATGTGGCACCTCGAGAAAATAGATATTGTTCCTGTCATCGTATCCTCGACTGGGTTAATACTCAAAACTTTGCATGATAGCCTTAAGAAATTAGAATTGCATAAGAATACCTATATAGAAATGCAAAAGCTGTAATTCTTATCACATGTAGGATAGTTAGGAAATTTATGTCAAGTATATTGTAATCGAGCCTATTCCCTTTGATTGCTGAATCTGGGAAAGGTAAATTATATCCAGCTAACAGCTGAGATAGTGCATAAGTCCACGATAATAATAATAATATATATATATTTCCTTCAATCAATTACAAGGACTGTCACACATAAACTCCTTCACTGATCAAAAATAACAATATCAGTCAGGAGTGTTACAAAACAATTTGTATATGAACTGAAGACTTGTACATTACAAACACATGGCTTTTGAATCAATTTGACAAAAATTCTTCAACCGAATAGTATGCACTCCGTATCAAAAAATTTCTAACAGATTTTTTAAAATGATTTTTTGACATGATTCTGTATTCAGTGGGCAACTTGTTGTAGAGTCTGGTATCAATGAAGGCAAAAAAATTTTGTGTCTTGTGCAGACGATGCCTAGGGAGAACGAAATTTTCCATTCCCGAGTGAAATGGTTGTGATTTTCCTCATGTTTTTCTTTGTAATTTTTATTTTCGTGAAAGTGGCACAAGGTGGCTAGGATGTAGCATGACCGAACGGTAAGTATCTTGTATTGTTTGAAGATTTCCCTGCAGCTTGTTGTAGGTGGAACTCCTGCTAGCAATCTGACAGCCTTCTTTTGTTTCAGAAATACTCTCCCTGCATCGGCCGCAGCACCCCACAGAATGATGCCATATGTACATACACTATGGAAGTGCGCATGATAGGTTAGTAGAGCGGCGTTTTCGTCTATAATATATTTAATTCTCCTTATTGGCGGTGACAGACGCTTGTACAGAGAATCTATGTGGGAAGTCCAGGACAGTGAATCATCAAGAACAAATTCGTGTGCCGAATCGCTGAAAATATTACTGAAGGCTTACAGTGAATCGACTTCATCAAAAACAGGTGCATATGGGTATGGTACAATGCATTCAACAGCGGCCCAGATGTGATGGAAGATTTGTGTCGCTGTGGTCGGCCATCAACATCTTCAACTGAAATTAACATCGATAAAATGAAGAAAATGAAATTGGAAATTGTCATTTAAGTTCAAGAGAGATACTTACTGTGTCTTACGAATCAATTCGTACCATTTTAAACGATTGTTTTCGCGTGAAACGCTTTGCTGCTCGACTTGTTCCAAAATACCTGAATTTTATGCAAAAAGTGAATCGCGTAAAGGTCGCTGACGACACGCTAGAACGAGTCAATTCCGATAATACATTCATAAAACGCATTGTAACAGGTGATGCGACATTGGTTTATGAGTTTGCGTGCAAACCAGTACCGAAAAAACCACGCCAAAGTAGATCAAAAGTCAAGGAAATGTTGACTTTCTGATTATCGCTGTTTTGTGCACTCGGAATTTTTACCAGGTCAGACGGTAAATAAATAATATTACCTGAGCGGCGTTTGAGAGAGCAAATTCGTTGAAAAAGGCCAGATTTGTGGAATGAAAAGTCATTGATTTTTCACCATGATGATGCCCTTCTCACAAAGCTATAGTTGTGAATGAATTTCTGACCAAAAACAAAAACAAATATCATCGAACAACCACCGTATTCACCAGATATGGCACCGGATGACTTTTTTTTTGAAAAACACAAACTACCATTTCGAGGTACCCGTTCTGAATCCATAAAAGAAATAAAAGAGAATTTGCGGCGAAAACTGAGCTCTAAAAGCTTATTGGTCGGCTCCTCCTAAGTGGTTATTTATGGCAGGTATATCCAATAAAATTAAGGAATAGATTGCTCCCCGAAGAGATTCAATAAAGGTGAAGGGCTTAAATCTACTAGTTCATTGATGAGTCTACCTGAGTGTTTGTATTTATTTATTTCTAAAGTTTCCCAAAGATCTACCTTCCAATATTTATTATCTGTATGCAAAATTTCAAACTGTGGGTCGAAAGAATGATTATTTTCTAAGAGATGATTCGCGTAATTTGAATCTGATTTTTATTTGAAAAACTGCGTTTATGTTCCGATATTCTAATATTAAAATTTCTATGTGTTCTACCAATGTAGAAATTATCACAGTCATTGCAATTCAATCTATAAACACCTGATTTATTGTTTTTACCTGGTTTGGTTTTATTATTTTTTATATATTTGCCTAAATTATTATTAGTTTGGAAAGCTATGTTGAAATTATTGCTACTTAAGAATGATTTCAGTTTCTCACTTGTAATGCCAACGTAGGTTAAGGTGTTGAATTTTGTTTCAATTTATCGACAGGGTAAACTTCATTCAATGCGATTCTACTTTGTTCTTTATTTAAAATATTATTTATTAGTTTGGGATTGTAACCATTATTTTTGGCTATTTGTTTAATCAAATTTAGTTCTTTGTTGAAATTTTCTGGTGATAGCGGGATGTTAATCAATCTATGAATAAAACTATTGAATGCTGACATTTTATGTTGATATGGATGACACGACGAGTTATGTATTATAATATCTGTATGTGACGGCTTATGGTAAATTGCGAAAACATGTTTTCCATTTTCATTCGAAATTATTACGTCTAAGAAATTTATCGAATTATTGCTTTCTATTTCGGTTGTGAATGCAATTTTTGGATGTAATGAATTAATATGATTTTCGAAAATTTTCAACTGTCTATCTGTTTCTGTGAAGCAAATAATGATATCGTCTACATAGCGATACCAGTATAAACAATATTTACTGAGTGGATGATTATGAATTAATTTCTCTAAGTTATTCATGAAAATTTCTGCTAACAAAGGACTCAACGGATTGCCCATAATCAAGCCGACTTCAATAGTATAATATTTGTAATTGAAATGGAAATAATTTTGATCTAAACAAATTTTAATAATGAAAGAATATCTGATTTAATGATAGTATTGACATGATTCCTTTCTAATATTTCTGAAGAATTCTTAACAGCCGGAAACTATATAACATCAACTAAGGATCCTACCGCAAAATTTCAGAAAGTTGTTAAAAACATAATTTCGACAGCAAAATCATTAATTACAGACCAAGAAAAATATGAATTCATTAACTCCAATCCACAATCCCCCGAATTATATTCGTTGATAAAACTTCATAAACCTAATTACCCTATTAGACCTGTTGTTTCTTATGTAACGGCACCTTCGTTCAAACTTTCAAAATTCCTCAACGACTTGCTAATAAAACATTGCAATTTTAAATCTGAATTTTCGGTCAAAAATTCATACGAACTTATTGCCAATATCAAAGATACCACTATACCACCTAATTCCAAACTTATTTCTTTCGATGTTAAGAATCTATTTCCCAACATTCCTCCAAAAGATACGTATTACTTAGTTGAAGAATTATTAGAAAGGAATCATGTCAATACTATCATTAAATCAGATATTCTTTCATTATTAAAATTTGTTTAGATCAAAATTATTTCCATTTCAATTACAAATATTATACTATTGAAGACGGCTTGATTATGGGCAATCCGTTGAGTCCTTTGTTAGCAGAAATTTTCATGAATAACTTAGAGAAATTAATTCATAATCATCCACTCAGTAAATATTGTTTATACTGGTATCGCTATGTAGACGATATCATTATTTGCTTCACAGGAACAGATAGACAGTTGAAAATTTTCGAAAATCATATAAATTCATTACATCCAAAATTGCATTCACAACCGAAATAGAAAGCAATAATTCGATAAATTTCTTAGACGTAACAATTTCGAATGAAAATGGAAAACATGTTTTCGCAATTTACCATAAGCCGTCACATACAGATATTATAATACATAACTCGTCGTGTCATCCATATCAACATAAAATGTCAGCATTCAATAGTTTTATTCATAGATTGATTAACATCCCGCTATCACCAGAAAATTTCAACAAAGAACTAAATTTGATTAAACAAATAGCCAAAAATAATGGTTACAATCGCAAACTAATAAATAATATTTTAAATAAAAACAAAGTAGAATCGCATTGAATGAAGTTTACCCTGTCGATAAATTGAAACAAAAATTCAACACCTTAACCTACGTTGGCATTACAAGTGAGAAACTGAAATCATTCTTAAGTAGCAATAATTTCAACATAGCTTTCCAAACTAATAATAATTTAGGCAAATATATAAAAATAATAAAACCAAACCAGGTAAAAACAATAAATCAGGTGTTTATAGATTGAATTGCAATGACTGTGATAATTTCTACATTGGTAGAACACATAGAAATTTTAATATTAGAATATCGGAACATAAACGCAGTTTTTCAAATAAAAAATCAGATTCAAATTACGCGAATCATCTCTTAGAAAATAATCATTCTTTCGACCCACAGTTTGAAATTTTGCATACAGATAATAAATATTGGAAGGTAGATCTTTGGGAAACTTTAGAAATAAATAAATACAAACACTCAGGTAGACTCATCAATGAACAAGTCGATTTAAGCCCTTCACCTCTATTGAATCTTTTCGGGGAGCAATCTATTCCTTAATTTTATTGGATATACCTGCCATAAATAACCACTTAGGAGGAGCCGACCAATAAGCTTTTAATTACTCAAGAACATTTATAGCTATATTCTCATTTACATTTTCTGCATAATCATTCGTCTGAAGAAGCTACGGTGTAGTGAAACGCGTTACGAATCGCAATTATTGAGTAAAATTCCTTAAAACACAGTACTTGTTTTTTATTATTGATAATGGAATTTTACCAAGTAAAAGCCTCCCAAATTCAAAAACTGAGCTCGATTCGGAAAAGAGCGTATGGAAAATGTTAATGTATTATTTCGGCCTACTTGAAGGCGATACAATATATTTGGATAAATACTTTGTATTGCATCGACCAATTCCCAGTACTTTTTCGACAGAATGTATAAAGTTGTGGCTTTATTTGGATCAGATGTATCAGATCCCAAGAATTTGATACCTTATTCTGGGACAACTGTATGTTTAACATCAACTAATCTCTGAACCAAAACTTGCATGCATGTGAGAGTATATTTTATGTATGTATAACAATGAGAAAGTTTGTAATCATTCAAAAACGGAAAACGACAGCTGGAATAGTTGTGCGGTATTGAGTTTTTATCGCAAGAAAAGTTGAGAACTGCAATCTATTCTACTTGTAATCATAACTCAAACTTGTCGACAAGCTTGCAGCCTCGTTTATGGGTTCATGACCTCTACGTGGTCAATGATAAACTCGTCTTCATCCGTACAGGATCCTCCCGCACCTCTCAAACCACTTCCACTTCATGCCGTCAGATAGCGGCACAGTTCAAAGAATCAATTCCGGTCTCAAGGGACGCGTGTTGTCATGACTACGCTAGGGCTCTGTCGCGCCGAATCATGAATAAAATCGAGAAAGCCGGGTATTCTCTACAACTATCATGCAACATGCAACCCGCATTGATGCCCGTCTGCGTCAAGCGTGTACAACTCTCGTAGTAGAAATGACAAGTATCATCACAAACCAATACAACGTGACAACCCACTCGGACAAGTGAAAGCCCCTTCCAGTTTCATGTTTGGTTTGGTACGTAACAAGAATTCTCAGCTGACTATTTGACGTTTCCGCTTAACCTCTGTAGAAGAAGAGATTCATAATCGAATATTTAATGAATTTCTCCACGTTATAAAAGTGTTTCTGATTGCGCTGTAGTGATGTAAACTTCCTGAAATGAGTGTCTGTGGAGACGGTATGATGGACGGGTTACCATCGCCCGGTTTTTACGGTAGATCCGGAATTCTAGAAACGTTTGTGAGAAGTCAGTGGTTCCGTGTTTTTGTTACGCTCGAAGAAGACTATCTTAGTATCACCCTGGATGAATCTTGCGAAAATACTACGACCCTGAACGGAACCTTGAATAATAATATAGAAACTCCAAGCGGTTTAAGTGATACTCCGGACGTTCCAGATTCCGTAGCGAACCAAAAACGCGTGGTGCGGGTGGTGAAATCGGAAAATAATGGGTTGGGTATATCTATAAAGGGAGGAAAAGAGAATAAGATGCCTATTTTGATTAGTAAGATATTCAAGGGGATGGCAGCGGACCAGACAGAACAGTTGTATGTTGGTGACGCGATATTGGCGGTAAATGGTGAAGATTTGAGGGAATCCACGCACGATGAAGCAGTTAAGGCATTAAAAAGGGCGGGAAAAATCGTAGAACTAGAAGGTATAGTTGTTTTTAACTAGTGACTTTTAGTGTCCAAAATCTATCTGTATTAGGATATACAGAGTGTTTCAGTTTCTACATGGAAAATTTAGAGATCCATACAGAATAGAAAGATAATGTGACTTTGCTATATAAACTATATTCGAAAAATGAAATACAGGGTTTTCAAGTTTAGTTGAAAAAAATTAAATTTATTAATTGTTGCCAACGAACTATAGTTATATGTTGGCATTAACTGCCGTCCAGGGAGTATGTTTGTTGAAAAAAAATTTCCTAATTTTACCAGTGGTGTTCATACTAACACGAAACTTGATAATTTTGAAGAAAAAATAGATACGCCTATGTTTTTCCGTAATATGAAATTCGGTTTTGGATTATTCATTCAATATGGAAGAATGAAAAACTCAAAAGAATTTTTATGTCTATTTTCAACTTTTTGGTCGAATTTGTTGAGAATTTCAGTGTGCTCAGAGGGTAATTCGTTAGTCCACGTCTAGTGAAGGAAGATTCATCTTTCCAAAGAATTTTGTTCAGTAAATTGGAATTTTATTCCGTTTAGTTTACTGGCAAAAATCTGATTCTCTTCTTAGCATCCCTAGGGTGTAAATCCTTATATAATTCATAATTCTTCCAGTTGGATAATCGATACCAGAAATGAATATCTGCGTATTAAAATAGTGATCTTTGGAAAACAATTGAACAATCGTCAAAATTGACAAAGACAAAACCTTAGTACAAATTAGTTAACTCTAGTAATTTGATTTGTTTTCATTGTTATTGTTGTTATTATTAATGATTGCTATTGTTAACATTATTATTAGTGTTCTAATTATTCCGAAATGCGTTTTAGTAACAACAAATACGAAGATATTAATTTTTGTTATGGATTTTACGATGGAAATGCGGAAGAATTCTAGATGCTCGTGTCTTCGTAAGAATACATCAGAATTTTCGAAACTTCAGTTTGCGTGTTATTAATGAACAACAGAAACCGAAATTACAATCGCAATCGCATTCTTCGTATCTTTGATTATAATCCAAGGCTTAACTTTCGCAAGGCAGCTCAGAAATTACGAATATCTATGCACGCATATCACCTTTAGTCCATTAAGGATGTACACCCTGGAGATGCTGAAAAAAGAATGAAATATTGCCAGTGGCAAAGGAGACAATGTTGTAGTACAAGGGTTCTCAAACTCAAACTGTTGGCGATCTACCTCAATATTTTTAAACTACTTACGATCGACTCTGAGAGGCTGCAAGTATGTGTGATGCAGGGTTGTCGTACATACACGATACACCCTACCTAACTACCTAGGTAGGGTGTACAGCAGCATACAGGGATATCCACCGGGACCGTCCGTTAAAAACTTTTCGAGTTCCAATTACAATATCAAGCTGAAATTTTATACGCGGCCATAACAACGATTTCCAATTGGAGTGAAATATTTTCGAAGTGATACCATTTCCGGTTATACCGGAAGTCGGTCATCACTTTGTTATTTCAAATGGCAATCTAACTTTTTTATTATACATCTAGAACCGACATTTGAGCAAGGCATAAAATACCCAAGTTGTTGACACTTATCTGTCAAAACTTTTGACAGATTCAATTATTTTTGTTATGAACTCGAATTTTGAGGAACATTGAAGAAATTGTAGCTCGTAGATCTTTTGCACTACAGACACAATTTTTGCTTGGGTGGATAGAAGAAGGATCAAGAAATTTTTTAAGCAATCTACACATGTCAAATGTTCATTGCGTTGTTTTGTATGATTTTTTCAATTTGGCCTTTTTCAAACAGCAAAAACTCAATTTTTCTCGAATTGCACTTGCCAATTTTTACATCGCCATCAGATGAAGCGTCAAATTTCAGATGGAATTGTATAAGCAAGTACTATACCCATCTCTTATAGTTATAGAACTAACAGAGAATGCTTTGAAATATTTGAATCAAGTAGCTGAACTACCTACGCTCACCTGACAGGTGCCTAAAATTAATATACTTGTGACTTCGTTCATTCGAATTTGATATTTCAACAAGAATTGTTGGTAATTTGAAGTAAAAATTTTTGAAAAACACCAGATTGATAATAAAATGGCTGATTATTCAAACAAGGATTTGTTTAATCTCTTTTTAATTCATGGCGAATGTCAAAAAGTGGTCGATAGAACTTGCAGGCAATTCAATAACCAATTTCCAAATTTGGCGCCTATGAGTAAAACGAAATTTCGAAGGATTAGAAGCAATGTGTTGCAAATTGGAGGAACAAAATACATAGAAACTAGAAGAAAACCAATTCTCGAGGACGACGACCATCAAAATAATACGCTAGCGTATTTTCGTACCAATCCAAATGCGTCCATTAAGTCAGCATCAATGGATATTGGATTGAGTTATACTTCCATTCAAAGGATCCTTAAGAAACATAACATGCACCCATATTCTTTAATCAGACTACAAAAATTGAAACAAACTGACCTTCCCCAGCGGCTAAATTTCTGTGAAAATTTATTAATTCAGCTTCAAGAAGATGAGACAATTTTGCAAAAAATTATATGGTCTGATGAAGCCAAGTTCAATGAAAGTGGAATAACCAACAGGAGAAATCGGCATTTTTACGCCACAGAAAATCCACATTTCATTGAGGTTATTGATTTCCAAAATAAATTCAGCGTGAACGTTTTTGCAATTTTAATGAATTATTTGTTGGCTTATCACATTTATGAGGAAAATCTTAATGGACAAAGATACCTGGAAATTTCGAGAGGAATATTAGCAAATTTTTTAGATGGATTACGCCTTAACATTCTGAGGGATTGCTATTACCAAATGGATGGTGCACCAACACATAAAACACGAGCTGTAGATCGGCAGCTAACAGAAATGTTCGAGGATAGATGGTGGGGTAATCAAGGACCAAATTTATGGCCTCCGCGTTCTCTGGACCTGACGCCCCTTGATTTTTATTTATGGGGCAAAATCAAGAAGTGTATTTTATTCCTGTAAGAAGTAGAGAAGAGTTACTAGAGCACATTCATAATGCTTTTCGTAATATTGATCCTGAGGAAACTAGGAGGACAACTCATCATGTTCGTATACGAGCTGTCAAGTGTATCGAGCAAAATGGGGCCAATATTGAACATTTATTCAGATCGTAAATTAGTTTTCGCCTAAGATGTTTGCTATCATTTATTCGTATTGATGTAATTATCTTCAATGATTGGTTTTCGCTTAGTTCCCACAATTTTTATTCATCCGAATTGTAGAAAATAGCTTCTAATGCTTCGAAATTTTATTTCACTCATGGACGGTAAATTTGGAAATTGGTTATTGAATTGCCTGTAATTTCTATCCACTCCTTCTTGACATTCTAAAATGAATTAAAAAAAGATTAAATATATTTTCGTTTGAATAACCAGTAGTTTTGTTCCAAATGTGTTGTATTTTTTGGATATTTTCAATCTGAAATAACGACAATTCTTGTTGAAATATCAAATTCGAATGAACGAAGTGACAATACATTAATTTTAGGCACCTGTCAGGTGAGCGTAGCCAGTTCAGCTACTTGATTCAAATATTTCAAAGCAATCTCTGTTAGTTCTTGGAAAATCATCAAAATTCAATATATTCCCAAATTATTTCGAAACTATAAGAGATGGGTATAGTACATGTTTATACAATTCCATCTGAAATTTGACGCTTGAGTTATTGCTGTTTGAAAAGGACAAATTGAAAAATCATACAAAACAACGCGATAAACAGTTGACATGTGTAGATTGCTTTAAAATTCCTTGATCCTTCTTCTATCCACCCAAACAAAAATTGTGTCTGTAGTGCAAAAGATCTACGAGCTTCCGGTATAACCGGAAATGGTATCACTTCGAAAATATTTCAATCCAATTGAAAATCGCTAGTTATAACCGCGTATAAAATTTCAGCTTCATATTGTAATTGGAACTTTAAAAAGTGTTTAACGGACGGTCCCGGTGGATATCCCTGTATACTGCTACGGTATATATACACTCTTGATTTTCATTTTTGTTCGAACGGTATTGTATTTAGAAAGTAAGAATCTACTTCAGCAATTTTTTTTGCAGTAAACAGGGTGTCCCAATTTTCTATAAAAAAATCTTGGGTGGTTTTTTTAAATTGGAAGACCACTTTGTTGTTCAAGATTCAGGAGTGGCATAAACTCTGCTATAATGTCTTTAAGTAATGAGTTGTTTTGGTGAGTAGTTTCGTCACAATATTTAATATTGAATATTGTAATTTTAAAAATATCATATCTTGATTTTTTCAAATAGAACACCCTGTATTCTATTATTCATGTCAACGCATAAAATATTGTGCTATATTTTTGCAGAAGTAACCTTAACTTTATCTTCGATCATTTTCGAAATATTCGATTATTTCTGAAAATTTTTCATGAAAATGCTACAAACCGTATCAAACTCATCAACATGCATCATTATTGGCACAGAAGTTTTTTTTCTGTAATGATTCAAGTAGTAAAAATTGAAACCTAAACAAGATAATTCTTTCAACGAATGATAAAATCAAGATGATTAAAACGTAAATCGAGGTATGTGTCAGGTTTCCGGACATATCATATTCGGCATTTTACAAGGTGAACTTATCAGTGTTTCGTTATTAAACATTGTTAAAGTGAGGTTTGAACCCAATTTTCTCAATTGACTGCCATAAAGTTCTCCAAAGAAGAAATAGTTGATATGGTTTTCATTCTGAGTGAGTGTGATAGAAATTCTTTGTTGGCAAGTAGAGTTTATGCACAAAGGTTTCCTGATAAGAGGCATCCTGAGGCAAGATGCGTTGAAAAACTTCTAATTAGATTTATCGAAACGGGTAATATCGCTTACAAAAAACATGAAAAACCAAAAACTGCTACTACTGAAGACAACCAGTTATCAGTTCTGTTGACAGTGACAGAGGACCCATATAAAAGCCAAAGAGAGATTTCTCAGTTAACACATATAAGTCAAACTTCCGTACAGAGAATTTTGAAAGTGAATAAATTTCTGCATATCATGTACAGCTGCACCAGGAACTGAACAATCAAGACTATGAAAATCGAATCAATTTTTGCAATTGAGCAAATGACAAAGTAGCGGAAAATCCAAATATGTTTAGCAGAGTTCTTTTCTAGGACGAGGCAATTTTCCACAAGAATTGGCTTGTTAACAGGCACAACTTTTATTATTACGCCACGGAAAATCCAAAAACCAATCTATTACGTATTTCATACACGACTTCCTTAAAATATCTCCATTTCTCTGATATAGTATAATGATATGTACTAATAGACTCTCCTTTCGCAACCTCTGATTTTATTATTTTAGTTTATTTTTTTTTATTTCGAAAATGGTCGAATAATAAAACACAGGATGTTCCATTTGAAAAAATCAAGATATGATATTTTTAAAATTACAATATTCAATAATTTTTTGAGTCACTCCTGTATAAAATGAGGATAATCTATTTCAATTCATCAATAAAGCTATCCTTGGGCAATAAGAAAACGAAAGGAAAAAAGTATTCATCCTCTCTGGCCGAAGGAGCATGCGATGAAGTGAGAGCCTATTTAAATGAATTTTTACGGAAAAAAATTGTAACGACACTACTCACCAAAACAACTTATTACTTAAAGACATTATAGCAGAGTTTAGACCGCTCTTGAATCTTCAATAAAAAAGTGGTCTTCCAATATGAAAAAACCTCCCAAGATTTTTTTTATAGGATATTAGGACACCCTGTTTACTTCAAAATAAATTGCTGAAGTAGATTTTTACTTTCTAATTCAATATCTGAAATCTTCAAGAGTGTACGAGCTACAGAGCACCTCGCTACTGGTGAATCACCCAGTATAGATATTAGCTTTCCGCACAATATACAGGTTTAGTTAGGTTCTTCTCTATAATATCAACGAAAAAACTCATAGTGATTCAAAATTGCGAGTTTATTGGTTGTTACAAAAAAAAAAGAGTTACATATGGTGTTAAACTTAACTAAGGAGTGACTTTGGATGTTGAAGCGTGGCACTGCATGTCCTCAGCATACTTTTCATAAGATGGTACGTAACCACTGAGTGCTAATCGCAAGCATGATGACATATGATCGTCAGTTAGTCGATTGCGATATTTTGACTTAATTATCTTCATTTCAGAAAATGCAGACTCGCACAAGTTGACCCAAACATTGCCGTCAGTTGAAGGGCGATTTGCCTTAGATTCGGACATTTATCTTCAGACATAAAACACCAGAAATTTGTATCAGATGTTGTAGCTTTGAGATGTATATCTGATATAATCTGCACCAACTCATTTTCAACAGAACATGAGTTCATATTAAACTGACTTGCTATGTCAGTAGCTAATCCCTCAATGTTTTCACATGAAAAAGGATAACTCATGAATGATGCTATATTTGCCAATTTACTGCAATCATAAAAACGCATTTCGTATTGTCCCAAAATATTTCATAAGTCAGCTTCATACGTATCATAATTCAACTGAGGAATCCTTGCTGTCAGCTTTCAGTTGATCTATCATAAGTTGCAATTTACTTTTGAATGCGTTTGCTGCGCTAATCATCTCAATAATAGTTTTTCCTTCATCTTGAAACTCCAAGTTAATGGTGTTTAAGTGCATTGTGATGTCAGTCAAAAATGCATTGCAGCCATTTTTCGTTTTTTAACATCTGCGTGTCATCAAGCCTTTCGTTTAGGAAAGCTGTTATTTCGGGCAATAATTCTTGAAACCTTTCTAGGAATTTTCCGCAATTCAACCACCTGACGTCCGTGTGAAGAACGAAATCAGTGTGTTCAGCTGACTCCCTATCTTCCAACTGCTACTTAAAGAGCCGCCGTTGCACAATGTTTGTTGCAATGCCCAAAATTTTCTCCATGTTTAAAACTTTTGAACACAAAAAAACTCGTTCGAATGAAAAAAATTAAGGGACATCTTCATTAGCTCGACACAATGCTGCATCGGTTGTAATGCACACTAATTTATATACTGGAAGCTTATAGTTTTTACAAAATTGAAGAAAACGTCATATATATCTTCGCCACGGGTCTTTCGCCTCAGAGGAATGATTGTCAAAAATTCTTCTTTAGTCCATGTCATTGAATACCATCCGAAAAAAATAAACAGCTGGGCAGTGTCTGTAATATCGGTGGATTCGTCGAACTGTAAAGTATGTACATTTCATGATATCATGTTTTAGTTTATCTGCCACGTCCTGACTCATGACTTCAATACGCCTTGTGATAGTCAGACGAGAATTGAAGTTCTCTAATAGCTGTCATGATTTCTGTTTTATTTTAAAATCTCCAAATAATGTCTTACTCGCTTCAATAAATGCTTCCTTCACAACCAATCCATCTTCGAATGGTTTCTTGTGTTTCGCCAATATATGAGATATTTTGAATCGTAGCAGCTTTTGATTGTTAGGCTGGTCTTATGAACATGGTTTGTTCTTTTTCAAACCAGATATCAAATCACTCACTTTTCGTTTTCTTAATTCACTCTGTGGCGAAAAATCCTTTTCATAGTTTTTATGAACCGTTTTATGATGCATCTCTAAGTTACCACGCTTAGGTATTGCAACTGACGCACGACAAATAAGACAAATGCACCTATCCTTCACCATACAAAAGAAAAATTCTTCCTCCCAATCGTTATTGAAGTGATACATTTTAGATTTCTTCACTGCACTCATTTTGTACTATTTAATAATAAATAATAAAAAACAAGTACTGTGTTTTGAGAAATTTTACTTAATAATTGCGATTCGTAACGCGTTTCACTACACCGTAGCTTCTTCAGATGAATGAATATACAGAAAAAATATAAATGAGAATATAACTATAAATGTTCTTGAGTAATTAAAAGCTTATTGGGTTGCTTCTTCTTAAGTGGTTATTTATGACAGGTATATCCAATAAAATTAAGGAAAAGATTGCTCCCCGAAGAGATTCAATAGAGGTGAAGGGCTTAAATCGACTTGTTCATTGATGAGTTTACCTGAGTGTTTGTATTTATTGATTTCTAAAGTTTCCCAAAGATCGACCTTCCAATATTTATTATCTGTATGCAAAATTTCAAACTGTGGGTCGAAAGAATGATTATTTTCTAAGAGATGAATCTATTTCCCAACATTCTTCCGAAAGATACGTATTACTTAGTTGAAGAATTATTAGAAAAGAATCATGTCAATACTATCATTAAATCAGATATTCTTTCATTATTACAAATTTGTTTAGATCAAAATTATTTCCATTTCAATAACAAATATTATACTATTGAAGACGGCTTAATTATGGGCAATCCGTTAAGTTCTTTGTTAGCAGAAATATTCATGAATAACTTAGAGAAATTAATTCATAATCATCCACTCAGTAAATATTGTTTATACTGGTATCGCTATGTAGACGATATCATTATTTGCTTCACAGGAACAGATAGACAGTTGAAAATTTTCGAAAATCATATAAATTCATTACATCCAAAAATTGCATTCACAACCGAAATAGAAAGCAATAATTCGATAAATTTCTTAGACGTAACAATTTCGAATGAAAATGGAAAACATGTTTTCGCAATTTACCATAAGCCGTCACATACAGATATTATAATACATAACTCGTCGTGTCATCCATATCAACATAAAATGTCAGCATTCAATAGTTTTATTCATAGATTGATTAACATCCCGTTATCACCAGAAAATTTCAACAAAGAACTAAATTTGATTAAACAAATAGCCAAAAATAATGGTTACAATCCCAAACTAATAAATAATATTTTAAATAAAAAACAAAGTAGAATCGCATTGAATGAAGTTTACCCTGTCGATAAATTGAAACAAAAATTCAACACCTTAACCTACGTTGGCATTACAAGTGGGAAACTGAAATCATTCTTAAGTAGCAAAAATTTCAACATAGCTTTCCAAACTAATAATAAATTAGGCAAATATATAAAAAATAATAAAACCAAACCAGGTAAAAACAATAAATCAGGTGTTTATAGATTGAATTGCAATGACTGTGATAATTTCTACATTGGTAGAACACATAGAAATTTTAATATTAGAATATCGGAACATAAACGCAGTTTTTCAAATGAAAAATCAGATTCAAATTACGGGAATCTTCTCTTAAAAATAATCATTCTTTCGACCCACAGTTTGAAATTTTGCATACAGATAATAAATATTGGAAGGTAGATCTTTGGGTAACTTTAGAAATCAATAAATACAAACACTCAGGTAGACTCATCAATGAATAAGTCGATTTAAGCCCTTCACCTCTATTGAATCTCTTCGGGGAGCAATCTATTCCTTAATTTTATTGGATATACCTGTCTTCAATAACCACTTAAGAAGAAGCAACCCAATAAGCTTTTAATTACTCAAGAACATTTATAGTTATATTCTCATTTATTTTTTTTCTGTATATTGATTCGTCTGAAGAAGCTACGGTGTAGTGAAACGCGTTACGAATCGCAATTATTAAGTAAAATTCCTCAAAACACAGTACCTGTTTTTTATTATTGATAATGGAATTTTACCAAGTAAAAGCCTCCCAAATTCAAATGTTTAATAATAAACTTTGTATCGACGTAGTTTTGCCTTAAAGTTACAATACAGAATGACTCTAATTTCTGCAGGCGCAACATTTATATCGGCGTGAACAAAAGTCTCGAACGTATTGCCCGAAATTTCTAGAAAAGCGACAAGAATAAAAAACGTGGCTTTTTTTTGTGTTTTAGTTACCTACTTATAACAAAATTTTTTTCTTCTCGAGATCTACTCAAAAAGCACTCGCGATCGATCATTTAAGCACCCCTGATCTAGAGGTCTCAATAGTTATGATAGAACTTCTTTGGTTCTCGCAACTTTCTTGAGCTTGAAGTTTTTCACGACTTACAAACTTTTGTTCATCCGGTTTAATTAGCTGTCAAATCAATAGTAATAAATGAATCAGTATGAAATTTCGTGTTTGCATTTTGACTAAACATGACTTATCAATTTGGCATCGTACCTTATATCCCTTACATCGTGTATAGCCAAACTAATTGAGAAGGTCATCAAAAAGAGGCTTATAAATTTTTTTGATAAATATGAGGTCATTAATAGTAATCAATTTGGATTTCTAAATGGTAGATCCACCAATGACGCGATTAGGAGGGTTGTGGGCCGCGTCTACGAGCTTCTGGACCAGGGACTGTTTCCGATGGCTGTTTTTCTCGATATTACCAAGGCTTTCGATCTTGTACCTCATAAACAACTACTGTGTAAGCTTGATAGAATGGGGGTGAGAGGTGTTCCTCTGCGTCTCTTGGCGTCGTATCTTTCAGATAGATGTCAGTGCGTCCGTATAGGTCAATCTGTAAGTGATAGTCAAAATGTGAAAATGGGTGTACCACAAGGTACTGTGTTGGGTCCTTTATTGTTTCTATGTTATATAAACGACTTTCTTAGTTTGAGTGGTGTAGGTGAGATAACATCCTATGCGGACGACACGGTGCTATTGTTTAGTGGGAAAAGTTGGAACGCTACAAGGGATTTAGTACGTAAAGGGCTGATTTTGGCAGGAAATTGGATGAACAGCAATGGTTTAATACTAAATCAGAAAAAACTACTATTCTCCTTTTGCTAGAAGTACAGTTGGATTGCCGCATTTTAATAGTATAAGCTTTTGCATGGAATGCCAAAATCGGAAAATTGTGAAAAATTGTGGATGTGGAACTCAGGTTCTCTTTCTGCAATACACTACGAAGTATTTGGGTGTATACATTGACTCTACTCTCAGATGGGTGGATCAAATAAATAACATGTGCAAAAATTGCGTCCATTCATTTATGTTTTTCGTATTCTGAGTAAAGTGGCTGATACAAAAACTTTATTATCCGCCTATCACGGCTTAGTGAGTCCTATTTTGCAGTACGGTTGCATAGGTTGGGGAGGAGTATATGACAGACATCTTGATGGTTTGAGTGTAGTTCAGAAAAAAATTATTAAAACAATCTACAGAAAACCATATGATTTTTCTACTGAACTTATTTTTCAAATGAGTGGCCTGCTAAATATTAGACAACTTTATGTAAGAGCTCTGTTGATTGATTGGTATTATGGTAAAATCAGTGTTAATCTATTATCACATAATTACGATACCAGAGGGTAGCACGCCACCTGAATTACGCCCACAAAGCATGTTTTAGAATAACACAGAGGTTTTTCACATACTATCTGAATAGAGTATATAGTTTTCTCGACAGTCAGTTAAGAAATTCGTCTGTTTCAATACAAGTTTTTAAGAAGAGGGTTTTCAGATGGGTCCAAAGAGAAAGGTCTTTTATCAATATTATGTTCATTTGATATTCTGTTTGACTGGGGAGCCTGTGGGGAATTTATATTCATATTTTTATTTATATGTATGTATATTTTTATTTTTTTATGCATTATCTTTGTAATTTTTCATTTAAATGAAGCCTTTTAGGACAGCTATTCTTGGCTCGGGAAAAATTGTTATTTATAAATTTTTGTTTTGTGTCTGAGATTTAGTTTAATAAGTATATTTAGCTGAGTGTTTTACTCTGATTTTTGTTTTCACATGTGTGTTGCTAACAAGGTTTTCCTTCTGCAACACTTCTACTCTGGGTATATGTATGTCAGAAAATGGGGATGCTATTGAATGTAAAGCATTTTTCCATTACATTTTTTAAATCATTAAATCATTAAATCAAATAAATATAATGAGGTAAACTTTTGATTTCCACTGAAAAATTGAAAAATATTCTGGAAAATTTGTTTCATCTTGATTGATGAACGCTCGAGGAAAAATGAAGAACACGTCACTCATCAAGAATAAAATAAATCTCTCCATTTCATTCAATAATTAGTATCAGCATTGTATTCTAGTTTATCACCATTCAAGTTCATCTCAACGATGTCTGTGTGACAACTTATGGCGGTATAAAATGAAAACAAGAACTGGCATTTTCACGGATTCGAAATGTTTAATTGGCAATAAGGCTTCAAGCAGTTATAAATAAGGTAGTTGTGCCGGAAAGCATATAATCATGAACTGGCCTTCATCAAGTTCCCCCATTCATGGGATTGCTCTGCCTCAGTCACCACATAGTTTCACAACGTTTCAGAATTATCCAAGACTACCTAGTTGTGACTTATTAATGCTCTGCATCGTCAACTTCCCAAGTTCCTCGGAGCATTGTTTTCGGTTTTCTCATATTCTCTACAATCTAGTCTATTAAGTGAAACCGTGAATTCCAGTCGCATGGTAGGTGAAGTCAGCATCAATTCAAAACGGTCCTCTATTGTTCATTCAAAACTGGAAACGCCATATTGGGATTGCAGCTTACTCCATCTTCTGAATTAAATTGATTGTTCCGAATATGCATGGAACTCTTCTATCGTACAGAAGTTATTAGAGAAATGATTATTCGACTATTATTCTTGCCTACTATAAAATTATCTTCCTGCAATATCGTGATTTGAAAGTGACATGGATCGTCTCTTCACGACCTTTCTGATAAAGTTATAATTAATCTCGTTTCTTTAAGTATAATGCTTACCACTCGATGTTGCGGAATTCAGGAAGTCGAAATACAGAATGAGTCGTGATATAGATGGCGTTTGCTCGAGTATGAAAATGTTATTCAAGTATGTTTATCGCCGTTTGTGTACATACAGATTTCTGGAACTTTTCGCAATTAACTCTGCTTCTTCAACAAGTTATCTGAACTGGCTATTTTTTCACAACAATATTAGTGCTATTAAACCTAAATATAATGATTTGATTTGCGTAAGCAATGATCTCAAACCACACATAATATTCATAACTGAAACATGGCTGGGTAGAAAGGATCCTGATAACCTAGTGAATATCAATGGATACAGTATCTATAGACGTGATAGGGACAATCGTGTTGGTGGAGGTGTATGTGTCTACTTGAGCGATGAGATAACCCATAATTTTGCGATCTATCCAAAAGCAGTCGAAATTTCTGGAATTGAGGCGTTACATGTTCCATTATCTAGAAATAATACTGACATTAATTTGGTGTAAATGTAACTTTCGCAAATTAACTCTGCTTCTTCAACAAGTTATCTGAACTGGCTATTTTTTCACAACAATATTAGTGCTATTAAACCTAAATATAATGATTTGATTTGCGTAAGCAATGATCTCAAACCACACATAATATTCATAACTGAAACATGGCTGGGTAGAAAGGATCCTGATAACCTAGTGAATATCAATGGATACAGTATCTATAGACGTGATAGGGACAATCGTGTTGGTGGAGGTGTATGTGTCTACTTGAGCGATGAGATAACCCATAATTTTGCGATCTATCCAAAAGCAGTCGAAATTTCTGGAATTGAGGCGTTACATGTTCCATTATCTAGAAATAATACTGACATTAATTTGGTGTGTGTGTATCGACCTGGTGACGTCTCCCGTGAAGCAAATACCCAGCTCATCGAATATTTGGACCTAATTTCATCATTTACTAATCTAATTATTGTTGGCGATTTCAATTATCGCGATATTGTCTGGCCAATAGCGAACGTTCCTGAGGCGTCCAACCCTGCTGCCGACTTTGTGAGATTTGTTGCTGACTCGAATCTTATCCAGTTGGTGAATGAGCCAACTAGATTCAGAAGTTACAATGAGCCTTCAACACTTGACCTCATTTTAACCAACGAAGAACAATTCATTACACACCCTGAATACCATCCACCGATTGGCATTTCCGATCATGCAGCTATCACTTCAACCCTTCAGTTTAATATTACTATACCTAAAAAATCCAATCGCGTTGAATACAGCGTGACCAACTTTGATTCGCTGTCAGAGGAGCTTCAGCATGTAAACTGGCAAAGACTCTTGAATCCAGCAGACGACGCTGATATTATGTGGAAAAAATTCCATTCCACGTTACTTTCCCTTATAGATAGACACTCCAGGAGAAAGGCCTCACGTGTGAACCCTCTTAAACTATGGATAAATTCGGAACTTATCACTTATACAACACAAAAAACGTCTCTGGAAGAAATATAAACGGACTAGAAATTCTGAAGATTTTACAAGTCATATAGATTTTTCTAGTCACGTGACCTATGCTCTGCGCTCTGCACGCTGTGAATATGAGGAATCAATTGCTGCCTCTGACAATAACAGAAAACTTCATCCGTGCCAATTTGCAATCGAAGGTCAGTGCCCCTTTGCTACGAAAAGACGATGGGAGCATGTGAGGCTCTGATGCCGAATCGGCGGAAATTTTGGCAGATGCATTTGCCAGTTGCTTCACAACTGCGCCCAATAACGATCAGATGCCCCATTCTGCTACTAGACGTCTTGAGAATAGTCTAACACACGTAGAGTTTGATTCTTGCACAGTAAAAAAGCACCTACTCAAGCTAAAAAATCATTCGTCTCCAGGACTTGATGGTATCAGTCCTTTTTTCTTGAAGAAGTTTGCCGACGTCCTTTCTCATCCTTTGGCCTTGATTATGAGATTATCTTTCGAGACCTCCCGCGTTCCTCTGGACTGGAAGAAATCAAGTGTTACTCCTATATTTAAAAAAAGTGATAAACTGGACCCATGTAACTATAGACCAATAAGCCTTCTGTCTGTTGCATCAAAAGTGATGGAATCCATAATAGTCGAAATGACAACCGAGTTCTTGATAAAAACTTTATCATTCCGTCAGAACAACATGGCTTCGTAAAGGGAAAGTCAACTACCACAAATCTTTTGTCTTGCGTTAATGATTGGACGCATGCCTATGATCAAAGGATCCCTACTGATGTCATTTACCTCGACTTCGCCAAGGCTTTTGACAGAGTCACAGTAAGAAGATTATTTCACAAATTGGGATATCGTTGGAATTCGCGGGCTTGTGTTAAAATTTGTTACTAGCTTCTCTGGACTACTAATTATATATCGCAGCGAACATTCGTGGTGAGGGTTGGTGGTGTTCTTTCGTCGGAAAGACCGGTTGTGAGCTTGACAACCTGCCTCAGGGATCCGTCCTGGGGCCACTTTTATTTGTCATTTTCGCCAGCGATCTTTCATTACAATTAATCCTCTTTAATAAATCAAATTAAATCTCGCCAGTTATTCTTCGCTGACGATACCAAGTTGTATGCAAACCCGCTCACCGAGATCGTGCTGGCCACAGATTCTCCAGGACGATCTTGACGCAATAAACCGATGGTGCAAAACGACTGGCTCCTACCACTAAATGTTGATAAATGTGTTGTGCTAATGAAATTGTCATTGTGAAAGTTAGTGATAACAGACGACTTAGTAAAAGTGCATTCATCAGTAAATAGAATATTCCTAGTGAAGTGGAGATCCTGAGTTATCTTCCCTTGGATAAATTGGCAGAAAGTTAGGCGATTCTCAGGATCGTTGTGAAGTAATTCTTGAACTTGCTGAATGTGATAAGGATGAAATAATTGTTTTTTCAAGACATAATGAATCGTTGTTTTAGGAACAACCAACTGCAAACCTAAACGCCGCGTGCTTAATTGTGGGTTTTCCTCAACCATATCCAAAATTTGATCTTCGCGTTCTTACTGTTCGTTTTCGTCCTCAATCCCAATTCCTGGGCTTGAAGAAACCATTCTCGCGGAGGTGCTTCCCCAGATTTCCAAACGTTTGGTGGTTCGGCACTATGCCATCTGGAAATCTTTCAGCATATACTCTCGCGCTTTCACTTCCTTTGCCTTGACTAAATCCGTACACCATAACCATATCAACCATTTCAGAGTTACTGTATATCTCCGTGCTTAATAGTGATAAAAAATCGCCAAAATACCTAGTTAAGAACTTGAGGAAAACTGCTGTGTCAACGATTGGTTGCCAAGCCTAATAAAATGACAATCTGCCAGACAGAAATAAATCCAAACCCAACATGGTCAAATGTGATATTTTTGACTAGCTAAGTGGTTGAAGAAATGAAGAGACAAAAAAGTTTGATGATTAGCCTAGCTACTTAATGTCTAACAGTGAAGGAACTCACGAATAGATCGAACGGGAAGGAAAACACATATCCCGAGGAAATAACAAAATCATTACTAGACGATCTGAACAAATTCTTTGCAGATGTTTCTCTCAACCTCACAGATCATGACCCCAGCGGGATGTCGGGTGAGGTATTCATTATGAATTTTCCTCCGAATCCAAATACAATGTTTTTTGAATCGGTCACGACGCAGGAAATACTTTTAATTGTCAAAATTTGAAGAACAAGCAGCGCTGCGGTTACAACGGTCTCAGAACTAAAATCATCAAGGAATGTATTCATTTGATAGTTGCACCATTATGTTCTCTCGTGAACTCATCTCTGGTAGGTAGAATTTTTCCAGATGACCTCAAAATAGCTGTTGTGAAACCCTTTTATAAAAAGGGAGACAAAAATGATTTCAACAACTATCGACCCATAAGTTTGCTCACAATTTTTTCGAAGATTTTTGAATCAGTGGTTTATGATAGAATAATCAATTTTTCCAACAACAATAAGATTTTCAGCACGGGTTTCTTAAAAGCAAACGGACTGATACGGCACTTTTTGACTTCGTTCAGGCAGTAATATTAGCCATAGCGGAAAAATTCAGAGCGCGTGGGATATTTTTGGACTTGTCAAAGGTATTTGACACTCTGAGCCATAAGCTTCTCCTTTGGAAACTTGAGAGGCACGGGTTAAGCGGGGTTTCTTTCGGCTAGGTAAAATCTTATTTGTCGTCAAGAAAGCAGAAGGTATCAGTGATGCTCGGCTCGGAATCTTTAAACCAAGGCTATGTTGAACTCAGGGCTGGTGTCCCACAGGGCAGAATATTGGGGCCACTTCTGTTCTTAATTTTTATAAATGATATTTTTGAGTGCTCATTGCCAGAAACCACTCTCGTTACCTATGCAGATGACACCACTGCAATTATTCCGATTGGGAGGGGCTCCGATGGCTCCACTGGCTCAGCTACAAGGTCAATGCTCAGCTACAATTCCTGCAGATTAATATTAACTACGAAAAACTTCACTAATCTACTAATTCGTCTTCGGGGAGAACCCATAAGCACAGAGAATTGTTCTGAGTTGCTCGTCATTCATATTGACGATAGTCTCAGTTTCGATGTTCAGGTGGAGGTCACTAATAAAAAATTGTCTCAGGCATGTTATTTAGTTAGAGTTATTCATAGACAATTATCTCTCTATGCCGCCAAAACGGTCTACTTTGGATATGTCTATCCCATATTGAAGTACGGTGTAATCATTTGGGGGGGAGTAGTGTGCATTGCAAGCGCATTTTTATAATTCAAAAAAAGATCATACGGATTATGTTCAACATGGCGTTTACTCAGACCTGTAGAAATTTTTTCAGATCAAATAACTTGCTGACTTTTCCGGGTATCTACATATATGAGACAATTTTATTCATGTTTAAAAACAAAGCAGAATTTTCCAATTATTTGATAAATCACGACATTGCCACTAGAAACAATAATATCAACTACAATACACCGATTCATAGACTAAACATGACTGAAAGATCACCTCTCTATACGGGAATATTGTTTTATAACAAGTTGCCGTCTGAAATCAAACGTACAGAAATCTTTAAGATTTTCAAATCTCAAATATTCAAATATATCCGTGATATCGAGCCCTACATCATAAATGCGTTCCTAAATGCTCAATGAGAAAATTTTAATTATATGCGATGTGTGTTGTTATTTCAATGTTATTCTGTTAGATGTTTCATTTTCGTTTTTGTTTTTTTTTCTTCTTCTTCTTCTTTAAATAGGACGATGTCCTGTTTTTCTGTCACAGCCCCTGCTGCGAACCGGAGCTCCAGCACTCATGCCATCGCTTTTTCGGCCTTCCTATGGGTCTTCTAGTGTTGGGTTTTTGTGTTTTTGCCCACTTCGCCATACGTTCGGGGCCCATTCTGTCTACGTGATCTCTCCATAGGCGTCGACGTGCTCTTGTCCACCTCACCACATCCTGGACACCTAGCTCCCTTAGCGTATCCTCATTCCTTATTCTATCTCTGCGTGTAATACCTCTTATAGCTCTTAGTGTTCTCATCTCTGTTGTCCTCATTAGTTGTTTTGTTTTTGTTGTCTCAGCTCTTGTCTCAACCGCATATGTCATCACGGGTCTCACACAGGTTTTATATATTCGGACTTTGCTTTCTGTGCTTATGTACTTATTCCGCCAGATTACATCTCTCAGGAAGCCAGATATTCTCGATGCTTTTATTGTCTGCTGTTTTGCTTCTTGTAATAGTTGCCTATCGCTCGTTACTTCTACTCCTAGGTATTTAAAGTGTGAAACTTGCTCTATTATATGGTCGTTCACTACTAGTTTGCATCTAATTGGATCTTTCGCTATTACCATCGATTGGGTTTTCTGTGTTGATATTACCATGTTATATTTTTCTGCTGTTACTTTGAACTTTTGTAGTAGGCGTTGTAGGTCGTCCTCATTCTCGGCTATTAGTAAAGCATCATCTGCGTAGCACAGTATTCTCATAGTTTTGTTACCCATCATATAGCCTTGGTTCATTTGGTTAACACCTGCTATTATTTCATCCATGATTAAATTAAATAGACATGGGCTGAGGCTGTCACCTTGTCTAATGCCTGCGTTAATTTTGATCTCGCTTGTAAGTCCCTGTGTAGTTTTTACTTTCGTCTTATTAGAGTTATTTAGTTCTTTGATTATGTTTATGTATTTATTGCTTAAGTTTTTATTTCTAAGGATAGTGATCACATCGTTTATTCGAATTCTGTCGAATGCCTTTTCCAAATCTATAAAACATATAAACATCGGTTTGTCAAACTCTATGGACTTCTTCACCAGTTGCCGCAATATAAAAATTGCATCCGTTGTTGATCTATTTGGTCGGAATCCTTGTTGTTCTTCAGACACACCTACTTTGTCATATATCTTTTGCGATAGAATTTTAGTGAGTAGTTTCGATGCAGAGTTAAGGAGTGTGATGCCTCTATAATTTTCTGGGTTTGTCTTCACGCCTTTTTTGTATATGAGTATTGTTATGCTCTCTCTTCTGGTTCTTCTGGTATCTCCTTGTTGTTTTCATTTTTGTTTTATGTTGTCCGGACTGGGTGATTTTCTATTTTTAATTTATGGATTACTTGTTGTACTTCTTCTAGGCTGATAATGTCATTTTCTGTTTCTTCGTAGAGTGTGTTTTGTTGTTCGATTTCTCGTTCCTCATTGTTACCGTTATCATTATCTCCCAGGCATAAGTTCTGGAAATATTTCACCCACTCTTCTGGTTTTATTACATTGATCTGCAGTTCTTCGGTGATTGGTTTTTTCCTGTTTCTCAACATGTTCCATACCTTTTTCTGTGCTCCTCGTAAGTCGTGTTCCATGTCATTTGTAAATCTTTCCCAATATATTTTTTTTATTCTTTAATTTTGTTCGTTGTTCTATTTCTTTCTGTTTTTTTTGTTCTCTGCTATTGACGAATTGTACAACCATGTGTGTTAGACAATTATTGGAAAGAAATATTCAAATATTCTAAAACAGTTTTGCTGAAACGCAGACAGTTGAAAAATTATGGTTGAGTAAAACGTCAAGGTCATTGAGTGGATCACTAAAAACATGATAACGCACCCGATTACGCATACCAAATATAGTTTCTATCCATCAAGTCGTTCTCGAATTGAAAAATGAGAAAAAAATCTTTGGACTCGGCGACTTTTAGCGACCAAACGAAGAAACGTTTCATATAGGTAAGTTGGCCTAAATCGACTTATTTCGAGCTGAGGAATCTGTGGTATAACGTTGTGCACGCAATTCACGGACACCCTCTATATAGGCAAATAATCAAGTTTCCTTTGTGTGTCATATTCATGAAAAAAGATTCGATATTTCCTTTGGGCATCTAATAGTCGACGCACACAGAGTATGTGAAAATATTTTCGAGCACATAGAAAACTGAACATATCCTTGTTTTCGTACGTCAAAAACAGCCAGATAAAAACCTCTTGACAACAAAAATGTATGTTATTTAACTATGGGCTTAGAACAAAGTATGCCTCAGTTAAAGCTTTCAACATGAAAAGCACTTTATTTACATCAAATGTGGTTGTACAATGTTGGCATACTTTGTGTAATCTATCCCACAACAGAATCCGTATTTTTGCACGTCATAATGTAACTAACAGAACCTGTCCATTTTTTGTTTGGATTTTTTGTATTGCTCAAACAAAAGGAACGAAAATAACAATTTTGCATATACAGTACGAGTGGAAAGTGTCGATTGACATTCAAAATTCTTTCACGTTACTTTTTGGGAAAAACTCTCGGACATGTATACAGGCTGTTTAAAAATGCCACAGCAATATTTAGGGAGGTTATTGCTGAAGTAATTTCATGAAAAAAGTTCATATAAACATAAGTCCGCAAATACTTCGCTACCGATTCACAGTGTGTTAAAGTTTAATCGAAATATGCAGTTAAATTCGAAACGAAGCGACAGACTGCAGTTTCGTCCTTATTAGGACGAATTCTGAAATCTGCAGGAATATTGCTTCAAATGATTACACTGATAAACAGTAAATTTATCAAACGAAATCAAGTCATATGAACCTCATACTTGGTTTTGTTCAATCACCCTCAGTTTTCATTAAACATCGACATACTCGATCACACGAATTTTGCAGTATTTCGAACAGAGAACCTCATTTTATAACTCCAAACGATTCCAATTATTTGGTACGTGATTTGGATCTCAGTAAAAGGCAGGCAGGACTGTTGGCGTCCCCACTTCATGACTGGAATTCACTGGAAAAAAATACCAGAATACCCGTATACAGAACTCGACATACGCACTTTTCAAGTTTTTTCTCAAGATGGCAACATTTTTTGCAGTGACATTCCCTCAGTGATGACGGAGTTGACGTTTTAATATAAAACATCTGACTAGCGGTAGTTTATAGATTACTCAAAGGTTAGGTTAGGTTAGGTTAAAAAGGTTAGGTTAAAAAGCTGTACTGCTACATAATGATAATAAATACCCTTCCGTACTGGTCCCTCATGCTACTGAAATAATAATAATAAAAACGATAATAATAATAATAGCTCAGGAATATTGTTTCTGAGTACGGGCTTAGCGAACCCGAGGTACCCAAGCTGAACCTGGCAGTAGGTATAAATGCAACTTATCCAATGATGTTTAATCTGAGGAATAAACGGGTGAATCGACAGTGTACCACCATAACCTCTTGTCGCGTTCAAGATTTAGGAAGAGGGTCTTGTTCGGAAAGTGAGTCACAGTCTCCCTCGGTTAGCGACGGAAGCAGCGTGATATCGAGTAGGGATACTGCAACACAAAACCAAGTGGGAAATAACATCAATACCTCCCAACCGACTCTTGATGTTTCAACGGTGACGCAAACCATTATGCCTACGACCACGAGAGCCGGACTCCCTAGGAAACGCATGAAGTGGACTCCAGAAATGCGTTCTATTACAAGATTACAAACTCTGAATCGGAAATGACAGCATACAGATACGCGTTACATCTTGCGTTCATAGAAAAATACCCTGAATTACAGCACATACCCGAGCAGAGAATTTCGGATCAACGAAGAACAATCGTTAAAAACAGGCTACATTCTTCAGAAACGCTTCAAAGCTTACGAGAAGAGGTCATAATGGAACTCAGAAGCGAAAATGATACTCATAACGGTATACCTGCTGGAGTCAATGAAAGTGTTACAGATAACATCGAAGCCACGGAAACGAATATTAACATGGAACGCCCTCCTTAGCCGAATCAGCAGAACGATTATATGTATTTAGCAAGATCCGAACTCAACAGAGCAATAACTGAATTCAGTGGTAGTAACCCAACTAAAAGACCTAAACTGCCCAAACTCAAGACGAACAAGAACACCAATATCATCCTAGCAAACGTAAACTCAGTGTTTGAAGAATATACCGACCAGAACACCTTGGAGAAGATTCACACTTTGATTTACTGTGGAGCAGTAGCGGTTCTTCGACTTCACAAACAACAAATCTCCACAACTCTGATTTAAGCTGAGCCAAAAAGCGTCAGAAAACCACCATGGCAAAAACGACTGGAGAAAGATATTGATAATATTAGAGCAGAAATCGGTCGCCTCACAGAATTCCTGAGAAACAGAAAACCCTCAAGGCGCTTGAAATCATATATACGCAAAATTTATAGGAAAATTGGTACGAACACAAAACATCCTGATCACAAACAACACATCGACGTGTATATGGACACTTTGAAATAGAAACTCCAAGCAAAAGCAAAGAGGCTTTCAAGATACGTCAAGTGTACTGAAAGGAAACACCAAAACCAAAGGTTCCTCCAAAACGCAGCCAATTTTCATAAGGGAAATAACAAAACTGCGATCAACAATAACAGTGAAGTACCTGACGCACAGTGCTTGACCGACTATTGGTCATCACTATGGTCGAACCCCAAAGAACACAATAGATATGCGGAATGGATCACGAATGAAAAAGAACGCCTCTATATTAGACATATGGACTTCGATGAAATAACGGAGGAAGAAATCACAACAGTAGTTCGAGCGACCAACAATTGGAAGGCCACAGGTATAGATAATATCCACATCTTCTGGTACAAGAAGTTTAATAAGCTCCATGGAGCCCTAGCGAAACAGCTCACGTATGTTCTTCAACATCCCAGGAAAAAACCCAGTTTCCTAACACAAGACTTAACAAATATGCTACCTAAGAGCGATAGAACACAGGATCCGTCTCAATGTAGGCCAATCACTTGCCTGCCAACACTACAATATACTCACCTCATGCATATCCAATCGAATATACCAACACCTAGACGACAACAATATATTAGCTGAGGAGCAGAAAGGATGCAGAAAGAAACACCACGGGTGTAAGGAACAACTCATCATCGATTCTGTGATAATGAAACAGGCACACGTAAGGCATCGAAATGTTCATTCAGATTTTATCGATTATCTGAAGAAATTCGATAGTACCACCCATTCTTGGCTTGTCGAAGTATTGCAGATATACAAAATTCATCCAACCCTGGTAGAATTATTGAAGACAACAATGAGACACTGGCGCACGTCTCTGCAGGTCAACATGAACAATAAGTCAATTAAAACCGACGAGATACCCATACGTCGTGGAATTCTTCAAGGAGACTCTTTGAGTCCACTATGGTTCTGTTTAGCAATGAACCCATTGTCCTCAATGCTCAATAGAACAGGATACGGATTCAAGATAAAAACAGATAGGAATTATTATACAATCTCCCACCTGCTGTGTATGGATGACATCAAATTATATGCTTCGAACAAGAAGCAATTGGACGATTTACTGAAAACTGTCAGCGAGTTCTCGGCAGATGTTTATATGAAATTCGGGATTGAAAAATGCAAGACCCTGAACATTCAAAAAGGGAAAGTCATAGATGGTGAAACACAACTTCCAAACGGTGATTTTATACAGTGCATGAGAGATGGCGAAACCCAAAATCGCCTGTGATAAGAACAACTTTAAAGCTGAAAGAAGGGGGACGCGGATTAATAGATGTTGTCAATTTACACACCGAACAGATAAAATATCTCAGAGAATTCTTCTCTGCAAAAGCTCTCACATCTGACCTCCATAGAGTGGTATCGTTGACTGATAAGGGATATACACCTCTAAATCTTGCTACCAGTGATGACCTCCTGAATCTACCGTTCCTATCAGATACTGAAAAACAAGAGCAATGGTCAAGAAGGGAATTGCATGGACGTCATCACCATGAGATTAATCAACCACACATCGACAAAGAAGCCTCCAACAAATGGTTGATACAACAATACAAACAGATGAGTGCAGAAAATGCCATATAAGATCGGAGACTATACAACATATTACGTCCGGATGCGAACAACTGGCTAATACGGAGTATCTTCACAGGCATAATCAAGTGTGCAACATTTTCCACCAGAAACTTGCACACAAGTACGGACTTCTGAACACCTTTCAGCCATATTACAAATATCAACCGGCACCCGTATTGGAAAATGACTTTATCAGATTATACTACGATAGGCCTATTATCACTGACAGAATGGTGACGAATAATAGGCCGGACATAGTGGTGTATGATAAGGGAGCCAGAACAGCAATGCTGGTGGATGTCGCCATACCGAATAATAACAACGTTCTGAACAAGTTCCAGGAGAAAAAGTCCAAATACACAGACCTTGATATTGAGATCAAGCAGATGTGGCACCTCGATAAAATGGATATTGTTCATGTCATCGTATCCTCGACTGGGTTAATACCAAAAACTTTGCATGATAGCCTT
Organism: Cryptolaemus montrouzieri; assembly: GCA_013387265.2. NCBI lineage: Eukaryota > Metazoa > Arthropoda > Insecta > Coleoptera > Coccinellidae > Cryptolaemus > Cryptolaemus montrouzieri. The sequence continues at coordinate 2,742,325 of JABFTP020000165.1, forward strand.
AAGAAATTATAAATGCATAAGAATACCTATTTCTAAATGCAAAAAGCTGTAATTCTTAATACATGTAGGATAGTTAGGAAATTTATGTCAAGTATATTATAATCGAGCATATTCCTTTTAATTGCTGGATCTGGGAAAGGTACATTATATCCAGCTAACAGCTGAGATAGTGCACAACTCCATGATAATATTAATAAGTTCTTTATTTCCTAAAGGTAGAATCCAAATACAGGAAAAATTTAAATATTTATATAACAAATCAATAACTTAAAGCGTAATCATAAATAATGAGTTAAGATTAGTGAAAAACCATGCAGCTATTCGAAACTTACTCGGTACAGAAAATGACAAGAATAAAATGAACAAATCAAGAGAAAAATTATAAAAAATGCCATGGCATAAAATGAAATAGAAAGGAAACACTCATGGTATGAGTTAAACTGAAAATTTGAAAAATAGAAAAATAGAAAAGTATACAATACCTCAGATGCGGTTCAGAGAACATTGTCCAAATAGACATTACTGATAGTGGTAAACGAGTTGAAATTAATATCACACAATCTCGAGATGGAATTATAAGTTGTACACATAATTAATATTGGACATTGTGTGAGTGAGTTTGTTCTGGGCGTGCTCAGGAAAAACAGACGCCCATCTCTTGAGGTCAGTCTCGAATCTGAAATTTTCAGTTGAGCCAAAATAGAGGGACAATCCAAAGGATCATTCAGCAGGTTAAACAAAAATTTGAAGGCCAGAAAGCATCTTTTTATGTTCAGGTTTGTCGCTCTGAATCTACTCAAGAGTGCACCATGATCATACTCTCTTACGTAATATTAACTTGTTGCTTTAATGTCATATATTCTCCACAAATGTAACTGAAACTATCCGAAGAGTTCACACACTTCCGCACAGACGATATTGCACTGTATTGAACCAAGATCTATAAAACAATGATGAGTTAACACGTAATTCTCCCGCGCCACTTCTACACTATCGGAGCGCGTACGTTCAGGTCACAACATGTTTATACTTGTAAATGTAGGCCAAACAGAGTGTTCCTTATTCAGAAATTAATGATAGTTATGTCCTGTAAACATTTTAAAACAGTAATCAAAATAAAATTATACCTATCATTTATACTACAAGTTAATCCCTTATTAGCCCAAAAAATCCGTTTTTTGTAATAAAATTTTGCGTTCTGTAAAATAACCTTACGTTCTGGAATTTTTTGAGTATGTTTTTTGTTTTCAGAACACCTAAATTCATAGAAATCAGTTGAAAATATCCAGACAGCATTTTTGTTGCAGACCTGTGTTATTAAAGGCTTTTTCTTTAATTAAAATACACAGTACTTGTTTTTTATTATTTAAAATACTTTCAATTAAATCCGAGGTATACCATGTAATGGCGCTTGCGCCTGGACTTGAGGGGTACTGTTTTTGCAAAAATTTTCTGTAGAATGGAGTAGAACATCTGAAATGAAAGAATCATATGAAAATATATGAAATCATTGCTAGAGAATATTAAATATAACCAATATTGCTAGAAAATATGTGGAGATTTGAAAGTTATTGCTATTTTGCTAGGTCTACAGCTTGGATATACGAAGTTGTTTCCTCTGTGAGTGGGATAGTCGAGACAAAAAAAATCATTATGTCAAAAAGGAGTGGCCTAAGCGGGACGCTCTTATACCAGGTCAACGAAATGTTCTTCACACACACTCAAAAGGAATGTACCTGACGCTAAATATTCTCGAAATTCTAGAATAACAGTAAATATAAGTTATATTTTCTTAATTTGAAACATTTTTAACCGTTTTTACCTAAAAAAGGAATAATTGTTGTTGCAAAAAACCGAGGGTGATTTCTAAAAATGCAGATTAGTTACAGAATACTTGTAGATACAGAATAATTCATTCAATTCCATTTAACTTTCATTAAGATCATTTTCGTCTACCGGTGTTATTCCTCTTTTCAATAAGACAAATAGTTGAATCATTTTCATCAAAATTATTGTTTTATGAAACGAAGGTCTTGTTCAATTCTTAAAGGATCAACTTGTACATTAATTTTCCTCATAAATCTCCATCTCCGTTCACTGAAATGTCAGCAACACAAATTATCGATTATTCATTCTCAGAAAATAATTAACCTAATCAAATATAATACGTAATGAAATTAGTCAAATTTTCATAGCCTACCCCTATCAAGAAAATCGTGAGTAGCTTGTAGATTTTCTTCAAGGTCAAAACCATCGAGTTTTTAAACGAAAAACGAAGAGGGAATTTTGAATTTAAAGGTATAGTCGGCTCGTGAAAGTTGAAATAAGGGGCTCAGGGATAAGCTAATATTTCTGTACCTAAATCGAATTATAAACGAGTTAAGAACAAAGTCCCGTATTAAATTCATATTAACGTGACGCGGAGTTCTGATTTATGACGTCTTCCGCCTCGGCCAGATTTCTTAGAGTACCCCAAATTTATTTAGTAGTCCAAAGAAAATGTTAATTTTGTTGAATTTTATTATATCGAAATACTCGTTGAGATATACTAATTACTCTTTGAGTTTCTGTGTGTATTAGAAACGAATTCTGAATACCTTGATTTTCATTCGACATTAAAAGAATAAACAAGAAAATTTGTGATTTATTTATCTCTGTGTGAATTTGTATCCTTTCAGTGCATAATTTTTCCTGAAGGAATTGATCAGAAGAAAAAACATGGTGCAGGCGAATTTCCCAGCAAATTCTATGGTCGAAAATGATTGCTCGAATTCGACTACAAAAGATTTTACGTACCTTCCTTTTCATGTAATTGAATAATTCAGGAGATCTCTATACTCTAGTAGTTGCTAACCTTTCAAGATGTTACGACACTTCGATAATTTTTGAATGAACAGTGAGTTACTTAGTCATAAGTAAACCTGAATGAAATAGTGTCTAGTAGCTACTTCAACATATACTGGGTGATTCACCAGTGGCGCAGTGCTCTGTAGCTCATACACTCTTGAAGATTTCATTTTTGTTCGAACGGTATTGTATTTAGAAAGTGAAAATCTACTTGAGCAATTTATTTTGAAGTAAACAGGGTGTCCCAATTTTCTATAAAAAAATCTTGGGAGGTTTAATAAGTTTTTTTGGTGAGTAGTTTCGTCACAATATTTTTTTTCCGTAAAAATTCACGAGAATAGGCTCTCACATCATCGCATGCTCCTTCGGCCAGAGAGGATGAATACTTTTTTACTTTCGTTTTCTTATTGCCCAAGGATAGCTTTATTGATGAATTGAAATAGATTATCCTCATTTCATACTGGAGTGACTCGAACAAATTATTGAATATTGTAATTTTAAAAATATCATATCTTGATTTTTTCAAATGGAACATACTGTATTTTATAATTCATGTCAACGCATAAAATATTGTTCCATATTTTTGCAGACGTAACCTCATCTTTATCTTCGACTATTTTTGAAATAAAAAAATAAACTAAAATAATACAATCAAAGGAAGCGGAAGAAGAGTTTATTATTACATATCATTATACTTGATCCGAGAAATGAAGATATTTTAAGGTAGTTGTGTATGGAATACGTAATAGATTGGTTTTTTGGGAGATGATCTACAAGGTGTAGAACTATTTCAATAAGTGTTCGAAATGTTGCCCGTTTCTTTGTACACACAACTCATTCCTTCTGAGGAAAGACCGTTGAACTCTCGACAACATTTGCGGATTAATTGACTGAAAGGCGTCGACTATTCTCTATCTCATATCCAACTGTGTTGTAGAAGTAATCTGGTAAACGATGCCCTTAATATAACCCCACAAGAAACAATCTAGACTTGTAAGGTCCGGAGACCTAGCTGGCCATCTAACAGGACCACCACGTCCTATCCATTTGTTTGTAAATACATGATTCAAATGCTCCTTAACCTGATGTGAGTAATGTGCCGGTGCTCCATCCTGTTGAAACCACAAATCTTGCCTCGTCCGAGAAAAGAACTCTGCTAAACATATTTGGATTTTCCGCTGCTTTGTCACTTGCCCAGTTGCAAAAATTGATTCGATTTTCATAGTCTTGATTGCTCAGTTTCTGGTGCAGCTGTACATGATATGCATGGAATTTATTCACTTTAAGGATTCTCTGGACTGAAGTTTCACTTATATCTGTTAACTCAGAAATCTCTCTTTGCCTTTTACATGGGTCCTCTGTTACTGTCAACAAAACTGATAACTGGTTGTCTTCAGCTGTAGCAGTTTTTATTTTTTAATGGTTTTTGTAAGCGATATTACTCGTTTCGATAAATCGAATTGGAAGTTTTTCAAAGCATCTTGCATCAGGATGCCTCTTATCAGGAAACCTTCGTGCATAAACTCTATTTGCCAACAAAGAATTTCTATCACACTAACCCAGCGAAAAAATCATATCCACCATTTCTTCTTTGGAGAGCTTCATGGCAGCTAATTGAGAAAATTGGGTTCAAACCTCACTTCAAGATTGTTCAATAACGAAACACTGATAAGTTCACCATGTAAAATGCAGAATATGATATGTCCGGACACCTGACAGAAGGCACAAATACAAAAAAATGTCAACACATATCTCGATTTACGTTTTAATCATCTTGATTTTATCATTCGTTAAAGAATTATCTTGTTTAGGTTTCATTGTTCACTACTTGAATCACTACAGAAAAAAAAACTTCTGTGCGAATAATGATGCATGTTGATGATATTGATACGGTTTGTAGAACCTTCATCAAAAATTTTACAAATAATCGAATATTTCGAAAATGATCGAAGATAAGAATAAGGTTACTTCTGCAAAAATATAGCACAATATTTTATGCGTTGATATGAATAATAAAATACAGGGTGTTTCATTTGCAAAAATCAAGATATGATACTTTTAATATCACAATATTCGATAATTCTTTTGAGTCACTCCTGTATAAAATGGGATAATCTATTTCAATTAATCAATAAATCTATCCTTGTGCAATAAGAAAACGAAAGGAAAAAGTATTCATCCTCTCTGGCCGAAGGAGCATGCGATGATGTGAGAGCCCATTTTCATGAATTTTTACGGAAAAAAAATATTGTGACGAAACTACTCACCAAAAAACCTCATCACTCAAAGACATTATAGCAGAATTTAGGCCGCTCTTCAATATTGAACAAAAAAGTGGTCTTTTAATTTGAAAAAAACAGAAAACTGGGATACCCCGTTTACTGCAAAATAAATTGCTGAAGTAGATTCTTACTTTCTAATAATACCGTTCGAACAAAAATGAAATCTTCAAGAGTGTACAAGCTACAGAGCACCGCGCCACTGGTGAATCACCCAGGGTAGTCCTTATCTTTCAAAGTGAAAAATATCAACAGGGCACCCTCTAATTAGGTTCTTCATATTTTAATATGAATACAGATTTTTATTTGATATGTTAAGTGACGTTTAGGGGCAGTGACCGACATTTCAAAAGTAAAAAAGAATTAAAATAAGACAGACGATCAAGAAAAATCTTTGTGAAGGAATTTGCAACAGGGCATGAGTTTTGTTTGCTTATAGAACACGTTAACGAGTAATTGTTCTCAATTTGACTACCCTCAAGACCCTCTTGCCTGACATTCTTAAGAGCATGTCCCGCAACTCGCTGAAGTTAGTTTTGTTTCGATCGTAAGCAAAATTTGTTTTGTTTTCGTCGCTTATTGTGTTATTAACTCGTCCAAATGGAGAAAGTCGTACTGTTTCCATAAGACATAAAACAAACATTTGGTTAGTAATAGTGTTGCAGCAGTTTAATCACTACAAAAACGAAAAAAATAAATATACTCGTGATTCTCCTCCTGCGACTGCTTGCGCCGTCTTGGTCATATGGGAAAAGGCTGGAGAACTGGCCACTTTGAAGAAACATGTGATTATTAAAAAGGAAAAATACTTCAAAGAGTGGTTAGATTTTTAAGAGATTAAGGAAAATGTCCGCAACCAATAAGAGAAAAAGGGAAGCTATGGAAGAAGAAAAAAGACGAGTTGTTCAATAGTGCACATGCTAATGCCCTAAATACTATGAAGGTTGAAAAAGATGAACAGTTTTTGCTTGCATAACGTAGGGACGGCTGTAGGGGTCAAATCGGTACAGTGAACAGAGTGACTTTAATTGAAGAGGCAAACTTTCAAAAGAAACAAAAACAGCTTGAGTGAATTCGCCAGCGTGAAGCAGAACACATTAACTCATTAAACACATATGTTTTGCTTTCATCGTCCACAACTACTAGCACAGACTCCGATACAAACATTTCTTCTGAAATTGTGGTTGATGGTCTTTCTACGGCTGAGCCACCAGCGTGTGAACGAGGTCGAATAGAGTTGGTATGAATTTCTCGAGGATCCACCCTGTATCCTCATTGAAATGTAATCGGATTTGAAAATTCGTTCACTGTAATCAAATAATTCCAAATACCTATCCAATGAGCTACAACTTGAACTAAGTGATCAATTCGAAGATTTGAGGAGTTGACACTCTCATCTGAGGAGGTGTAGTGGAAGCACCACTGCTTAGAGATATTTTTCCTCAAAACACAACAGTACTTCTGTGAATGTTCATTCGAAATCGACAGATTTTGCAATCACTGAAAATAACTCATCTTTAGACGAACCAGTCTGTATCTTCTTCCGAATATGTCAAAACTCAAAAATTATTACAATTATTGTTGAGAAACAAAAGAGTTTTCCAATGAGGTGTCATTCGACCTATCTTCTTTATTCAAAAATTGAGTTTTGAACACTTCTTAGGGGTTGATGTAAAATAAAATCACCGTGTGTTGTGTCACCTTTCAGACAAAATTGACCTGGGTCTCCAGAAACGAATAGTTCAGCAGTTATTGAGTATTTTTCGCATAGTTACCACAATATGTATTTTTGTCATGTGCATTTTTTGTTACAAGATGCTAATGTTATCAATTATCTGAAACAGCATTTTGAAAGAATAAAAATTATTTATAACAAAATACATGGTTCAATAACAGAATGAATGTGAAATCAAATTTAATCAGAAAATTAAACATTCAAACATAAATCTTATTCATTTGTAGGTTCTCTATTTTCTCTTGATATAAAACTGATTATACAGAGAATTCATAAACTCTCCAGTATGGTTAGAGTTTGCGAAGTTAACACAGAGTCTATTCAAACATACCCACCGAAACTTTATCAAATCAAAATTCTAAGGCTGGGAATAGCAAACTGCGAAAAGATAACTTTAACCACGAATATATCATTCCTCTGTGTTTATTTAATATTTTGTATTTATATTCATGGGGATTTGTTTCTTATACATCAGTAAAGTATCTATTGTTGAATAACGATAACTCAAGAACATTCGCATTACTTATGAAGATATAATAAAAGAAATGATGGCATCTGAGAAATATTTAATCAAGCCAGCATAGTTTATTCTGTAACTAGGTTAGAATAAAAAATCGATACTAGTGGAAATGTATAGAACTTTTAATTTGTTTCTGAGTAACAGACTATTTTCACTACGATCGTTATGTAGAAATCGAAAACAAATGAATTAAATTAGAAAAACAATAAAACAAGTTATTTATTGAGATATTCGTATTTAAACTTTATTGATATTAATATTTATAGTATTTGAATTATTATTGAAATCAAAAATTGGTGTATTGAATACATTTTCAGTTATATTCTTCCAAACGATTTTTCAGAGAAGTTTCTGTGTATTCTTCTACTACTTGAGGAAGTTTCTCAGCTTTTAGTCTTTTTAGTGTTGTAATATCCGCACCTGCATTTATTAACGTTATCATACACTATCTCAGCTGTTATCTGGATATAATTTACCTTTCCCAGATTCAGAAATCAAAGGGAATAGGCTCGATTACAATATACTTGACATAAATTTCCTAACTATCCTATATGTATTGAGAATTACAGCTTTTTGCATTTCTATATAGGTATTCTTATGCAATTCTAATTTCTTAAGGCTATCATGCAAAGTTTTGGGTATTAACCCAGTCGAGGATACGATGACAGGAACAATATCTACTTTATCGAAGTGCCACATCTGTTCGATCTCAATAGCAAGGTCTGTGTATTTGGACTTTTTCTCCTGGAACTTGTTCAGAACGTTGTTATTATTCGGTATGGCGACATCCACCAGCATTGCTGTTCTGGCTCTCTTATCATACACCACTATGTCCGGCCTATTATTCGTCACCATTCGGGCGCCGGTTGATACTTGTAATATGGCTGGAAGGTGTTCAAAAGTCCGTACTTGAGTGCAAGTTTCTGATGGATAATGTTGCACACTTGATTATGCCTGTGGAGATAGTTCGTATTGGCGAGTTGTTCGCATCCAGACGTAATATGCTGTATAGTATCTGATCTTATATGGCATTTTCTGCACTTATCTGTTTGTAATGTTCCGTCCGTGAATTTTTTCTCCTGGAACTTTTTCAGTACGTTGTTATCATTCGGTATGGCGACATCCACCAGCATTGCTGTTCTGGCTCTCTTATCATACACCACTATGTCCGGCCTATTATTCGTCACCATTCGGGCGCCGGTTGATACTTGTAATATGGCTGGAAGGTATTCAAAAGTCCGTACTTGAGTGCAAGTTTCTGATGGATAATGTTGCACACTTGATTATGCCTGTGGAGATAGTTCGTATTGGCGAGTTGTTCGCATCCAGACGTAATATGCTGTATAGTATCTGATCTTATATGGCATTTTCTGCACTTATCTGTTTGTAATGTTCCGTCCGTGTATTTTTTCTCCTGGAACTTTTTCAGTACGTTGTTATCATTCGGTATGGCGACATCCACCAGCATTGCTGTTCTGGCTCTCTTATCATACACCACTATGTCCGGCTTATTATTCGTCAGCATTCTGTCAGTGATAACAGGCCTATCGTAGTATGATCTGATAGAGTCATTTTCCAATACGGGCGCCGGTTGATACTTGTAATATGGCTGGAAGGTATTCAAAAGTCCTTGGGTGCAAGTTTCTGATAGATAATGTTGCATACTTGATTATGCCTGTGGAGATAGTCTGTATTGGCCAGTTGTTCGCATCCGAACGTAATATGTTGTATAGTTTCTGATCTTATATGGCATTTTCAGCACTCATCTGTTTGTAATGTTCCGTCCTTCATAATAAATTTTCTGTAGTTGTTTGTAGCGATTACTTGGTCTTGGATGGTCATAAGGAATCCCTCTGTTTCCACGAATAATTCTTCTTACATCAACCATCTCTTGGAGGCTTCTTTGTCGATGTGTGGTTGATTAATCTCATGGTGATATCGTCCATGCAAATCATCTCTCGACCATTGCTCTTGTTTTTCAGAATCTGATAGGAACGGTAGATTCAGCAGGTTATCTCTAGTAGCAAGATTTACAGGTGTATATCCCTTATCAGCCAACGATACCACTCTATGGAGGTCAGAAGTGAGAGCTTTTGCAGAAAAGAATTCTCTGAGATTTTTTATCTGTTCAGTGTGTAAATTGACCACAATTATTAATCCGCGTCCTCCTTCTTTCCGCTTCAAAGTTGTTCTTATCACATACGATTTTGGATGATGATTGTTTTACTTTGTCAGCATCGTTCTAGTCTGCCTTTGAATATCATCCAGTCCTGTCTTAGTCTATCTGATTATTCCAAATGGGTAAAGCAACACTGGAATGGCGTAGGTGTTAATTGCCTTGACTAGATTCCCCGAGTTCAACATTGATTTCAGGACAGTCTTCAGATGCTGGCTGTATTCTGAACGAATCTTCTCCTTTGACTGTTTTTGGTCGAGTTATCTGAGAAATTTCTTCTGTATACCCTCTAGTCTGAGAATCTAGGTATTATAGAGGGGACTCCATATAGTTGAGGCAAAATTCAGTCTACAGCAGACGTATGCGTTTTATAGGGATACAAGAGCCTTATTATTATCAAAGTACTTACATTCTCTGATCAGATAGCCAGGCATTTTACTGTTTTGATTTACTTTATGTTCGATGTGACTGTTGAAGTGATTTAGAGTCCAAAATTACACCGAGATTTTCAATGGAATGTACTCTAGATAATTCAGTATGTCCGATACAATAAGGATATTCAATTGTATTCGTAATACGGGTAAAATATATCACGTGACACTTGGATAGATTTAGAAACAGGTTCTTATCACCACAGAACTTATTCAGGTTATCCAATTCATGCTGTACAGTCAAGCAGTCTTGAGTGTTCTTGATTTGGCAGGAAAATTTGAGATTGTCTGCAAAGAGCAGAAACTTGCAGTTGACAAAGCAGCTAGTGATTTTGTTAACAATAATCAAAAAGAGTAAGGGCGCCAAATGAAAACCCTGTGGGACACCTGATGTGCAACCAAATGACTTTGACCTGAAACCCTCCATAGAGACATACTGTGATCTATTATTTATATATGATGAAAACCATTTCAACATGGTGTCTCCAACACCCACCTCAGCAAGAGCAGAAACCTGGTAAACTATACTCAATTTATCGAATGCTTTACTGAAGTCAGTATATATGGCATCAACTTGAATGCGTTTATCTAGAGAATTGCTCAAAAATTCCACGAAATTCATTGAGATCTGCCCCTGAAGAAGCCATGCTGTTCCGGAATAATTTGGTTCTTCACGAGACTGAACAAGTGCGGAAATACAAGAGATTCGAAAATCTCTTTAAAATACAAAGCCTGCTGATGGATCTGTAGTTGCTAGCTAGACTTTCATTACCCGTTTTATAAATTGGTAAGATTATAGCGGCTTTTCACTTGTCAGGGAATATTCCCAAGCGAAGAGATTTATTATAAATGAGGGTAAGCGGAGTACTTAGTGTAGAAGAAGCACATGCTTGTACAAAATAAGATGGAATGAGGTCCGGCCCTGCACCTTTCTTAGTATCTAGGGTTCTGAGTTCTCTTCCACTTTCTTCGACAGAAAATCCAATTTTGTTTAGAAGATGGGGACAGTTAGGGTTCACGTCAATATTTGATGAACTAGCGGAAACTACAGTTGATGGAGAGTGTACACTATTTAAATATTCCGCGAACAACTTACGGATTTCGTTACCCATTTCAGCGACTTTCCCATTGTAGTTCATCGAGGCCAGGAAAATTATGATTTTTGTTTTTCGTAGAAACAAAACTGAATAGTTATCAAGAGTTCACTAAAAGCAGTTTCAACACCACTGTGCTATACAATGAATAGATCTTTTACTTTTAGTTACATTTTTCCCGAGGCAATGAAGACTGCTGTCAGAACGCCTATACTAAAGAAGGGAGATCATAACAATTCGAAGAAATTCTACCCCATCAGTTTGTTCTCTGGTTTCTCTAAAATTTTTGAGGCGATACTAGCTACTAGAATGAAAGAGTTTTTCAGAAAAAAATATATTCTCAATGCATCAGCATGGATTTGTTGAAGGTAGGAGCACGAAATCTGCAATCTTTGAACTCGTTCAGGGTGTACTGGACGCTATAGAAAGGGGGGAAACACCTCTCTGTCTGATGCTTGACATGTCAAAGGCATTTGACTGTGTTCCTTATGACAAACTGATACACAAACTAAAAAACAATGGGATAAGAGACAAACAACTCCAGTTAACCGAAAGGTCTTGCTGATCGAAGGCAGAGAGTCTTACTCAATATCAATGGAAGGAAATACGTTTCTGGTGAACAGACTGTAGTAAATGTGCCGCAGGGGAGTATCCTAGGCCCGCTGCTCTTTATATTGTACATTAATGATCTGCCGGACTATCTGGAGGCATTTTCCTTTAGCTCAGTGTTGACTGCTGATGATAGTAATATCCTATCATTATCACATACATTAGAGTTTGTGGTATCTGGTGTACAACCTGCTCTATATGTAGCTATGGGAAAACAGAATCACTGATTTTCCGTACTACTCGGTCAACTATGAATTATCCAACTAAAGTGGAGATCAGTGACTACAATATTGTAATCGGTGATTATGCTAGATTTCTTCAGATCCATTTAGACAAAAACCTTGAATGGGATCGACAAGTCGATGTGCTTAACTCTAAATTTAATTCTGTAATATATAGTCTGAATGTTCCCAAGCGCCAAATAGATGTTGATATCCTCAGGACTGTGTACTTCTGGAACTTCCAGTCTTTAATGCAATATGGAATTATTTTCTGGGGTAATTCTAGTTCAGCAGTCAGAGTTTTTCTAACACAGAAGAGGGCAGGAAGAACAATCTTGAATCTTGTAGGGCTCTCTTCAAATTGAATGGAATACTGACTATGCCTGGTCTGTATATCTACAGATGTATAAATTGTAAACTTGAATGTTAGTGAGCGTTTTCGGAACGAAACCAAAGAATTTAGGAGACATCTTTTGCCGTACCGTGAATCACATCAACGGTAGAAAACGAGCGAAATAATCCCGCTGGAATAGTGCTCTGAGCCTCTGTTTCCGAGATAAAACCTCCCGTCGGTGAATATTTGATGGGACAAATATCTTCCGCGTCTCAAATTTACATATGTAAACTCCTCGCGAAGTTTATCGAGGAATATATTTGTCCCATCAAATATTTACCGACGGGAGGTTTTATCTCGGAAACAGAGGTTCAGAGTACTATTCCAGCGGTATTATTTCGCTCGTTTTCTACCGTTGATGTGATTCACGGAACGGCGAAAGATGAATGTTGGAATTTTTAACGTTTCCACATCTGATTGTTATTGTTCGTATCTTTCTCGAAGTCCGGTAGCGGGTTTGCCGTGTCGGTCCATAGAGGGCGACTCTCGTACGTATGTACGAAGTACGTCCTTTCTGGAATCGATAGGGTACCCCGATGTAGCTTTATAGGATGCTGAGAAGCGATATGCGACACTGATGAGCTCCTAATGAGGGCGAAACTGCAGCCTGCCGCTTCGTTTCTCGGCATCCTGCTCCGTTGCACTATTGTGGCTCTTGGGAGCGGCGTGCATGGCAGGCAGATTTGGGAACTAGCTCTTGTCAGGAAGGATTATTCATTGATCTACGGATTTTTGAATAAATCTTGTCTCAAATTTATATATATATATATATATATATATATATATATATATATATATATATATATATATATATATATATATATATATATATATATATATATATATATATTTATATGATCTCTTCGGGGTATTCGTCCGTTTTGAACTTAAGTTCCTTTCGAAACTTTGGTTTTGGCGACGTTTCGATGCAATCTCATGCACCATCTGTTTGACGTTTTCGTTAATGCGTCTAGTCCGATGTGGCACTCCTATATATAACTTCTAACTTCTCGGCTGCGCAAATTATACTGGGTGACTTGTGCGTTCAGTGGTGGGGGAACTGGTTCATCGAGAGTTCGTGATTCGACTCCTTCTTCTGGAATGTTGACCGCTGGTGTTTGGGATTTCTTCGATGATTGGTAATTGCTTAGCGATCCGTGAAAACATACAAATCAATATATATATATATATATATATATATATATATATATATATATATATATATATATATATATATATATATATATATATATATATATATATATATATACTATGATAAATATACTATACTATACTATACTATACTATGCTATACTATACTATTTTTCCTGAGGTATGGCGGAAACAGTGGCTAGTTTTTTCATTCGAATTGCTTGTCGCGTACATTTATTTATTTTAAAATGAATTAAAAAATTATCAGAGGAGACGGTATCACAAATTTTATTCTTGCGACCTACAAATATAAACTAAATTTTATCGAAATTGTTATTTGAATTATAATTTCTTTATCTTTGTAGCTGAATACATTCTGTCAAAAAATTACCTGAGTTGATTATTTAAAAAATCTGCTTACAATGATTGTCAAAAGTTTTGATGTTGCTAAGTTGGCATAACTGTTTTCTATATTGACGTGGAGTTTGAACGCGATCTGTCATTTAGTTTGTTCACAGTGCTCGATTTTGTCAGTTCGATGAGTGTGTTTTGCGATTTTCACAATGGATAAAAATATTGAACAAAGAATTTGTCTCAAATTTTGTATTGCAAATGGAATATCGTGTGCCGAATTGCTGAAATGTTACAGAAGGTTTACGGTGAATCGACACATGCATATGAGTGCATTCATTCGGAAGATTTTCCGAAGCTACATTGATTTTTCGATTTTGAAAGGTCAACTTTGTCAGCCTGTATATAACCAATAGCCTAAGAACTAATGTTCGTTCTGAAACTGATCCTTATTTTGAATTCTCTATAGATGTGCTAAGTCCTGCTACTTAAAATTGGAACACTTGTATATTAAACCATAATTAATTATATTTTATTCACGATAGATATTCAAAATTCTGTGTACCTGCTTCGATTAACTTTTGGCTCAACCTCGTGAGTCTCCGTATCGCTCTTGCGATGGTCACTGCATAAATCGATCAGAGTTCTCTGACGAAATTACTCCAGAATTTCAATGTTTTGGGGCATGTTTGCGTAGAGCCTATTTTCCAGGTATCCCTATCACAACTCACAGGATTCGAAATGTCCTGATTTTCTCTGGGATAACTTCGTAGTATATTTCTCTCTTCAAAAGCAGAAAATACCATCTGTAACATAGAATATCTATCAATACGTCAATTTTATGATCATAGAAGTGTTATAATTTCATGATCAATGCTTATATTCTGTGGTTGAAATTGACAGAAGTAGAGGAGACACTGAATTTGCGTGTTTGTAACAATATTTCTTGTCTCTTCAAGTCGTTAAATTAATTAATTGATCGGTTTTTCATTGTTGAAAATGGTGCTTTCTGTTAGTGAAAATTATAAACTGTCTGCGCATCGCAACGAGGAGGAGATCATACTCATCAGAATTTTTTTGCCTGTTGGATAGAAAAATCTGAAAATTTCGTAGTTGACGTGGGGGAATAACCGAACATTTTGAATACGGTAAGTTTTGAATGAAATGTCAAGTGAAAGTTAGTTTCACTTCGCTCTTTCACTAATTTCGATCGAAGTAACAGTTGGCGGATAATGAACAATCTTATACAGTTTCAACAAAGATGAAGTAAAATATATTTTATACTTTCCACAATTTTTCATTCTTACTAATACGACGATCTATATAGGGTGGCCCACGAGTCACTGGAAGTAGCATAATGCCAAGAAAACGATCGATTTTGAATTTTTTTTCTCGCAAGATGACCGCAATATGACCACAATTCAAAAATAATTTCGTATATACAGGGTGTTCCGTTTCTGAGGAACAAATCAAAGTTATTTTTTTGTAAATGGAATACCCTATATATTTTGATGATTTAAGCTTTGTAAGGCCAAATGAAGGTGACTTTGTTCGATATTTCCTATACCTAAATTCAATGGTTTTCGAAATATTTGAGATTTTTCGAAATTTGATGACTTTTTTGAAAATTATTTTTCTTGTCTCGTTGTGACTTTCCGATTGTGATTTTGCAAAAATTATGTTTCTAATACTCCATTTCTGAGTAACCATCGTTGGGAAACTCTGAAATTGATACAGGGTACACAGTACAAAATTTCGGATTCCGCCTTTCTTAAAGCCTCATATTTTCAATTTTTTTTAAATGACACACCGTGTATCTTATACTTTTTAATGATCGGTTATTTTTATACCTTTCGAACGATACCCATGTTCTCTATACCTGTCTTTAACGGTTCACGAGATTTCTCGAATTTTCCGATATTTTGTGTCTAAATATTCATATCGAAATGTTTTCCTTCGTTTTTGAAGAGGGGTGCATGTCACTTGATAAGACAGAACAAGAGTTCATACGATCTGCTACTCAAAACTCCAGTTTTAAATCTATAAGTCGAAAATGATAAAAAAATTTCTGCATGGACCGATGTGAGGGCGATGAAAATGAATATTTTATGGAATTCAGTTTGAAAAAATGCAGTGTTTGGAGCAGTTGAAAATTGTTCAATTCGAGCCTATTTCTGATTATCCTCCTTGTAAACTATTTACGTTTTTCGGTGACAGGTATTCATAACCTTTTTTTTTCTTTTTTGCTCATGTAACTAATTTTTCGAAAAACATAGATTATTTTAATGGAAATAAATATGCTTTGAATGAGTGGAAATGTTTGACAATGGAGAATATTATTACAATTCACGGAAAAGAATCATCAAGTACCATCCTCATATCGAATTTCAACCCCTAGAGCAGGGATGACCAACTTTGAAAATTTGGAAGAGGGTAGATGGGTCGAGTGATACTTCCAAAGAAAGGTATTATCTTTGTCTGCATCCCCGTGAACGAATTTTAATTTTTTATTGAAAACTATAGAAGATACAAAGTGAGCTACTGAAAAATAGTGGAGACTATCTATCGCCCTGAGCTATTCAAGTATTAGTGCAAAAAAATGGAAGAGTTGAAATTTGAGATGTTAATGGTGTTTCGGAAGATGACAGCCTTTGATCTGGAATGAATCTGTTCCATTTTTTTGCACTAATACTTGAATAGCTCAGGGCGATAGATAGTCTCCACTATTTTTCAGTAGCTCACTCTGTATCTTCTACAGTTCTCAATCAAAAATGAAAATTCATTCACGGGGATGCAGACAAAGATAATACCTTTCTTTCGAGGTATCACTCGACCCATTTACCCTCTTCCAAATTTTCAACAGTGGTCACCCCTGCTATAGGGGTTGAAATTCGAGATGAGGATGGTACTTGATGATGACTGCCATTGTTCAGCATGGATCTGTTCCATTTTACTTCACTGAAACTTGAATAGTCTCAAGGAAATAGTCTTCCCTATCTTTCAGTTGCTCACCCTGTAACTTTTACAGTTTTTCAATTAAAAATGAAAATTCGTTTAAGGAAATGTAGACAAAGATACCACATTTCTTTTGAGTCATCACGCGACCCATCTTCCTTATTTAAAATGTTCAAGGATTGCAACCCCCGCCTAAGGGGTTGATATTTTAGGCAAGTTTTGTACCCCAAAAGATGTCCCCATTGAAACAAAAATGGACCTGTTTTGCGTTTTGATCAGAAATGAATATCTTGGTGGATATAGCATCTGTTTTATATTGATATATATATATATATATATATATATATATATATATATATATATATATATATATATATATATATATATATATATATATATATATATATATATATATATATATATATTATACGAATTTGTAATTAATAGCCTCTGGCTATTTAAAATGAAAATAAATAAATCAATGAATAAATTCTAAAATGTGTCAGACCGTTTTCGTAACTTCCATTTAGGATTCCTATAATCTCATATGAGTGAACGAATATTTATCATCGAATTCACACACTGTACCACCGCGATAATTCAAAACGATGAACGCGTCAGATATATTCGCATTTACTAATTAATTTTCTCCGATTCTGTACGATGGGGGTGTGTATCAATAGAATAACATCATATCCTAATTTCCGTAATTTGTAGCTATATTGTGAACTTCCACTATAGTGAACAAGGGGTAGAATGTAAACAAAAGATACCCTACCCCGTTATCGAGTTGACGGCGCCAAACGGATCGAGCGACAGATTCACACATCGGTTGTCATTTGCACATGAACGGGTAGACGAGCACATTTCTCGTTCTGGAGGAATAAACGGCAGAGTTTCTATCTCACGTATGCTATGATTTACTCAGCCCTTGGGGCACACAGATGACAAGTTTTGGTTTGTTGTTTACTACAACAAAGCTGTATATCAGATGAGATAACATAGCAATCATCTTCATTTATCTCTCTGATATAAACGGAGTGATTTAAACAACCAGATGCTAGGAGGTTCCATTCATCCCTTTCTAAGGAAGGATGAGTTTCATTTGGTTGATTCTTCAATATAAGTGAGTGTAGGATCGCCAACGCGTCAATCGCGAGTTATCGGTGTTCGAAAAGCAATTCTGGTAGCTTACAACAAAATTTTGATAAATCATAGAATTCCCAATAAATTTCGGGAAAAAATCTCATAAAAGCAACAAGCAGCGGCAACACTGCGGTGAGTTACCTGTTGCCAACGTCATCATGCTGAATCTGGTACAATTTATTATAGCGTTAGATATCGGGAACTTCGAGAAAGATCTGGGTTGCTTTGAAATGAATGAATATGCTTTAAACAGAACAGTATAATCAGTAGAGGTTAAGGATCACTGAAAAATATGGCAAGCTGTAGTAGAAACGTGAAAGACTTGAAACTCGATTACAATATTTTCGAAAATATTCGATACAAATGAGGATGTAACCGATGAATCATACCGTGTATTACCAGTGTACTGAATAACAAACCTGGAACGCTTACCACGGACTGCAGGGAATAAAGGAAGATAGAGACAGACGGTGCGATAGAAAGAGCGAGATACTCAACACAGTAAACCTCTTTGTTACTACATCGCTTTATCATTTGTAATACAACTTGCTTGATGAAAGTTGATCAAAAGCGATTAAATAGCAGAAAAACTTGTTAAAAATGAAGTTTACTTGAATACTAAGTGATTTAAATAATTGTTTTTTTTTTGAATTTGGGAGGCTTTTACTTGGTAAAATTCCATTATCAATAATAAAAACAAGTACTGTATTTTAGGAATTTTACTTAATAATTGCGATTCGTAACGCGTTTCACTACACCGTAGCTTCTTCAGACGAATGATTATGCAGAAAATGTAAATGAGAATATAACTATAAATGTTCTTGAGTAATTAAAAGCTTATTGGTTGCTTCTTCTTAAGTGGTTATTTATGACAGGTATATCCAATAAAATTAAGGAATAGATTGCTCCCCGAAAAGATTCAATAGAGGTGAAGGGCTTAAATCGACTTGTTCATTGATGAGTCTACCTGAGTGTTTGTATTTATTTATTTCTAAAGTTTCCCAAAGATCTACCTTCCAATATTTATTATCTGTATGCAAATTTCAAACTGTGGGTCAAAAGAATGATTATTTTCTAAGAGATGATTCGCGTAATTTGAATCTGATTTTTATTTGAAAAACTGCGTTTATGTTCCGATATTCTAATATTAAAATTTCTATGTATTCTACCAATGTAGAAATTATCACAGTCATTGCAATTCAATCTATAAACACCTGATTTATTGTTTTACCTGGTTTGGTTTTATTATTTTTATATATTTTCCTAAATCATTATTAGTTTGGAAAGCTATGTTGAAATTATTGCTACTCAAGAATGATTTCAGTTTCTCACTTGTAATGCCAACGTAGGTTAAGATGTTGAATTTTTGTTCCAATTTATCGACAAGGTAAACTTCATTCAATGCGATTCTACTTTGTTTTTATTTAAAATATTATTTATTAGTTTGGGATTGTAACCATTATTTTTGGCTATTTGTTTAATCAAATTTAGTTCTTTGTTGAAATTTTCTGGTGATAGCGGGATGTTAATCAATCTATGAATAAAACTATTGAATGCTGACATTTTATGTTGATATGGATGACACGACGAGTTATGTATTATAATATCTGTATGTGACGGCTTATGGTAAATTGCGAAAACATGTTTTCCATTTTCATTCGAAATTGTTACGTCTAAGAAATTTATCGAATTATTGCTTTCTATTTCGGTTGTGAATGCAATTTTGGATGTAATGAATTTATATGATTTTCGAAAATTTTCAACTGTCTATCTGTTCCTGTGAAGCAAATAATGATATCGTCTACATAGCGATACCAGTATAAACAATATTTACTGAGTGGATGATTATGAATTAATTTCTCTAAGTTATTCATGAAAATTTCTGCTAACAGAACAACAATCCGTTGAGTCCGTTGTTATTGTTGTCAGATAGACAGTTGAAAATTTTCGAAAATCATATAAATTCATTACATCCAAAAATTGCATTCACAACCGAAATAGAAAGCAATAATTCGATAAATTTCTTAGACGTAACAATTTCGAATGAAAATGGAAAACATGTTTTCGCAATTTACCATAAGCCGTCACATACAGATATTATAATACATAACTCGTCGTGTCATCCATATCAACATAAAATGTCAGCATTCAATAGTTTTATTCATAGATTGATTAACATCCCGCTATCACCAGAAAATTTCAACAAAGAACTAAATTTGATTAAACAAATAGCCAAAAATAATGGTTACAATCCCAAACTAATAAATAATATTTTAAATAAAAACAAAGTAGAATCGCATTGAATGAAGTTTACCCTGTCGATAAATTGAAACAAAAATTCAACACCTTAACCTACGTTGGCATTACAAGTGAGAAACTAAAATCATTCTTAAGTAGCAATAATTTCAACATAGCTTTCCAAACTAATAATAATTTAGGCAAATATATAAAAATAATAAAACCAAACCAGGTAAAAACAATAAATCAGGTGTTTATAGATTGAATTGCAATGACTGTGATAATTTCTACATTGGTAGAACACATAGAAATGTTAATATTAGAATATCGGAACATAAACGCAGTTTTTCAAATAAAAATCAGATTCAAATTACGCGAATCATCTCTTAGAAAATAATCATTCTTTCGACCCACATTTTGAAATTTTGCATACAGATAATAAATATTGGAAGGTAGATCTTTGGGAAACTTTAGAAATAAATAAATACAAACACTCAGGTAGACTCATCAATGAACAAGTCGATTTAAGCCCTTCACCTCTGTTGAATCTTTTCGGGGAGCAATCTATTCCTTAATTTTATTGGATATACCTGTCATAAATAACCACTTAAGAAGAAGCAACCAATAAGCTTTTAATTACTCAAGAACATTTATAGTTATATTCTCATTTATATTTTTCTGTATATTCATTCGTCTGAAGAAGCTACGGTGTAGTGAAACGCGTTACGAATCGCAATTATTAAGTAAAATTCCTTAAAACACAGTACTTGTTTTTTATTATAAATAATTGTTGTTGAATTTCATCACTCTTCACATGTATTTTGTTTTGGTGAATTAATATGAATCAATATTGTTGCTCATACAACTGTTATAATAATTCTGTTTTCAATAAAACACTTCCTTCAAATTTCATTTGTAAGTTCGTCAGTAATTTATCTATTTTTGTGCTTCTCGTGTAATTATTGTATATTCTCAAATGAAACTTATAAGATTGATATTAACTTGGGTTACTTTATCTACTTGCGACTTGTTGATTTTCACTTCGATGGCTTTTCCATTGTTTTTTACTTTATGTTTCCTCTAAGTGACCCAGAAAGAAGTGGATAAATGCTGCGAAAAGAAGAAAATTTAACCCACGAAGTCCACAGTTCTCTGTTATCATCATTTCGTAGAGACAGATTACAAAATTGCTTCAGTTTCTAAAAGTTGATGTTGAGGAATGATGTTATCAGTTATCCCGAGTACCTATTGCCCAAAAACGAAAGTACACGTAGAGTTTTTCCTCCCCGAGATTTAATCTCACATAACTGTAGTTGATTTTGTAACCAAGTATTTTATTTCTGTAGTACTTAAGTGAAATTTCAGGTATTCTCATATATGTGATTTCATTTTTATTACAGTCAGAAGAAGACTTGAACTGAGAATTCATACGCAATGTAAAGAGCCAACTTTATATTATTTAAGTAGAAAGATAAAGAGTTTGCGTCGAAAATTGCTTAAAACTGTATTGTTTTCTGGTGTATGAAAACTCATCTCGACTATTGTGATTTGTTTTTTGTATGTTGAAATATTTTTTGTTTTAGGTTTTTTACATATGAAAATATAACCTTCGTTTGATTTGTTTTCTTATGCATGCAACTCTTCTTTTCCAACATTCAGTTTACCAATCAAGCTAACAAGCTACAAGTCGTGAACATTGATAATTCATGTAAAATTTGACCATACCAGCTGGACAGTTGAAAAGAGCTCATACCAACAACCTTCAATTTGAATTTCTCAAGTTTTATTGTTTTTAACATTTTTTCAACTATTTATTAACGATGTTATAATTTTTAAAGTTGTTCTTCAGCTATTCATTCATTTATTTTCATTTTGAACATTGATAATTTCTCAAGTGAATACCTAAGGTAATTTTCCCGCCAAGTATTATTTTTTAAATCTGAAATTTTCATCCAGAAAAGTGATATTTAAAATACGATATTCATTTTATGACTTTGGCGCAATTGTACTCATACGGATAAACAAATGATAGGTATGTTTTCGAAATACAAATTATTAGCAATTCACGAAATTTTACTATCATTATCATATGATTTTTTCAGAGAATTTTCGAGTTATAATAAATAAATTACATCCCTGATGCTACATGGTCGAGAAACCATATTTATAACTGAAAATATTAAAAAAAACAGAAAAAATCATTGAAAACTTTATCAAAAGCTTGAAAAATATCCAAACGCGACACAAACATCTTTATTCAACGTGTTAGACATAGAAAGATATTCTGCGATGTATCTCCCACATTGTTTCTCTGGTGGGGTTTATAGCGTTTCAGGTTTATTATTCAGTTTACTGCGCTACAGATAATTCTTTTCTACTAACCTTATGAATGCAGGGAAATGATAAAACTGACGTTTTTAGGAGTTGCAGATTAATTAATGATATTGATGGCATTTTTATTTTGTGAAAATCTATTTCAAGAAGTGAAAGAAAAAAAAAACACTTTTGTTAGTTTTCCACGTTTATTTGTTAATACACGAGTAGTTTGGACCCTTTGCAACAGATTCCTTTATAGCATTTGTGGAGGATTTTGAGATTTTCTTGAACCATTGTGTAGTTTGTTGATTGAATGTTCACAAATATTGGGGATTTTCTGTCTGCAAATATATGTTCTTTGAAAACTCACCAAAATATCATCAACCTACCGATGCCAGAACATGATATGGTTTTTGGGTAGCTTCAGTATTGAAGGGTTTCCTAGGTTATCCATGAAAATATCTGACAATAGGGGGCTAAGTGGCGATCCCATATAAAGTCCTGATTTTTATGCAAAAATTTATTTCGGAACTGTGAATAATTTGGTCTAAATATGTTTTTAATTGGTTGCAATTCGAAGGAGATATGTGGAAGTGTGTTGCTTTTGCTGAAAATAACTGAAAATAAAGGTGGACATTCATCTATTGGAATGTTTGGGTACATGTTTTTTACATCAAACGAAGCAAGCTTTAAGATATAACTGAGTTTAGGTACGGAGAGTTTTTGTCGTTGGAATTTAAAATTGTACGTTATGAGTGAAAGTTCCCTTTATCCAGGGTCCCCGTGAGGGCTACTGGCGCTTGTGTGCAAAAAAGGATTTTGGCATTTTGGATCATGTTTTTTAATTGTTTTTTAAGGTAGGAGGTAGGTAGTAGGTGCTTCAAGTAAAGCAAAAAACTGAACTTTTAAAGTCATATTTATTTGTAGACTAAAATATCAAAATGAAACAAACAGAACAAAATCATAACAAAATAAATTCTTGTTCACACCCATTTACTTAAGTAATGGGATACAGACACGTTGACTTGTTGTTTATAAAAACTAGAAAATAACCTAAAACTAAAAATCACATTTTTAGGAACAAATAACTAGTACTACGTTCTACACTTTCTACTTATACTTAGACATTTTAAAAATATGCAGATATTTCTAATAACAAATACCTAGGAACTGATAGCTAGGTCAAGGTGCAATAGAAAAATAAAAGATAGCTATTGTAATAGCGATATTTTCCGAGATTATTTACATTATTTACATCGCTAAAGTTCATACCGTCAAAAATTTCTTGTTCAATTGCGAATATTGTTAGCCCAGACAATCTTTCTTGAATCATTGTCGATCTTAAATAATTTTTAATGATTTTTAACATTGAAAAAGATCGCTCGCCAGAAGCTACAGATACAGGCAATGTCAAAAGAATTCTTAGTGAAATGCTTACGTTTGGAAAGGTGGAGATTAAATTGTTTTCAAATATATATTGTAATATACTTAAGGGGTCAGTATCATCAGGTAATGAAAACAACTTTAACGCTTAATTTTGTTAAACAGAACATTGGAGTCTATATCCTTATTATCCTGATCTGACAGTCGCTCTTCAAGAATAGAACTTATATCGGTTTTTTTAGAGAGCTTATAGTTTGATCTATAATTTTTAAGATAAAACTAATTTTAAAGGCGGTTTTGGATCATCTCGGTGTTCATAGTCAAACAGTTTTGGTTTGAATTTCTTCCTAACCGTTGGTAATGGTGGAAAGTCTTCTTCAGTTTCAAGAGAGGATGCTACTTCTTTGGCTTGCACAAGAATTTCTTGAAATGATTGGTCAGATCTGTATTGCTGGAAGTGCTCAACTAAATTTTTTAGGTAGGTTTGGCACACTTTACTATTAATTGTATCACTTTGTATTTGTTTGCTGACAATATTTATATGAAATAAAACGTCATGCAAATAAAAATTCCACAAATAAATTGAAAATTTCGTACAGATGTGAGAGGGAACTCGCTTTATGTCTTGCATCAATGTGAAACGAATTATCTTCAGCCATTTCTAGAAGACTTTCGCAAACCTTAATTAAATAAACTTTATGGGGCTTTATTGCGTCAATTCTGCTGGACCATCTTGTCTCACTTAGAGGCTTTAAACTTAACCCGGGGACATTTTTTCTCAAAACATACCACCTTTTTGTGGATGACGAAAAAATATTATATAACTCTTGCACAAGATTAAGGAAATTTATTGTAGCACTGGACACCTTAGAAGCGTCATATACTGTTAAGTTCAAACTATGAGCCGCACAAGGTACAAAAAGGGCTTTCGGATTCGCATCAAGAATGCGTGTTTGAAGCCCAACATATTTTCCCTTCATATTTGTCCCATTATCATAACCTTGTCCCCTAATGTGTTTTAATTCTAAATTTAATTTTTTGAAAATCTCTATCACAAATGTATATATCCCTTCTCCTGAAGAGTCCAGTATTGGATTGAACGCAATAAAACTTTCCTTAACTTCAACCTTTTTTGAAGTGGTGTTAAGGACAACATACCTAAGAAACAAGACTAATTTGCTCAGTATGACTAGTGTCTGGTATACAATCTAAGATTATTGAAAAATACTTTGAACTGCGAACCATTTTTAAAATATTATTTCTCACTTTGGACGACAATAATTCAATTATTTCATTCTGTATTTGCACGCCTAAATAATGAGTCATTTTAACAGATTTTTTTGGGAGTTATACACTCGGCTAACGTGTTGTCTCATCACTGAATCAAAAGAGGCAATCATCTCAACAGCCTTTAGAAAATTTCCATTATCATGTTCGAAAAGCAATTGAGAAGAACCTTGAAATGCCAAGCATTGTGTAGATAAATACTTAACAATCGCAATAATTCTTTCCAACACGTCTCGCCAATATTTTTTTCCGTTTCTAAAATCCGCAGATGATGAACATTAACAGTCATAGATGTCTCCAACAATTTTTCAAAATTAACCAAGTGTTGATATAACTATTGTGTCAAATTGACGTTTCGTGTCTCTTAATTAGCAAAGACAAGTGTTGCCAATCAGATACTCTATTTGTATCACAAAAAGCATTAGGAATTTTACATTTACAAAGCAACTTATAACAAAAACAAAATACAGAATGTTTAGAAATACAGTTAATAAGCCAAGCCCTTTCGACTTTTTCTCCATTTGCTAGACTTCTTTCAAAGTATTTGCACGAAAACTTTCTCTTATCTTTATTACTAGGAAAGCTAAAACTGATGTCTATTAAGGGCGGACCACGTTTAACCAATATTCTAGCCATCTCATTGGTGATTCTTTCGAGACAAACCGGGGTCGGACGGAATTATATCGATACTATCCTCATTACAACCTTCATCGAAAGTGTCACTTGCAGCAGGTATTTCGGTAGCTGACATTACCGAACTTTTTACACAAGCTGAATTACCTGAAGTGGATTGTTCAAGTGCTGTTGACGAGGATGGTGTCATCGCTTCATCGGGCTCTGCATCACTTGAAGCTGTTTTGCTGCTACAACCGCTGCCACTTGTTGCAGGACCTCATGTTACTGTTGACAATTCAGATGGTCTACTCACGGTTATTGATATTACGGATTTAGAATCTTGAGATTCGGACGATTCGGTCGCACCAACATCGATAGTCTCCGTGGAATCTCGATTGTTTTGCAAGAAGTGCTGTAAAGATCCAACCATTTTTCCCCTCTCTTGTAGTCTCAGTTCTTTTGCTCTCGAAACTTCGCACCTGAAGGTCTCTATCTTTTATCCTGAAAAAACAAATAAATAATTAGTACTTATGGAATTAGGTTACAAAAGTAACCACAGTAATAAGCACCATGTGGGTAGGGTAGGAAATATTCTTGAAAAGTTAACTAAGTAGCCAATAGTTTTAACCCTTTATAGCGGCAGATTATTATTAAGTAAGAAATGGCCGATTAAGGTTTGTATGTTGGAGTAAAAAGCAATTTGTTCAGCCCTTTCAGCTTAAATCCTTTCAAAAATAAAGACAAAAGGATATTAAACTAATTTGATCTTATAGCCATTAGAAAAACCCTACAAAATGGTTTTTAAAGATCAATAGAATAAAAACTAAGCGAGTTATGGATAAAACCAGTTACGTTTTTAAAGTCGTACATGACATTTCAATTAATAAAGAGATATTTGGCTAAAAAATTAATTATAACACTTACCATTTTATAAAAAATCAAGCCGTTGAAAATGCAGTCAGCAGGTATTCGGCACCTAATTCAAAGAAAAGTAGTGAACAAAATATTACATAACACAACACCACACTTGACAAAATAAAAATAACTGTATATGTAAAAATTAATAGAATTACTTGTTTGTATTCACTTGTTTCACGGTCCAGTGAACTAACTGATTAAAAAACGCCTGTGGCGATGCGTCGCTTTTATAGCGCTCCAGGCGTTATTCATGTCTGAACAGGAAAAACCAAGAAACTGCCGCCTGACATGTTCTCGCAACATAGGAATCGGCTGTAACTGGATGATATACTAATAAAATTTCGTTTGTATTTATACCTAATCCTATTTAATTTCTCAACTTTTATTTTAATATTTTTCTTGGACCCTGGGTTTTGGTGTCCCTAAAGGATGGCGCCCGTGTGCATTGTACACTTTGCACATAAGGTTGCGGGGGCCCTGCCGTTATCAACTTCAGTTGAAGATGTCGATGGCCGACCAGAGCGAGGCAAATCTTCCACTCTTTCGGCCTCTGTTGAATGCACTATACCACTCATATGCACGTGTTTTTAATAAAGTTGAATCACCGTATGCCTTCTGTAATAATGTCAGCGGTTTCACTCACGAAATTCCATTTGCAATACATAATTTGAGACAAATTCTATGTTCGATATTTTATCGATTGTAGAATTCGCAAAACGAACTTATGAGAACTGATAAAATCCAGCACTGTAAACAAACTAAATGACTGATCGCGTTCAAACTCCGAGTGAGTATAGAAAACAATTGAGCCAACTTAGCAACAACAAAAATTTTGACGATCGTTGTAAGCAGATTTTTAAATAATCAATTCCAGGTAATTCAGAAGAATGTATTTCGCTAGGTTCCTGGTTTTGGTCTCAAAATTATTTGGGCAAGTTGTGGGCGTTGTAATAATATGCTTTTATAATGTTTTCTGTAGATTGTCCAAATTACGAATTGTTTTCCCCAATCACATTGAGAATTTTCTATGGTTCTCCCATTATCCCAATATCTTGAGGAATCACCATATGATTGACCTCTCATTTCTCAAAATAAATAGTGAGAATATAGTAAATTATGAAACGATATATTAAAAGTTCACTTCGATCCGATAGTATACGAGAAAATAAAAGTTAGTTATTGCTTCCGAAGCTCGTAATTACCTTCATAAAGATTCAGGTATGACCTGAATATACAGTGTGTTCCAACGAAAATTTGACCCCCCCTCTAACTCCGAAATGAGTAACATTAGCGAAAAACACCAAGACACGTCGATTTTTGTTTCGAGGGGGAGCATTTTTCGAAATAATTCGAAACTTCTCAGATCAACCCCCTACCCCCAGCAACCCTAACTTTGAAATTCATCATAGGAATAAGGGTCGAGTGGCACCTTACTGAAAAGGTCTGTCAATTCTCCACCTTGATTTGTCATTTTAGAATTTTAAATTAACATACAGGGTGTCCCAACCAAGGGTGAAGTTGAATTCCTGGAAATCCCAAATACTAAATGAAATAGATTTATTTTGGCATAATGCAAGCGCAGGTTTATGCTCGGTCTAGAAAAACGACCTACACTTGTGAATTTGGAGTTGGTGCAATCAACCCCCTATTTCCAGCATCCCCAACTCAAAAATCATTCGATCGATAATAGGTCAAGTGGCACCTCGTTGGAAAGGTACTGCAATTTTGTCTTCGAATTTGGTATTTTCGAAATTCAGAATCATCATACAGGGTGTCCCGAAGCAGGAACATTGAAAATCCAAATAACTTTTTGAAACTGGTTCATTTCGGTATACGAGAACATGTTTGATCCGAGAATAGGACTTTCTTGTGTGGTTATAGAATTTTTGCAATCAACCCTTCCATTCAGCATCCCCAACTTGAAAATCATACAAATAATTCAAGTGGCATATCTTCAGAAAGGTTTTTGAATTCCAGAATGATTAAAGCATTTCATTCAGTTCGGCTCTCCATACAGGATGTCGCTTTCGAAAAATTCAATATCGTCATTTGAAATTATCAACTAAAATTAATTCGAAACTGTTAAAAGTATTGGGGTACGATGTGTTGAGCATCAATTACGAAGAAATAAAGCTGATTTCTGCATTGAAAATGTTCACATTTTTTCATTTCCATCTGGCGTGCAGTCATCTGTTATTTCTCATTTTTGCAATGAAATATTATTATTATTCAGATCAGTTCCTCATTATTGTTGTTGTTCGTCAGTTGAAATTAATCTGAAAATGGTTTATTCCACTGAGGAAAGGGTCGAAATTGTATCGACGTATTTTCTAAATAACAGTTGTGCCAAAGAAACGGCAAGGATATTCGATAGGAACCATCCTGAAAGAGAAAGGGAGTCAGTCACCAGTACGTTAAATATTTGGTTGACAAATTCCTAGCTACGGGTTCGGTGGCAAACAAAAACATGAAGTGGCATGTCCTGTCAGAAATGAGGCAACGGAAGTGGCAGTAGTGGGTCATCTACAAATGGAGAATACTACTTCGATCAGAAAACTATCTCGTCTGACTGGTGTATCAGCTACAACTGTCCATAGAATCGTGAAACATCACAAATTTCACCCCTACAAGGTAAAATTAGTGCATGAAATAAACGAAGATGATCCAGATCGTCGTTTACAGTTTTGTGAAAATCTAAGTGAAAACCTAAACGCTAATCCAAATTTTCTGAATAACATCTGTTTTCTGATGAAAGCACCTTTATGCTCAGTGGTGAAGTGAATAGACATAATTGTCGATATTGGGACACACAGAATCCTCATTGGTTTAGAGAGGCCCACACGCAAAGGCCTCAGAAGTTGAACGTTTGGGCAGGAATTTTTGGCAATCATCTAGTTGGGCCTTTCTTTATTGAGGGTAATCTGAATGGAAATGGCTACCTACAGTTGTTAGAGGAACACATACATCCTAGATTGACAGAAATTTTACAGAACGATCCAACTCTTTCTGAGGACGAAATGCGTTTTCAACAAGACGGTGCTCCTCCGCATTATGATGCTCGGGTGCGCCAATATTTAGAAGAAAATTTCCCAGGAAGGTGGATTGATAGAAGAGGACCTGTTGAGTGGCCAGCCAGGTCACCAGATTTAAATCCCTAGATTTTTTTTGTGGGGCCATCTAAAATCTAAAGTTTATGCCACAAGACCAGAAAACCTGGAGGAGCTGCGGATGAGGATTATCACAGAATGCCGACTTTTCACTCCTGAAGTTTTCGCTAATGTGAGAAGAGAGTTCGAAAATCGTCTGTATAACTGTATGGAGGTGGGCAGGTCATTTTGAACAATTGTTGTAATAATCAAGTTAGTTTTTGTTTTCAATTGAATACAAGTTCAATAAATCTCGTTTTCCTGTTTAGATGAGCATCCAATCAGTTTCTCCATCATCCCTCATCCTGATCCTCACGCCAGAAAACCTCGATTGCCAAACTGAAACCAATGCCTCAGTGATTCAGAAAATAGAAAAATCTTTCTGGAACTTTGCCACTCAACCTGTAATCACTTGTATGATTTTTTGAGTTGGGGATGCTGAATGGAAGAGATTGATTGCAAAATTCCATATTCACGCAAGAGAGTCTTATTCTCGAATCAAACATAAACATGTTCTCGTATTATACCGAAATGAACCAGTTTCAAAAAGTTATTTGGGTTTTCAGTGTTCCTGCTCCGGGACACCCTGTATGCTGATTCTGAATTTCGAAAATACCAAATTCGAAGAGAAAATTGAAATACCTTTCCAACGAGGTGCCACTTGACCTATTTTCGATCGAATGATTTTTGAGTTGGGGATGCTGGAAATAGGGGTTGATTGCACCAACTCCAAATTCACAAGTGTAGGTCGTTTTTCTAGACCGAGCATAAACCTGCGCTTGCATTATGCCAAAATAAATCGATTTCATTTAGTATTTGGGATTTGCAGGAATTCAACTTTACCCTCGGTTGGGACACCCTGTATGTTAATTTAAAATTCTAAAAATGACAAATCAGAATGGAGAATTGACAGACCTTTACAGTAAGGTGCCACTCGACCCTTATTCCCTATGATGAATTTCGAAATTAGGGTTGCTGGGGATAGGGGGTTGATCTGACAAGTTTCGAATTATTTCGAAAAATGCTCCCCCTCGAAATAAAAATCGAAGTGTCTTGGTGTTTTTCGCTAATGTTACTCATTTCGGAGTTATAGGGGGGGTCAAATTTTCGTTGGAACACACTGTATTTCATACAATTAGAAACAATATAATGTCATTTTTTATTCTTTTCGTGTGGGATCTTCACAATAGGTGAAAAACAAATACATTACGTACTTATATGCAATTCAAATCTAATGAACTTCGTAGTAGGCGTGAAGTGAAATAGCTAACATTACACATAAGTACCTTGTTTCATACTTGTTATTTTGTATTTTTCAAGATTACCTACTCGATAATTCATCATACATTACATAAGCTGCCGTGATAAATATATACTCAAATTGTTCCCTTTAGCATTTATTCCATATTTGCAATGGCCTTGTAGAAAACAAAGTAAATATTTCGATAAATATAGATGCGTGTTTGAATTTGAATAATTGCGGGTATATGCATCGATAATGTCAAGTTTAAAATAAAACGTGATCTTTCTCATCATGAGGACAACAGAGAACGCTAGTTTCTCATGCATTTTCTTCTCTATTTTTCAAAGTCGTATTCTATTACCTTCTTTTTAAATAAGAGGGATTCGCTGTATAACTCTTACTACATCAATGCACTTTTGTAACCGAAACTTTGACAGACATGGTGGTTTTTGCAAAATCTCACTTTATTTCTTTCATTTTATTTAGTTAATTGAACCCGCAGTTAACAAGTAATCATGATGATAATAAGAAATTAAACTATGTATTATAGTATCACGAGAGTTTGAAATTCTGGATTGCAATTTCGATCTCGCGACCCACCTGACAACAAGTACTGAACTGAACTCAGAAAATATACATATGCTACATAAATAGGTAGATAAATTAATAAGGGTGAAATCAATAGGTAATAATATATATAGGGTGCTTCAATGAAAACTAAACAGAGGCTTTATCTACCAAGATATTCATTTCTGATCAAAACGCAAAAACAGGTCAATTTTTGTTTCAAAGGGGACATCTTTTGGGGTACAATACTTGCCTGAAATATCAAGCCCCTAAGCGGGGGTTGCCATCCTTGAACATTTTGAATAGGGAAGATGGGTCAAGTGATGACTCAAAAGAAATGTGGTATCTTTGTCTACATTGCCTTGAACGAATATCCATTTTCAATTGAAAACTGTAAAATATACAGGGTGAGCAACTGAAAGATAGGGAAAACTATTTCCCTGATACTATTCAAGTTTCAGTGAGGTAAAATGGAACAGATCCATGCTGATCAATGGCAGTCATCATCAAGTACCATCCTCATCTCGAATATCAATCCCTGGACCAGGGGTGACAACCCTTGAAAATTGAGAAGAGAGTAGATAGGTCGACTGATAACTCGAAAGAATGGTATTACTTTGTCTGCATTCCCGTGAAAGAATTTTCATTTTTGATTCAAAACTGTAGAAGATACAGAGTGATCCACTGAAAAATAGAGAAGACTATCGCCCCAAGACTATTGGAGTATTAGGGCGAAAAACTGGAATAAATTCATTTTAGATCAAGTACCATCCTCATCTCGAATTTCAACCCCTAGAGCAGGGTACCACCCTAAAATATATATAGATATATATATATATATATATATATATATATATATATATATATATATATATATATATATATATATATATATATATATATATATATATATATATATATATATATATATATATATATATATATATATATATATATATATAGGCTGTATCTACCAAGACATCTATTCAGTGAGGTAACATGGAACAGATCCATGGTGATCAATGGCAGTCATCATCAAGTACCATCCTTATATCGAATTTCAATCCCTGGACTAGGGGACAACCCTTGAAAATTTAGAGGAAGGTAGATAGGTCGAGTGATACCTCGAAAGTAAGGTATTATCTTTGTCTGCATCCCCGTGAACGAATTTTCATTTTTGATTGAAAACTGTAGAAGATACAGAGTCAGTTACTGAAAAATAGAGGAGACTATCTATCGCCCTGAGGTATCACTGGATCGAAATATTACCCCTGCTCAAGAGATTGAAATTCGAGATGAGGGTGATTTCGGAAGATGACAGCTTTTGATCTAAAATGAATTTATTCCAGTTTTTCGCCCTAATACTCCAATAGTCTTGGGGCGATAGTCTTCTCTATTTTTCAGTGGATCACTCTGTATCTTCTACAGTTTTGAATCAAAAATGAAAATTCTTTCACGGGAATGCAGACAAAGTAATACCATTCCTTCGAGTTATCAGTCGACCTATCTACCCTCTTCTAAATTTTCAAGGGTTGTCACCCCTGGTCCAGGGATTGATATTCGAGATGAGGATGGTACTTGATGATGACTGCCATTGATCAGCATGGATCTGTTCCACTTTACCTCACTGAAACTTGAATAGTCTCAGGAAATAGTCTTTCCTATTTTTAGTTGCTCACCCTGTATCTTTTACAGTTTTCAATTAAAAATGGAAATTAGTTCAAGGCAATGTAGACAAAGATACAATTTTTTAAAATTCTACCTTTATTTTAATATATTGAAATTATGGTAACCAAAATGAATTCAAATTATCTTAAAAGTGAAGAATTAAATTATGAAAAGTGTAGTGTATAGTGTATATGTATGATGTATATGTTCTCTCTCCACTAATTTATTAGTTGAAGGATCTCTTTAGGAACGATTTGAAAATTTCCGTGTGAGGGATATAATGCTGGATGTTTCTGAAAGTGTTTCGGAAGAGTCTACTCATCAATAAGTTTTCTTATCTTCAATTTTTCTTTAGAATTTCTTCACGTTTGATCTTTCTAAGTTTTCATATCCTTAAATTTTGTTGAATTTCTTTATCTTTGATCTTTCTAAGTTTTCGTATCTTCAATTTTTCTTAAATTTCTTAATCTTCAATTTTTCAAGTTTTCTCACCGTTCCTCGAAATTTTTTTGTAACTTGAATATCTGTTATCTTATTAACATACCTTTTCATCGAGCTTTTCATGTAGCTTGAATCTATTATATACCTGATGTACAAATTGCAATGTTTCCCTTATCTTATCTTTAGTAGGTGTAGCAAAATGCTTAACATCTACCTTATCTTTACCTTACCTTATCTCTCTATTCCTAGAGCACAGGAATTTATTTTGTGAATATTGCAACTGGGGTAACAGAACAAAAGATTAAACTTAGCCGGAACAGTAGGTACTTATATGGAATTATTCTAAATCTATCTTTTCTGTATAGTAACCGCGTTGTTGGTATATAAGTCATGTTATATATGATAATGCCACCGGTCACATCATACTGCCTGTAGCCAATTTGTTGAGTATTTTTGAAAAACTCGATTAATTTCTCACTCAGATTCTAATTACTATAATAGTTACAGATTCATTTTCCTGTTATAGCCTTGTGATCTTATACTGGTAAAAGGATTACAATTTCTTTGAGAAATCGGATTATGCAGTTCAGGAGAAATCCAAATTTGTAGCGTAATTTTCAATCTCTTGAAGAACAATTTGTAGGTCAAAAGTATTGATCTTATTTGTATCTGCCAGTAACACTGACTATGGTAAGGCGGTGATCTTGTGGTCTATCTACACCTTCTTTCTCCTATTTTTTTCGTTGCTACCTTGACACTTATCTTGGCTTTCATTTTTCTAAATTTTCACTACCCATATCTGTCATAATCTTTTTGTCGTTTGATATTCACTTCTTATATTTCCATCTCTTTAAATGTTCAATGCTCTTCATTTGTGGCTGATTGTGCTAAAATCACGTCACAACAATTTGAATTAAAACACCTGATTCCAGCCAACCCTCTATCTGTATCACACCACTGTGTAACAGTAACTGTCTGATGCGCATAATCCGGCTATCAGATGGTATGTCTTACCGGCTTTCGAACATTCCTCAGCATTTATTTTCTGCCGCAGATCTTCAAGCTGATTAGTTCTTGAAAATCCTCTTTAATTGTATTTGAAATAATTAAATTATATCAACATTGTGTAGTGAAAATTAGAGATATATTTTTATCTTAATACTGTGTAGTGACCTATATCGAAAATATAGGTCCTAGGTGGAGAGTCATAGATAGAGATTCGTAGATGGAGATTCCTAGGTAGAAAGTCGTAGGTGGAGCTCAGAGGTTGAGATATGACTTCTATCTGGAGTCCAGAAATCCAAATGCATCCGAAGCTGAAATAGAGGTTATCCCCCACATGCAGCAGTAAAATACAAGAACCTTTTGGAATTTGAACTCTCTGAGTGATTGGAGACAAAGACGACCTCTACCTCATCTATTTCATATATATATATATATATATATATATATATATATATATATATATATATATATATATATATATATATATATATATATATATATATATATATATATATATATATATATATATATATATATATATATATATATATATAAAGCATTTGTTGACATTGTTTACCATAATTTTAATTTGTAATTAAATATCTAAGTAGAACTACCTTGACTCTTCTTCCAAGATTTCAGTGACAATTATTGAATTAGAGTCTCATTGCTC
This sequence comes from Cryptolaemus montrouzieri, assembly GCA_013387265.2. NCBI lineage: Eukaryota > Metazoa > Arthropoda > Insecta > Coleoptera > Coccinellidae > Cryptolaemus > Cryptolaemus montrouzieri. Next base: position 2,777,735 of record JABFTP020000165.1, read on the forward strand.
ATATTTCCTTGGGCTTTAACAGAAAAGTTATTTTTGTTACAGTCGATTTCAGAAATTTTGTTGGAAAATTACTTCTTGGCGTAAATGTATTATTTCGAAAAGGCCTACTTTGAAGCCGATACTATAAATTTGGCAGAATGTATGTTGTAATTCTGATAAATTCAGTAAGCATTATTTAGCGACCTTGATTCGAGTTCTATTTTCAATCATATCTAGTGTCCAAATCGTTTTCAAGAAACGAAGTTCACCAACAGTCAGAAAGCCTGCCTTAAGTTCGTTCGAATCATTTACACTCTCAAGAACAAGTTGGTCCAATTATGTTGAAATCCACTCGGATGCTGTAACGAAGGTGATTTGATAGCATCATCGTTATAATGCTTCCGATGGTTGATGTAATATGATAACGTCGGATTTTTCTCGCTTCGAAAACAGATGTTATTATGTTCGTCTTAGGAATACATAATAAAACTTTTATTATATTAATTTAACTCAAATATTATTCAAGAATAAATTATAATATGGAATGAAATACATGTAACAACACTAAAAGGTTGAATGTCTTTGTGTTGTTTTAGATGTAGCCAAATTTTAATATTTCGCGCTTCCTTCATTCGCATTTTCACTATTCGATGATGGAAGGAATGTTACCCAATTTTTATATTCGCGGCTAAAGATTTCTTCATTTGCGGATCTAATCGATACATCGGTCGTCAAATGCACTAATAAAAAATAAGATAGACCTTATTAATACAACGCCTGAAGTATGTTTTCAAATGATTACGCCTGGGGTCGGTCAAAAGAACGAATATTTTTTTTCCCTTGGTACTCTGGAAAATAGGTTACTAGACACCTCTACGGAAATCTGTCCAAGATGATTTCTTAATTTTAGCGGAAAGGTCCGCCGCTTTACAGTTTTCTATTTTCTTTTTATTATCACATATAAAAATTGATATCTCACAATTTACTGCTCTACAAAAATGGTTTCCTATAATTTTTCGATTAAGTTAAGCGTTAACGAGATATTCATCGTCAAACACCAATGCCTATCAATTTTTCCAGTTTTTGATCAATAATTCGAGAAATATCAATCGAATTTAAGAGTTTTGGGGTAATTTACACAAACTTGAGTTTTTAGGAACAGAAAAATGTTATGAACTATTTTTGAAATAGTCATGTTGGGTTAGGTTAGATATGTAAAGGTATACCCATAAAACGAATTTCTTTATTTATTGTTTTTCTTTTAAAAATGCGTCAAAAATTCGCCCCATTTGAAAATCGAGCGTTGTTATCGTTTCTGGCATAACCCGAAACGAAATGTCAAACATATCAACGTTATCGAATTCAAACGGCTGTGTTCTATCCGATTTCATTAAAATATTCCTAATAGAAAAAAAGTTACAGTGGTAGCCCTAGTATTAATATTCGCAATCCTCAGAATGCCAATTACATATTATAATAGTAATGGCCGAATCTCTTCAATTTTTTTTGTGATGCTATGGCTGTTTCATAAAAAAATATACATTTCACTTTTACTCTTGTTCTGTATTTGTGTTTCCTTCAACAACTGTACGAATTCATTTCATATTCTTTATTCGATAATAAAAAACAAGTACTGTGTTTTGAGGAATTTTACTCAATAATTGCGATTTGTAACGCGTTTCACTACACCGTAGTTTCTTCAGATGAATGAATGTACAGAAAATAAGAATGAGAATATAAGTATAAGTGTTCTTGAGTAATTAAAAGCTTATTGGGTTGCTTCTCCTTAAGTGGTTATTTATGACAGGTATATCCAATAAAATTAAGGAATAGATTGCTTCCGCAGAGATTCAATAGAGGTGAAGGGCTTAAATCGACTTGTTCATTGATGAGTCTACCTGAGTGTTTGTATTTATTGATTTCTAAAGTTTCCCAAAGATCTACCTTCCAATATTTATTATCTGTATGCAAAATTTCAAACTGTGGGTCGAAAGAGTGATTATTTTCTAAGAGATGATTCGCGTAATTTGAATCTGATTTTTATTTGAAAAATTGCGTTTATGTTCCGATATTCTAATATTAAAATTTCTATGTGTTCTACCAATGTAGAAATTATCACAGTCATTGCAATTCAATCTATAAACACCTGATTTATTGTTTTTACCTGGTTTGGCTTTATTATTTCTTATATATTTGCCTAAATTATTATTAGTTTGGAAAGTTATGTTGAGATTATTGCTACTCAAGAATGATTTCAGTTTCTCACTTGTAATGCCAACGTACGTTAAGGTGTTGAATTTTGTTTCAATTTATCGACAGGGTAAACTTCATTCAATGCGATTCTATTTTGTTTTTATTTAAAATATTATTTATCAGTTTGGGATTGTAACCATTATTGTTGGCTATTTATTCAATCAAATTTAATTCTTTGTTGAAATTTTCTGGTGATAAAGGGATGTTAATCTATCTATGAATAAAACTATTGAATGCTGACATTTTATGTTGATATGGATGACACGACGAGTTATGTATTATAATGTCTGTATGTGACGGCTTATGGTTAATTGCGAAAACATGTTTTCTACTTCATTCGAAATTGTTACGTCTAAGAAATTTATCGAATTATTGCTTTCTATTTCGGTTGTGAATCCAATTTTTGGATGTAATGGATTTATATAATTTTCGAAAATATTTAACTGTCTACCTGTTCCTGTGAAGCAAATAATGATATCGTCTACATAGCGATACCAGTATAAACAATATTTACTGAGTGGATGATTATGAATTAATTTCTCTAAATTATTCATGAATATTTCTGCTAACAAAGGACTTAACGGATTGCCCATAATCAAGCCGTCTTCAATAGTACAATATTTGTTATTGAAATGGAAATAATTTTGATCTAAACAAATTTGTAATAATGAAAGAATATCTGATTTAATGATAGTATTGACATGATCCTTTTCTAATAATTCTTCAACTAAGTAATACGTATCTTTCGGAGGAATGTTGGGAAATATATTCTTAACATCGAAAGAAATGAGTTTGGAATTAGGTGGTAAAATGGTATCTTTGATGTTGGCAAGTTTGAAAGAAGGTGCCGTTACATAAGAAATAACAGGTCTAATAGGGTAATTAGGTTTATGAAGTTTTATCAACGAATATAATTCGGGGGATTGTGGATTGGAGTTAATGAATTTATATTTTTCGTGGTCTGTAATTAATGATTTTGCTGTCGAAATTATGTTTTTAACCACTTTCTGAAATTTTGCGGTAGGATCCTTAGTTGATGTTATAAGTTTCCGGCTGTTAAGAATTCTTCAGTTTCAGAAATATAATCGATTTTACTAAGTGAATACTAAATCGTTCTTGGTACTAATTTCACGAATTGGTTTTATTATCTTATAATCGGAATTGCAATAAGGTGATAATTTCGAAAAGTCTTCCTTGATGATTTTTGCTGTTTGATGTTTGCCTAAAATATTATCTCTGGAGTCCGAAATCATTCTCAAAAACTCCAAAGATAATATTTTATCCAAACATCAAACAGCAAAAATCATAAAAGAAGACTTTTCGAAATTATCACCTCATTTCAATTCCGATTATAAAATATGAAATGGGTTGGTTTTAGTAAAAAATGGTTCTTTGTCTTTTTAAAACATCCATGAAGAAACAAAACAACTTCAGGAGTGCCAACAGCATGAAATGAAAAAAATATTTCGATTTCAGCTAACAATCAGAATGAAAAAATTCTGCACGTTACTTTTTCTACCGAAACTTGGAATATTTTTAAGATTAATATATCAAATTGTTCAGAAAAGACTGAATTATTGACCGAATGCCCCATTCGAATTTTTTAGAGAAAACAATACGTTCCAGCGATCTTGAAATATTGCTCATTTTCGAATTAGTCAGCCATATTGGATTTGACCGGAAGTAAATTTCGATACGACTTCTGAAAAAACTAGTTCTTTGGCTTTCCAATGAAGTATGAACGAATGATCTAGCTCTGAAATTGCGAAAGTTATATTGGAAAAAAACACGTCCGGTTTTCTGTGGCGCACCTTATATATTGTCCCCAACATAGAGCTCCTTCTCATCGAACATACAAGTATATTTGATCTATCTTCCGTATTAAAACTTTGATGTACATATAATCCAATTTATCATCGATTTTTCAGTTATCCATTATTCTCCGAATTTCAATCGTTGTTTAGCTGTTGTCACATATATCCTCATAAATTAATTCTTCTCTGAAAAGCATAATTTTCAATTCCAAACCTATTAAGCTTGTCATCAAATAGCTTTGAAAAACAATGCCTATAATAAATCTAGCACAATCGAAGCGGATATTCCCGCCTTCCAACTCTAATTATGTGTGCGGTTTCTAATGGGTCATGTTTGAACTGTGTAGGCTAAGCCAGCATTTTGGGACAGACGATTACACGACCGATAATGTCTGAGCGGTCATGTTTGAACAGGCTCTTTGGTCTTGTATACGAAATAAACAATGCCAGTTTTGGATACTTGAATGCATCGACTACTTCGAGTGCCCTAGTTATTACAGCGACAATACAGGTACATACAATTGCCATTCTGAATCTTCTGTAATTCACATCAGGAACGATATCACTATTTGTCGAAATTATGAGTTTTGATGAGTTATATTGAAACACCCCAACCCCGGTCTACGAAAGACGATACTAAATGCATCGCTTTTATATAAATTGCAATACCTGAATTATCTTATTTTCTTTCCCATATTAATTACACCTGAGACCGACTGAAATCGGTCTAATGAAAAGCCATGTGATCGTCTAGTACCTGAACTTGCTTTGAAGTTCTTTTTATAAAATAGGACCCTTTTCTTTGTTGTGTTGTGTATTTGTAGTAACCTAATCAAGTTCTTTTATGTGATGTTTGATGTGATACGACCAATTCTTCGTCGCTTAAACTATAGGTAAGGAAATTGAGAAAAGCAAAACAGATTCCGTAGCAATGTCTATTTGATCTTTGTAGCATTTGTATTAAATTCTTATCCTTGCATTCTTTTAATGAATTTAATAAATATGATCATTTAGATAGAGGCCCAATTTGCCCTCACCCATATTTTGAGTGGAAGTTTATACATTAGATTATTTTATACAGACCTAATTGGTCCTCACCCATATTACGAGTGGAATGTGCAATATTTAATTATTATAACCAGACCTAATTGGTCCTCACCCATATTACGAGTGGAAGTTGGAATATTTAATTATTATGAACAGACCTTATTTGGCCCTCACCCATATTTTGGATGGAATTCGGATATGAGATTATTGTAGACAGGTCTAACCGACCTCACCCATTTTATGAGTGGTAACTGACCCGATCGAAGGGTTTTGGTAATATGATACCATGTTTTCTGAAGAGGTCGTTGCCCTGATACTCCAAACTCTGAAAGATTTACTTTTAAAATTCTAAGGAACACGTCCACAGCTGACAACTTGCAAGCGTTAATTCGCTCGCGTATTTTAAACGAATTCAGTAATTCGTATAGTAGTAAAACGTTATATATGGAAGTAGAGGTAAGCCCGTAAAGCCGTACGTGATTCTTTTGCTCAACTAAGCGCCAACGGGCAGTTTATTGTCACTGACTGCGGATCATATTCTATTCCCATATCGCGGATTTGCCAACCAGGAAACATGCCCTCTGATCATACACCTGTATGTACCACAAACGTCACATACATTCCCTAACTCAGACATTCTTCAAAACTTTCATATCGACAACATACAAGCCTCAATGTCTGTGGGTCCATACATGCGTATCGTCCTAAAGCCATTTATTTATACTAATGAGAAATGATATTACTCGTAGGTGATCATTACACCTGAAGGCAGGAAAGTTCCTTATTGAGCTTAAGAGTATCGGACATCAAATCAATAATTTGAAAATAAGATCTTCCCTAAATGGATACAATGAAAGTATAAATATATTCTTTATCGGTTAAGTATGTTCTGCTAAGTTATAACTGAGATAAATAGAAATACCGAATAAAGGGATTATGGTATTTCAAATAGATAATTGACCCATTATAGAAGCAAAGATAAGAATCAATATTAAATGTTCTCACATTCGAACGTATCGTTCATCAGATTATAAACAAAAGATTTGGATTGGCAAAATGGTTAAGTAACATTTCAATGAAATCAATTTTCTGAGTTATAAAAGTAAAGTTTCACATCAATATTAAACTTCATAACATTTCAAATTCAAATAGTTCTCAAATCATTGGAATTAGTACACTATAACTTAATTACATTTTAATAATGTTGCAAGTTTGATGAACAATTGTTGAAATCAATTCTAAAGAATTTTAGTGTACTTCGAAATAATGTGTTAAGTTAAAACAGCTGTTGAAATCAATTTAAAATAAATTCAGTACATTTCATATTCTACCAAGTTACGAAAGCAAAGGTCTTAAATAAGTCTATGAAAATAACTCTTCAAAATAAATATTAGAAAATGTCAGTGCAGTTCAAATAGATCATTTGCCAAGAAGGAAAAAATATGTGAAAATAATTTGGAATTTGAGAATTGATTATTCAACTCGTCCTCAGTGCGTTTAGAAATTACGTAACATATACTTTTGAAATTCGTAAGGTTTATATTGGTCAGAAATGGTGAGAAAGATTCGGAAATAATTACCTGTGGGACACAACGGGAACTGCAATTCCTCTTCCCCTGTTGGGCTTCTCGGTGGGGAACAATTCGCGGATTCCATACTTTCGGACTTACGTTACGTACTATAAATGAACTTCAAATTTAATTCCGGCTCGCACGGCTAAACGAAAAAATAAATTTGCATAGACTTCAACTTAACACTCCTCGCACTAAACTTGGTATTCTCGAAACAATGAGAAAATACGGATGCTCCCAGGAACCCCGTCCTGGTATCGAAAGCGAGTGGGTTGGACCACTTCCAGCCTCCGGGACCAAAACGAAGTCCTCCTATAGTTTGCGAGAACTGCAGGTCCTGAATGACCATCAATATTGTTGCCATTGTGAGCCCGTCTCTTTATGCGAGTGGGTTGGACCACTTCGAGCACTCCAAGACGTACCCCGAGCAATCTTGTGAATAGCTCAGCCACCGAAGACGAGTGGATTGGACCACTTCAAGCCTCAGGCGTACGCCGACCACACTTCTTCCTGGTCATGAGAACGGGGTTCCGATACCTCCTGGTCAAGCCGATTTTGTCTTCCGTAGGCGAGTGGGTTGAACCACTTCGAGCCCGAGAAGAGAAAATCGTAACAAGAGAAAATCGAACACCAATTCCCACAAATACAATGATCTTAGCGCGAATGGGTTGGACCACTTCGAGCACTCCGAGTTGTATTTCCAGGGTTGGAACGGGTCGTCGTCTCTCCCCAGGGACGAGTGGGTTGAACCACTTCGAGCCCCAAGTAAGAACCGAGATATCCACAATCGAACCAGCATCACTTACTGAGTAAATTCACTAAGTTTCGAAAACTGAATAATCCCTAATGCCGCAATCGCGGCGTTTATATATGCGTGGCCCCAGAGCCCTTCCACCCGCCGACCCCTTGGTCTTACTTACTCGCGACGCGAGGATTGCGGCCGGAGAAAATACCAGCTAAGTCGAATATTGTTTTCGTTGGATTTCTTATTTGGGTTAGACAAATTCCTTCGTGTCTGTGTTTACATTATTGGGTGATTTTAAGCTGCCTTAAGAATACGTAATATTCTACTATATTGAGAATTTAAAATATAATTATTGAATCATTCTGGCAAATGACCGTCTTTTCACTGTAATTTGAATTCAGATGAACAATATGAAATGTTATGTAGGTAGATCTACAAAATATAGTTATCACAGTTGATAATAAAATTCAATTAGATAAAACCCAAGAAATATATGGATAGTTTTAGCAAATTAACAAAAAAATTGACCCCGGTTCTGGGTCGTCTCAATATTGATGACTTATTTATTTTATGAAAATTAATTTTCAACGAAGACAGAGAAAATATATAGGGTGCGCCAAAGAAACCCGGACAATTTTTTTCAGTTATAACTTTCGCAATTTTAGAGCTAGATCATTCGTTCTATATAAAGGTACATGGATATCACCTGATAACAGAACAGTTAACCAAATAGATCACATGGTTTTAGAGAGTAAACACGCCAAGTATGTAATGAATGTTAGGAGTTTACGCGGAGCAGACGTGGACACAGACCACATGCTCGTAAGAGCCAAAATAAAATATAGGAAAATAGAAAAAATAAAGTTACCAAATATGCAGTGGAAAAATTGAATGATGAGAATATTAGGAAGGAGTTTCTGACCAAAATTAACAAAAGAATTTCCAGTACTAAAGAGGAAAGCGTTGAAGATCAGTGGAGACAGTTGGAACAGATGATGAAAGAAGGAGCAGATATGCTGCTAAAAGATGATAACAAAGCAGATCAAGGAGGTTGGTATGATGAAGAGTGCAGGAGAGCAATACTTGAAAGAGAAGAATCCAGAATGAATATGATGAAAAACAACAGAGAGAACCAGAAGCTGTATAGGGAAAAGAGAAGAAAAGCAAACAGCACATGCAGGAGAAAGAAAAGAGAATATATAGAGACTGAAATGGAAAATCTGGAAAACAACTATATGCGAAAACAGACGAGACAATTCTATAAAAATATACAATATCAGAGGAGGCTCTACCAGCAAAATAAAATATTATTCTGCAAAGACAAAAACGGGCAGTTGGTAGGAGGAATAGAAGAAAGTTTGAAGAGATGGAGTGAGTATTTCAGAGAGTTGTTAGACGGGGAAAGTGAAGAGACTAGTGAAAATGCGAACGATGAAGGGGCGTTCCTAAATGAAGCGTATGAGGAACCACCAAATAAGGAAGAAATAAGATCAATCATAAAATTGTTCAAAAACAACAAAGCGCCAGGTGGAAATAGCATCACGGCGGATATGTTGAAGTTAGAGGGAAAAGAAATGGAGGACAATATATATTTTATAATATCTAAAGTTTGGGAAGAGGAGAAAATGCCAAGTAGGTGGAAGGAAGCTCTAATAGGTCCGTTGCACAAGAAGGAAGATACGACCAATTGCGAGAACTATAGAGGGATTACCTTAATGGAAACTATCTACAAGATTATGGCGATATCTATCAAAAATAGACTAAACGAAATAATAGAACCAAAGCTAGGACATTATCAGTGTGGGTTCCGAAAAAATAGATCAGTCATGGATCAGATTTTTGTGTTGAAGCAAATTATAGATAATACTATTGATCAAAACATGATACTTCATATGCTTTTCATCGATTATAAACAGGCTTATGATAGAATAATAAGAAAATATATATATGAAGCAATGAACTAAAAATAATAAGGCTGGTCAGAATGACATTGACGAATACCACCTATAAAGTTAAGATGAGCGGACATTTGTCGAAATCATTCTGTGTTGATAAAGGCTTGAGATAGGGAGATCCCTTTTCTACTACACTTTTCAATATCGTGATGGATAAAATTATAGAAGAGAGCAGTATAGCTAGCAAAGGAACAATATAAAGTCAAAAGACACAAGTTTTAGCGTATGCAGACGACATAGTTATTGTGACTAGAACAAGAGAACATTTGGTGAATGAATTCAGGAAGTTAGAAACCGCTGCAAGAAGAAAGGGTTTAATGATAAATGAAAATAAAACCAGGTATATGATAGTAGGACAACAAGAAAATGAAAAGCACTCAAATCTGCAAATAATTAGTGAAGATAGGACATACTGCTTTGAAAAGGTAGAACAGTTCAACTATTTAGGTGTAACATTGACGAGAACAGGGGAGGAGGAAGGAGAAATACAGGAAAGGATAGCTAAAGGAACAAAATGCTTAGGAGGATCATACAGAGAGCTCAGGTCTAAAAATATGTCGAAAAACGCGAAGAAGAAAATTTATCAGAAGATCATCAGGCCTGTGGTAACATACGGTTGCGAACTGTGGAAGTTGAATCAGAGGGAAAAATATACATTAGAAGTTTTCGAGAGAAGAATACTCAGAAGAATATATGGTGGAAAAAAGGAAGAAAATCGTTGGGAAAGGAAAACGAACGCCGAGCTTCAAGAATTGTATGGACAACCCTCAATAATGTGGCTAGAGCACAAAGAATGAGATGGCTTGGCCATGTTTTCCGACTGGGAGACGATAGAACAACAAAACAAGTTTTGACAAGGGAATAACGGGAAGAGGCAGGAAGAGACCACGCACAGAATGGATCAAGATGGTGGAGAATGATATTGAAGAGCTAGGAGTGAAGGACTGGAAGGGAGCAGTTATGAATAAAATGAAATGGAGAAGAACGTGTAATGAAGCCATGGGCCTGCTTGGCCTGTAGAGCTGTTTATATATATATATATATATATATATATATATATATATATATATATATATATATATATATATATATATCCGTTCTTACTTCATTGGAAAGCCAAAGGACTAGGTTTTTCAGAAATTGTGAAATCTAATATGGCTGACTAATTCGAAAATGAGAAATATTTCAAGATCGCTAGAACGTTTTTTTTCACTAAAAAATTCGAATGGCGCATTCAGTTGATAATTCAATTTGAAATATTGATCTTTTTTCATGGATTTTCTAGGAAGACAAAGAACCATTCTTTGCTAAAACCAACCTAAAATTTGATTTCCGTTCGAATTCAAAATGGTCGACTTCCTCAAATATTAACAATTTTCCCGCGCATTAAAAGAGTTTCTGCTGTGGTAATGAATCAATTGCGTAATTCAATCACTAGATTGAACCTTTTCCGTCATTTTGATGGGTCGAACTCAAATATTGATTCAGAATTGTGCCAATTGTCGTCAATAATGTTTCTCTTTTTCACCATCATATGTACCTCCCGTTGTGAAACCTGTGAACATTGACTGCATGCATTAACTCTATGATAAACAAAAAATAATAAATTGTCATTGAGTTTTAGACGACATCTGGTTTGAACTCGAATTTTATCTTAGTGTTGCATGTTTTTGACGTTCGAAATTGTTAACAATGGTTTTAACAAATGAGGATAAGCGTTTCATTGAATGTTTATTTGTGCGTGGCTATACTACTAGCCAAATATTACGCCAATTTCAAACAAAAGAAGGACAATCTATGATAATGAGGAAAATTTCGGTCAACAGGGTCATCAGGAAGAAGATCAGGATGACTGTTTCCCAAATATCTCAGAGATGCCAACTGTTAAAAACATCTGCGAGAATGATAATACGATATGATTTAGTTTAATTAAAAATTATTACATGCGTAGAAACATTCAACAAAAGAATCAAGTTCTCACAATGGAATATGATCTCCATTAGCATCTGCACCCGTTCTGAATCTCGAAATTACTTCTTGATCAAGATTGTTCCAACATTCTTGAAGTTTTGGGTCAGCTCCTCACAATTATTGAAAATAATACCATTTTTATACACCTTTTCTTCCAAGTGACCCCACAGAAAATAGTCGCACGGATTAAGATCGGAACTATTGGGGGGCTATAGTTCTGGTTCGATAATATCGTCTACGCGTTATTTTAGGTAATCCATAGTATAGTGACTGGTAAGACATCTGGTTCCATCCTAAAATCAATTGAAATAGATTTCATTTAGATACATCTAATTTGAGACACCCTGTAAACTGACGGCCAGTTGAGAGTAAGTAGAGTTTTTGTATGATATAGTACTGGTTCATTTCTTTGAAAAACGTTGTCAGAGGAATATGGAAAAAATTGTAGAATTTCAAAGAAGATTTGAACCAATAAAAATCATCAAGAAAGCTACTCAATTTCTCAACCGTTCATTTTCGGCTGGTGGCAACTGTACTTATTCATGTCATACAAAAAACAGCAATCATTCACCTACATGAAAGTGAACAGAGGAGTTGACGCCTGAATAGTTGGTAACATATGATCGAGAATTATGTGACAATAATTTTCCGAATCTAATCTTATGCCTTGTTCTATAAAAATTGTATTTGTTTTAAAGTTCCTCGAAATACCGGCAGAGACCATTACATGCCTGGAAAATGTTTGTCTTTCTCTCTGCAAACGAACTGAAGACACATTGCTCTTGATTTCATTCGTTGGAACACAAATTCTGTCATTCTGGCTGTTTTTGGTGGGCCAACATTGAAAATTTCTTCGTCTGTGAACCCGATATTTTCAATTCGTCTACGTGTTCTAAATCTATTTAATAAACTTCTGCATCGCTCGAATCTGCGCTCTTTGACAGCTTGAGTCAATTGAAAATTATAGTGCCTCCGAAAATACTTGAGACCCAAATCGTGTCTTCTTATTCTTCGCTCAGGTTTTTGAGATTTTGCAACTCTGATTTGGGAAACAGTCTAGCTGGTTTCTGGAGTTCTGATAGGGCTCACTGCTAATGCAGAAATTCGCAGAATGTTATCCTGAAATTATCAATTGAATTTGTAATACAAAAAATGTAGCCTTGATGTTTGAAACAGGTTATGAAAAAGGTGAGTACATGTGTTTCAACAGTTCAAGCTGCACCAATACCTGGTCTTCTTCCTAATGACCCTGATGTCCGTAAATTTTCCTCAAGATGATAGATTGTACTTCTTTTGTAATTCTGGGCTGGAAATTTGCGTAATATTTGCCTAGCAGTATAGTCACGTACAAATAAACATTCAAATAAACGCTTATCCTCATTTGTTAAAACCATTGTTTACTATTTCAAATGTCAAAAACAAGCAACACCAAGATAAAATTCGATTTCAAAGAAGATGTCGTCTAAAACGCAATGACATTTCATTATATTTTGTTTATCATAAAATGAGATAAAAACACAAGGTTCAACTTCAATCTACACTTTATTTGAAAAAAATTCGACGACGTTTCGCTGACACAGCAGCTTTATCAAGAATGAAAAACAGAATGAAGAGTATGGTATTATAAACAAATCGTAGAACAAGTTGGATGAATAACAGAAAATCCACACCGAGCCATTGTACAGTTAGTATGAAAGGTAATAAAAACTAATTAAACAAGTTAAGTAGAAATAATTCACATCTACCTGTTCATTCAAAAGCTTGTCCGAATGTTTGTATCTATTTATTTCTAATGCTTCTAGAAGATCTAATTTTGAACTTTTGATTTTATATGTAATATGTCAAAGTTTTTATTGAATGAATGGTTTTCTTTTATTAGGTGGTTTGAATAATTTGAATCAGATTTATTTTATCGAAGCTACGTTTATGTTCAGATGTTCTTATGCCAAAACACCTATAGGTCCTACCAATATAAATTTTATCACAAGAACCGCAATTGAGTTTATAGATTCTGATTTACTTGATTTTCCAACACGAGATTTATTATTTTAATATGTTTACCTAAGTTATTAGAAGTTTTGAAAGTTATATTATGATTTTGTTTGACGAGAAAGGATTTAATATTTGTACTTGCAGAACCGCAGAATGTTAAACTGTTGAATATTTTATAGTCTTTATGAATAGGATATACTTCATTTATTGCTTTCTGATACAGTTTTACCAATGATTAGATCTATCATATCCGGATTATATGAATTATTAATGGATATCTGTTTGATGATGTTTAACTCTTTATTATAATCTTCTACTGATAAAGGTAAATTGAGTAACCGATGTACCATGCTGTTTAAAGCTGCAACTTTGTGTTGAATTGGATGTAATGAGTAGTTATGTATAATTGTATCAGTATGTGTTGGCTTACGAAGACCGAAAAACATGATTATTATTTCGTTTAATGATTTTCAAGTCCAAAAATTAATGGAATCGTTCTGTTCGATTTCTATCGTGAATTTAATGTTCAAATGGATGGAATTAATGAAATTAAAAATCTGTTTCCAATGAAACATACTAAGATGTCGTCAACATATCTATACCAATAAAGAAATTTGGAAATGAGTGGATTTGTATGAATGCAAACGTCCAACAGATTCAATATTTCTGATTTAATTATTTTTATTATTTATATATTATTATTTATATATATTATATTATTATATATTTAATTAAATCAGAAATATTAAATCTGTTGGACGTTTGCATTGAACAAAATTATTTTTCTTTCAACAACATCTATTACAGTAGTGAAAATGGTTTGATCATGGGAAATCCTTTGAGTCCACTTTTAGCAGAGATTTTTATGAATAATATTGAACAGAAAATTCATACACATCCACTCATTTCCAAATTTCTTTATTGGTATAGATATGTTGACGACATCTTAGTATGTTTCATTGGAACTACTCGTCAATTAGACTTATTTCTTAATTTCATTAATTCCATCCATTTGAACATTAAATTCACGATAGAAATTGAACAGAACGATTCCATTAATTTTTTTGACTTGAAAATCACTAAACGAAATAATAATCATGTTTTTCGGTCTTTCGTAAGCCAACACACTGATACAATTCTACATAACTACTCATTACATCCAATTCAACCTTTATCAGTAGAAGATTATAATAAGGAGTTAAACATCTTCAAACAGATAGCCATTAATAATTCATATAATCCGGATATGATAGATCTAATCATTCTTAAAAACTGTATTAGAAAGCAAAAAATGAAGTATATCCTATTCATAAAGACTATAAAATATTCAACAGTTTAACATTCTGCGGTTCTGCAAGTACAAATATTGAATCCTTTCTCGTCAAACAAAATCTTAATATAATTTTCAAAACTTCTAATAACTTAGGTAAACATATTAAAAATAATAAATCTCGTGTTGAAAATCAAGTGAATCAGAATCTATAAACTCAATTGCGGTTCTTGTGATAAAATTTATATCGGTAGGACCTATAGGAGTTTTGGCATAGGAACATCTGAACATAAACGTAGCTTCGATAAAATAAATCTGATTCAAATTATTCAAACCACCTAATAAAAGAAAACCATTGATTCAATAAAAACTTTGACATATTACATATAAAATCAAAAAGTTCAAAATTAGATCTCCTAAAAGCATTAGAAATAAATAGATACAAACATTCGGACAAGCTTTTGAATGAACAGGTAGATGTGAATTATTCACCCCACTTAACTTGTTTAATTAGTTTTATTACCTTTCATACTAACTGTACAATGGCTCGGTGTGGATTTTCCTGTTATTCATCCAACTTGTTCTACGATTTGTTTATAATACCATACTCTTCATTCTGTTTTTCATTCTTGATAAAGCTGCTGTGTCAGCGAAACGTCGTCGAATTTTTTCAAATAAAGTGTAGATTAAAGTTAAACCTTGTGTTTTTTATCTCATTTATATCATGGATCTACATCAAGTAACGGCCTCCACAATTCAAATGTTTATCATAAAGTTAATGTATGCAGTCTATGTTCAGAGGTTTCACAACGGAAGGTACATAAGATGGTAGAAAAAAAAATTATTGACGACAATTGGCACAATTCTGAATCAATATTCGACTCCTCGAAATGATGAGAAAGGTTCAATCTAGTGATTGAATTACGCTGTTGATTCATTGCCACCGTGACAACTTCTTTAATGCGCGGAGAATATTGTTAATATTTGAGGAAGTCGGTCATTTTGAATTCTAACGGGCAAAGATAAATCACTTTACAAAAAAGTCATAGAAATATTAAAGAAGCGTAAGAATGATTGTATCGTTGTAAGAGATTACTTAGAAGAATAAATTCAAATTAAAAAAAAGTATTTTTATTGGATACTTCCGAGACTTTTCGACCCATGTGTTATGTGGAAGCTCGCCATACCGTTAAAATGAATTATGATATTCAATTTGGGTGGTCCGTTGAAATTTTATGGGATATATTAGAGAATCGTGCTACAAATCGAATGTGATGAATGTAATTCATTATCCATCTACCCACCACAAATAATATATGCATACATTTGGGAAATAATTTATGGGTTTCGTATCTTTTAGATGGCTGAGTGTATTATATACATATAAAATCAGTTTCTCAGATGACAGTGACGAATATTCTAGTGCATGCATATCTATTTCATATAAAAGATGATAATCCAAATGAAAAAAATCATTGGTAAAGACAAAGTTGAGCACGAAAACAAAGTTTCGGAGAAAATGATGGATTACACAGATCTAAATGTAAAACGAAATGAGACACTTTTCCACAATTTATTTAATAATCACGACCGGTTTCGACCCTACGGTCATTTCCAATATAATACATGAGTAGGCAAGTACAAGTACAGAATGAAATTTATCCTAAATATAGAGTAGTGGTGATCCATTATGCTCTAGTTGGCTGTTGAGGGTAATAAATTGTGGGTTTTTACATAGTTTGTTAATCTCCAAACTTTCCAACAAATTCATCTGTCTCCCTTTGTTACATTTATGAAGGATTTTGAGATTGTTCAATTATATCGAGTGGTTAGTTGATTTTATGTTTTCAAATATTGGCGAATTTTTATCTGAGGAAATATGTTCCTTGAATCTAGCTTCAAAACTTCTCCTGTTTGTCCGACATAGGCTACCTGACATTCATTGCATTTGATTCGATAAATTCCTGATTGCTTGAATTTATCGTTCTTTTGTTTGACAATGAATAATAATCTGCTTAAGTTGGGGCCGTTTGAGAATGAAGTAGTTATGTTCAATTTGGAAAAGTAGTTACTGATTAGTTAGAGAGTTCGCCAGTGTATCTGAGACTAGTGTATCTTTTTTCTGGGGTTGTATTTAGAAAATGTTGTGGTATATTGTTATTGAGGCAATTTTTCTGATGATATTAAGTTCCGGTTGGAAATTTTCTGTCATTAGGGGAACAGAGTAAGCTCTATGAATCATGGAGTTATATGTAGCTAGTTTGTGGCTTAAATGACTGAACGAGTCCATTGGAATCGATGCGTCTGTGAATGTTTCTTTTCTGTAAATTTTATAAGTGAGTTGGTTATCTAAATTTGTGATGGTTAAGTCGAGGAAATTAAAGGAGTTATTACTTTCTGATTCAGAAGTGAAGCTGATGCGGCAATGTATTTTATTCAGGAAATTTAAAAATTGCTGAATTTGTCTGTTTGAACCACGAAAACCAAGTAAAATATCATTTACATATCTGTACCAGAAAGTAATGTGTTTTTTAGCGTTGTTTGTGTTTAATCTTGAGTTTTTCTCTAAATTATTCATGAAAATGTGAGCTAGTAGAAGGCTTAAAGGTGAACCCATTGGAAGACCTGAATTTTGTTTGAAGAATTTAGAATGAAATTGAAAGTAACTTTGAGATAAGCAGATTTGAAGAAGATTGCTGAATTCGTTAGTGATATATGGCGGTGTGTTAGGTTCGGATAAGATATATGTAACAAGAGGAAGACACTCATTCGTTGGAATGTTCGGGTACATATTTTTAACATCGAAAGAGACTAATTTAATATCTTGGGGGATTGTGAGATTTGAAAGGTTATGTATGAGATCTACAGAATTAGAGAAAGTGTATCGGCCTTGAAAATTCAAGAGGTCTAGAAATTTTTGATTCAAGAATTTTACTAGTTTACCTGATGGTGTTTTTATATATGACTCACAGGTCATGCAGATTTAAGGAAGAAAAATCTGCATTCTGATATCTGTTGTATCACATGTATAAACAATTTATTTTCGACTGTTTTTCCCGAAATTATTTGAAATTGATTGAAAGTACAATGAAGTTTCATCAATCCATAAATACAGGGTTGTCCACGCTATATTAACGGAATATGCTGATATAGATTATATATATATATATATATATATATATATATATATATATATATATATATATATATATATATATATATATATATAAATATAAATCCACCACCTGGTAATTAATACCATTGCCAGGCAATGATTATAATCCAAACATATCCTGGAATAATTATATATTAGGATAACGTTAAATGTTATGAGAATATATCAATCTACCAGACAATGATATCAATGTACCAACGAGTAGTGTCAGAGGCTTTCTCCCCAGAAAAATCCAGTGTACGGACCTTAGTCAAGTAACACTGAATGTTACTCATTAATAGTTTCCTTTGTGTGAAGTGGTGAACGATCGAATAGAATACTGCTCTGAATATAAATATGACAAAACTGTCAGTTAATTATATTACATTTATATAAACAAATAAATAATATATGAAATGAGATTCTGAGCAGTATAAACTAAAGAGAAAACCTATGAGTCTACCTCATTATTTTTTTCGGAAAGAAACCTACGAAGAATATTACAAGATTTGATGACTGTTATCTTTCGTAACTGTTCAAACAAATTTTTCTTCAGACCCAAAATCTCAATACTTTTGTGAAGATTTCTAGGAATAACACCTGTTGTGGAAATAATAATCGGTAGAATAAATATTTTCTTTATTTTCCACATTTTTTAATCTCGTCGCCAAGCATCATTTATTTAGAAATTTTTTCATTGTATTTATTTTGTATATTATGTGTGTCGGGTATAGTAATATCAATTATATATGTTATTTGATTCTGTTTATCATTAAGAATGATATCTGGTCTATTGTGTTATACAGCTCTGTTGCAAAGAATTGTTTTATCAAAATAAAGTTTATATTTGTCATTTTCACAAATAATCTCAGGTTCATAATTGTGAAATTTTTTCTTTTGGGAATTAGGTCATGTTTAATTCCTAGATTAAAATGAATAATATTAGCAACGGCATTATGTCTTTCTAAATAATCTGTTGAAGCAAGGACTGAGCAAGATGATAATATATGAAAAACTGTTTCTAAAGAACAGAAACATCTACGGCAAGAATCATCTATATTTTGTTTGATGATGTGTTTTCTATAATTCCTCGTGAAAACAACCTGATCCTGGATTGCAATTGCCAAGCCTTCTGTTTCAGCAAACAATTCTCCAGATACTAACCATTTATTCGATGCCATTTCATCAATATAATCATTTTTCAATTCTTTAAGGTGCTTTCCGTGTAATTCCTTCTGCATCCAACTTTCTCTTTTAGAATTATCATCAAATATATCAAAATCTACCTTTTGCATTGTCAAGTTCAGAGGTGTAAGATTATAATCTGAAGCAACAACAATATCATGTAATTTAGACGTTCTCTGTTTATCATGAAAATGGGAACGTAGATGAAAAATCTGTTTACTATGAAGATTATTCAAATCAATTAATCCACGACCTCCAAGATGTCTAGGTAGTGTAACTCTCTGAACAGCTGACTTTGGGTGGTGCTTATGATATTTACAGAGCATTTTCCTCGTTTGACATTGTAATTCATTTAGATCAGTTTTAGACCATTTAATAATTCCAAAAGAAGATGTAAGAATAGGAACAGCATATGAGTTGATAGCTGTGAAAATGTTTTTACTAGTTAAATAACTCTTGATGATAATTTTAAGTCTTTTGTAGTATGAACTTCTGATATTTTCTTTAGTGCTGCTATGGTTAATTGTCTTCTCTTGACAAAATCCAAGATATTTATATGTATCTCCTTGATGCATTGGCTCGATTTCGATATTGGAAATCTTTATATTATCAGAGGTGATCTTTCTTTTTCAATAGAAAGATTTTTACATTTTGGAAGCCCAAATTTCATATGAATATCATTGGAATAGTTGAAAGTAATCTCAAGTAGACTTTTTAAATGAGATCTGGTTCCAGCATATAATTTAATATCATCTAAATAAATTAAGTGACTTAATTTGAATTCAGTTAATAAACTCTTTATTTTGAAGCCGAAACTAGTAGCATTTAATTCATGAGATAATGGATTAAGGCAAAGACAAAACCAAAGAGCACTTAAAGAATCACCTTGAAAAATGCCTCTTTTGATTGGAATTACTTCGGATTTTAACGATTGTTTTGAAATATTTAAATGAAGATTGGTTCTCCAATTTTTCATTACAAATTCAAGAAAAAACGAAATGTCTTATCAGTTTTATAAATTTCCAAAATTTCTTGAAGCCATGAATGGGGAGAACTATCAAAAGCCTTTTGGTAATCAATGAAGGCTGTATGAATATTTCTCTTCTTAGTTTGAGCTTGATTCAAAGCAACAGAATCAATTACAAGTTGCTCTTCAGTACCAAGGTGTTTTTTTCTATATCCTTTCTGTTGTTCGGAAAGAATATTATAATTCTTCAAATGTGCATAATTTTTTGGGTAATGCATGCAGTTAGAATTTTATATATTGTTGGAAGGCAAGTAATTGGTCTATATTGAGACGGATCAATAGTATTATCACTTTTCGGTTTTAAATAAGTAATTCCTTGTGTGAAAAATAAAGGAGTAGCTGAGGGTTCTTTATTATAAATGAAAAATATTCAGCCAATTTTTCATGAAAGCAAGAGAATTTCTTGAACCAAAAGTTATGAATACCATCAACACCTGGAGATTTCCAATTTTTGTGTGTTTAATAACTGATGTTATATCTTCGTTTGAAAATTTTTCAAATTGCATGCATTCTGTTTTAGAATATATATATATATATATATATATATATATATATATATATATATATATATATATATATATATATATATATATATATATATATTTCGATATTGAGATTAATTTTTTGGGATTTAACGTTTATAAGAATATTTAAACACTCTCTAAAATAGACGTTTAGGATATTTTCTTCCTTCTTCATTAGTTAATCTACAACATTACAAAAATATACATTACGATTCATATTAAAATATTCTTAAAACGTATCTTACGCACTAATCTTTGGATGATTGCTTTATTTTTTTTTGTAAGAATCGTAGATTCCACTTTGTGTGTTTGGAGATGTCAGTTTTCGGAGGTTATGTGTGTTGAAGTTTTCTATGTCGCTGTTTTCTTTGTGGACTTTCAGGTGTTTCTGGGATCTGTTTGTATTATACCGTGTTCTCTATATCTACTGTGATTGTTAACCTTATTGAAACGTGTTTGTCTTGTGCCTTACATTGGACAAATAGAAGAACACCACAAAGAACATCTCAAACCCCATATATACGCAAAAAACGACAGCACTGCACTTAACAAACACAAAAAACAAGAAAAACACGAATTTGACTATGACCAAACAAAAATTCTTGACAAAGAACAAAACAGATAAAAGAGAAAAATACACATACAAAAAACATAGACAACTCCGTTAATGACCGGAAAGACATGAAGACACTAAGCTCCATATACATAGATCTTCTACAAAACTGGCCACAATAGAAACACGTTTCAAAAAGGTTAACAATCGCAGTAGATACAGAGAAGATGGTATAATACAAACAGATCCCAGAAACGCGTGAAAAGTCCATAAAGAAAACAGCGCAATAGAAAACTTTAACACACATACCCTCCGAAAAATGACATCTCCAAAACACAAAGTGGAATCTGGAATCTACAATTCTCACAAATGAAAATAAAACAATCATCCAAAAATTTGTGGGTAAGATACATTTTAAGAATAATTTAATATGAATCGTAATGTATGTTTTTGTAATGTTGTAAATTAAATATTGAAGAAGGAAAGAAAAATCCCGAAACTTCTATTTTAGATTTCACATACTTTCGGGAAAAAACAAACGAAAATAAATTATTTATACATGTGATACAACAGATATCAAGAATCAATGAAACATTCAGAGAAGAAACCAAAAATCAATATCAAACAATCTTCAAAAATAACATTATTATAATAAGTGTTCAAGTGACCTCCATTTTCACGAATACAAAGTCGGACCCGATTAACTGTGGCAGTTAGAACATTGTCTAGTTGTTGAGGAGCGCAATAGCCTGCAATAAACGGTTCTCCAATTCCTTTGTACTTTCCGGTGGCGTTTGATAAACCTCATCTTTCAAATGACCCCAAATTAAGAAATCCGAAGGTGTCAAATCAGGTGCCTGACCGGCCACCTGATTGGACCATTTCTACCAATCAAATTTTTCAGGAAATCTTTCATTCAAATGTTCGACTCCTCTTGAATTGTGAGGTATTCCGTCTTGTTGAAAAAAAATTCAAATATCTTTCCTCTGTCAAGGACCATCAAATATTATAGGTCCTATAACGTGCCTGTCCTTAATACCCATCCATACACTGAAACCTCAACGTTCTCGAATATTGCCATCGTGAAAGAAGTGTTCTTTTCTACGAACCAATATCTCTTATTTTGTATTTTGAACATTCTATTATTATTGAAGTGTGATTCGTCACTGTACATGACATGTCTTGGAAATTGTGCATCAGCCAAGGTTTTATGCATAAACTTTTGACAGAAATCCAATCGACGGTGGTGGTTATTCTCATGCAAATGCTGATGTAGTTAATATTTGAAGGAGTGGTATTTATGTATTTTGAAGATATTCCAAACCGTCTGATGGTTAATTTGCAACTGCTGTGAAATTTCTCTTAAGGATGCATTCTTGTTGAATACATTCTGTATCTTCACCTACAATGTACTTTTCCGCAGCCACAGCTGCAATAGATCGCTCTCGAAAATTGACTTCTAGTTCCGAGAAATACCTCCTGTTGCGATGGCGTCTTTCAGGATAACGAAGTCTGCACATTCTTTCCGCTTAGGCGCAATTTTTTTCACCCTCCGAAGATGGAAATATGTCAATCTTTTCATTCTGCGTATATTGTTGATTCACACTTATTCTTGTAGAACATTTTGAGGACGAAATACGTAAACAATGCACAACAATCTAATAAAACTGACTTAACATCGGACCATAAAATATCAAAAAAATATTGTGACATATTAATTTATTCATGAGCTTATTACTTATATCAAAATACAGGTTTAAATAATCTACGTCAGACATATACGATGGCTGAATATGGTTGACGAAGAAGAAATCGAGTTTTCAGGAAAAAAGCTAGTAAATGAGATAAAAAACACAAGGTTTAACTTTAATCTACACTTTATTCGAAAAAATTCGACGACGATTCGCTGACACAGCAGCTTTATCAAGAATGACAAACAAATTGAAGAGTATGGTATTATGAACAAATCGTAGAACAAGTTGGATGAATAACAGGAAAATCCACACCGAGCCATTGTACAATTAGTATGAGAGGTAATAAAGTGGGGTGAATAATTCACATCTACCTGTTCATTCAAAAGCTTGTCCGAATGTTTGTATCTATTTATTTCTAATGCTTCTAGGAGATCTAATTTTAAACTTTTGATTTTATATGTAATATGTCAAAGTTTTATTGAATGAATGGTTTTCTTTTATTAGGTGGTTTGAATAATTTGAATCAGATTTATTTTTATCGAAGCTACGTTTATGTTCAGATGTTCTTATGCCAAAACTCCTATAGATCCTACCGATATAAATTTTATCACAAGAACCGCAATTGAGTTTATAGATTCCTGATTTACTTGAGTTTTCAACGCGAGATTTATTATTTTTAATATGTTTACCTAAGTTATTAGAAGTTTTGAAAGTTATATTAAGATTTGGTTTGACGAGAAAGGATTTAATATTTGTACTTGCAGAACCGCAGAATGTTAAACTGTTGAATATTTTATAGTCTTTATGAATAGGATATACTTCATTTATTGCTTTCTGATAGAGTTTTTACGAATGATTAGATCTATCATATCCGGATTATATGAATTATTAATGGCTATCTGTTTGATGATATTTAACTCTTTATTATTCTTCTACTGATAAAAGTAAATTGAGTAACCGATGTACCATGCTGTTTGAAGCTGCAACTTTGTGTTGAATTGGATGTAATGAGTAGTTATGTATAATTGTATCAGTATGTGTTGGTTTACGAAAGACCGAGAAAACATGATTATTATTTTGTTTAGTGATTTTCAAGTCCAAAAACATAATTAAATCAGAAATATTGAATCTGTTGGACGTTTGCATTGAACAAAATTATTTTTCTTTCAACAACATCTATTACAGTAGTGAAAATGGTTTGATCATGGGAAATCCTTTGAGTCCACTTTTAGCAGAGATTTTTATGAATAATATCGAACAGAAAATTCATACACATCCACTCATTTCTTTGTGTTGAATTGGATGTAATGAGTAGTTATGTATAATTGTATCAGTATGTGTTGGTTTACGAAAGACCGAGAAAACATGATTATTGTTTCGTTTAGTGATTTTCAAGTCCAAAAACATAGTTAAATAAGAAATATTGAATCTGTTGGACGTTTGCATTGAACAAAATTATTTTTCTTTCAACAACATCTATTACAGTAGTGAAAATGGTTTGATCATGGGAAATCCTCTGAGTCCACTTTTAGCAGAGATTTTATGAATAATATCGAACAGAAAATTCATACACATCCACTCATTTCTTTGTGTTGAATTGGATGTAATGAGTAGTTATGTATAATTGTATCAGTATGTGTTGGTTTACGAAAGACCGAAAAACATGATTATTATTTCGTTTAGTGATTTTCAAGTCCAAAAACATAATTAAATCAGAAATATTGAATCTGTTGGACGTTTGCATTGAACAAAATTACACATACTGATACAATTATACATAACTACTCATTACATCCAATTCAACACAAAGTTGCAGCTTTAAACAGCATGGTACATCGGTTACTCAATTTAGCTTTATCAGTAGAAGATTATAATAATGAGTTAAACATCATCAAACAGATATCCATTAATAATTCATATAATCCGGATATGATAGATCTAATCATTCGTAAAAACTGTATCAGAAAGCAATAAATGAAGTATATCCTATTCATAAAGACTATAAAATATTCAACAGTTTAACATTCTGCGGTTCTGCAAGTACAAATATTAAATCCTTTCTCGTCAAACAAAATCTTAATATATCTTTCAAAACTTCTAATAACTTAGGTAAACATATTAAAAATAATAAATCTTGTGTTGAAAACTCAAGTAAATCAGAATCTATAAACTCAATTGCGGTTCTTGTGATAAAATTTATATCGGTAGGACCTATAGGAGTTTTGGCATAAGAACATCTGAACATAAACGTAGCTTCGATAAAAATAAATCTGATTCAAATTATTCAAACCACTTAATAAAAGAAAACCATTCATTCAATAAAAACTTTGACATATTACATATAAAATCGAAAAGTTTAAAATTAGATCTCCTAGAAGCATTAGAAATAAATAGATACAAATATTCGGACAAGCTTTTGAATGAGCAGGTAGATGTAAATTATTCACCCTACTTAATTTGTTTAATTAGTTTTTATTACCTTCCATACTAACTGTACAATGGCTCGGTATGGATTTTCCTGTTATTCATCCAACTTGTTCTACGATTTGTTCATAATACCATACTCTTCAATTTGTTTGTCATTCTTGATAAAGCTGCTGTGTCAGCGAAACCTCGTCGAATTTTTTCAAATAAAGTGTAGATTAAAGTTAAACCTTGTGTTTTTTATCTCATTTTTATCATGGATCTACATCAAGTAACGGCCTCCACAATTCAAAAAAAAAGCTAGCCTGAGGACTTCGAATGCTCACAGAAAAACAGCCAACAAAATTTTTTACAAGAATTTTGTTTCTCAGGAATGAGGATAATGTTCAAAAGGAATTTGGTTATTCCGAAAGCATGTGAAATTGATAGAAAATACATTCAAGTTCTCGTTTTTCCAAAAATGTAGAGAATGTTTCATGAGAAAACCAAAAGTTGGTATCATTTTCGGTGCAACCGGAAACATGTCCATGGGATTTATGTCGTTGAATTCAGAATGTGTTCTTCTTTCTGAACACTTAATTGCACTCAATATCTCTGGTATGAAAAAAGTTATGGGGGTGGCCCAAGTTTCGTTTACCCGGTATAGGGTGTCAGATTTTCGATGTTCTGTTAACCGGCGCATTCGCCAAATTGTTTCAATGAGAATAGGTTACCCATCCATTAATACGGCAGCTATGTGAAATACTGCAAATAAAGAAAAATTACCTTCTCACTTCCATCCTCGATTTTCGAGATCCTTTATTCTATCGGTTGAAATATCCTTGGAAAATAGTCAAGTGCACGAATCAGAAAAAAAACCGAAATAGCTGCTGGGGAGTTTCGGAAATGTGCAAATCCAGTGTTGAGATATTCATCGAAAATGTGTACCCGAAATTTTTGAGTCATCTAGTAATATTTCGTGCATACGCTATACTAGTAGAAGTTTCCTTTTTTATTTTTCGGAGATATACTCCTTACGATTTTACCGAGAGATGCCTGCTATGGCATGTTTTGGAAGAGTTGGATATGGACAAGACATACGTGTTGCATACGTTGAGGTTGATGGTAGGCTGTCGAAACCAATAAAAACTACAAGGGGGCTGCGACAGGGGTGCAGCTTGTCACCGCTTTTATTTAATGTGTATGTGGAGGTAACACTACGATAATAGAAGAGAAGTTGCCAAGGAATGGGTACTCCGATAGGAAATGAACATCTTTTCACTCTAAGTTTCGCGGATGACCAGGTTGTTCTTGCGCAGGATTCATATGAACTTGAGTTCATGATAAATGGACTCTACGATACTCACAAGCAATGGGGACTTCAGATAAGTCTCAACAAAACAGAGTATTTGGCAGTAAATGCCGATGCAAATTTTGAAGTCCTGATAAACGATGAGGTTGCAATCATGCCAGTTAAATGCTTCAAATACCTTGGAGCCTTGATATATAGCGAGAGTCTAGGAAAGAAAGAAGTCATGGCAAGAATAAGAAGTAGTAAAAAGATCATTGAATGCTTCAATAGCCTTTGGTTTTACAAACATATTTCCAAAGGTACGAAAAAGAGACTAGGAAATGCATTGGTTGAGTCAGACCTATGTTATGGTTCAGAGCTGTGGACTTGAATGCCGATTTGGGACGGAGGGTATTGACGGTTGAGATGGAAATAATTGAAAAAGGTAGTCTCAAGTGGTTCGGACACGTTTTGAGAATGCCCGAGAACAGATGGCCGAAAAAGTCTTTCAATGGACTCCTCCAGGACACAGGAAACGACCATGATACAGGAGGCGAGAAAGACCTAGAAATTATGGAGTGGGGGTGTAACAGAGAGGGCGGCCCGGGATCTAGGATAGAATGATGTTTTCAACAGGGAGTTTTGGCGATAGCTATCAAAGTCTATTTAGCTGCAAACAAATCGCCAGCATAAACCACTTCAAAACTAGAACAATACGGGAAGCAATAGAAATAGAGAAAAAAGGAATCCTCAATAAGAGAGACGATGCCCTTAACCTTCCAACTACTTGGAAGTCCCTTCTCAAAAAAGACACCACACACAACGCAACAAACAACGCCGAACATCGAAACAATAACTCTACTCACAAGCCCGAGGAGGCGGGGCCAACCAATCCAGAACGCCGATACAATCTTCGGCAACGACGAGGCTTAAAACCGTGAACAACATCGAAAATCCTCAGTTACCTATCACGACTACGCATTGGAAATGTCAAATGAGATTTGGGCGAAACGTCTGCAAACCCATTCAATGGAGAGCAATCTAATGAACGGATGTACTCCCGGATAAACAATACATATGTACCCATCCGTGAAACTCTACAAATCAATATATATATATATATATATATATATATATATATATATATATATATATATATATATATATATATATATATATATATACTATAGATATTACTCTATCTATGAATCTGATATAAGAGTCTATCCTGACAATTCCACAAAAAGCAGATAGATATACAGACAGACAGTTCGAAAGACGTATAACGACGTGATTCTATAACTGTTCCTTTTGAATTGTGGAGGCCGTTACTTGATGTAGATCCATGATATATGGTTTTCTTTTATTAGGTGGTTTGAATAATTTGAATCAGATTTATTTTTATCGAAGCTACGTTTATGTTCAGATGTTCTTATGCCAAAACTCCTACAAAGGTCCTACCGATATAAATTTTATCACAAGAACCGCAATTGAGTTTATATATTTATATCGGTAGGACCTATAGGAGTTTTGGCATAAGAACATCTGAACATAAACGTAGCTTCGATAAAAATAAATCTGATTCAAATTATTCAAACCACCTAATAAAAGAAAACCATTCATTCAATAAAAACTTTGACATATTACATATAAAATCAAAAAGTTCAAAATTAGATCTCCTAGAAGCATTAGAAATAAATAGATACAAACATTCGGACAAGCTTTTGAATGAACAGGTAGATTTGAATTACTCACCCTACTTAACTTGTTTAATTAGTTTTCATTACCTTTCATACTAACTGTACAATGGCTCGGTGTGGATTTTCCTGTTATTCATCCAACTTGTTCTACGATTTGTTTATAATACCATACTCTTCATTCTATTTTTCATTCTTGATAAAGCTGCTGTGTCAGCGAAACGTCGTCGAATTTTTCAAATAAAGTGTAGATTAAAGTTAAACCTTGTGTTTTATCTCATTTATAACTGTTCCTCATTAGATTTAAAAATCATATCATCCAACAAGTAAAAGTTTTGTTATGTGTCTCAATTCTTTCCCAATTGTAGCACATTCATCAAAAATGTTTATAATCGGAATGAGTAAAACATTCTGTTTCATGAATGAATGTTTCATTTGAAGTTTCTTTTTTTTGCAGGTAAGATATCATCTCTTGGACTAACTCATAGAACAGAAAAGTGGTAAGTTTATATACTAATATACCAGGTCTACACTAACTAACCACAATAAAAAGTACCATGTGGGTAAGGTAGGAAATATTCTTTAAAGGTTAACCAAGTAGCCAATAGTTTTTACCCTCTATAGGGCAGATTATTACTAAGTAAGATATGGCCGATTAAACTTTGCATATTTGAGTAAAAAACAATTTGTTCAGGCCCTTTCAGCTTGAATCCTTTCAAAAATAAAGACAAAAAAGATATCAAACTAATTTGATCTTATAGCCCTTAAAAACCCTACAAAATGGTTTTTAAAAAGATAAATAGCATAACAACTAAGCGAGTTGCTTTTTTAAACTGGTACATGACATTTCAATTAATAAAAAGATATTTGGCTTAAAAAATTAATTATAACCAGTATCCCATAAAGTGTTAATGTTGATAGTATGAAGTAGGGAATACTTACCATTTTATAAAAAATCAAGCCGTTGAAATTGCAGTCAGCAGGTATTCGGCACTTAATTTAAAAAAAAAGTAGTAAACAAAATATTACACAACACAACACCACACTCGACAAAGTAAAAATAACTTTATATGTAAAAATAAATGGGATTACTTGTTTTTATTCACTTGTTGCACGGTTCATTGAACGAACTGATTTAAAAACGGCTGTGGCGATGTATCGCTTTTATAGCGCTCCAGGCGTTATTCATGTCTGAACAGGAAAAATCAAGAAACTGCCGCCTGACATGTTCACGGAACATAGGAATCGGCAGTAACTGGATGATATACTAATAAAATTTCGTGTGTATTTATACCGAATCATATTTAATTTCTCAACTCTTATTTTATTATTTCTTTTGGACGCTGAGTTTTGGCGCCCCTAAAGGATGGCGCCCGTGTGCATTGCACACTTTGCACATATGGTTGCGGGGGCCCTGAAAACAATGAGACCAACTTATGTTAGCCCAGAAGATTTTACATAAAATAGAAATATAGACACAGAATAAAATTGGTTTCTCGCATTTAGATTCTTGCTTTGTCAAAACAAGCATCGTTTATACATCACCTACTTCTTAATACCCATCATTTTCGAAGGTCACTAAAAACTAAAAGAAATGCAATATCAGAATAGCAATTGTGATATATATTAAGCTATGAATTGTATTCGCCGATGCGTATCAGACATGAAAATAATTTTTGTCTGAGCATCTCGAACAATAACTGAAATGGAGTATTCCTGGGACATAAAAGTTAATGAAGAATAAAATAAACATTTTAATGGTTGACTTTAAGCTCTCTGCAAAACATTGCTCAAATCTCGTTATTTCTTTATATCATTGCAGACTTCCACTGATTAATAACTCCCGGTGGTTTTATTTTGTCGTATTCGTATTCATTTGTATGAGCATACAGCAAAATGCTCTGGTATTTCGAAATTAACTTTTCCCTCTTTTGTAGATTTTCTTATGCGTATTCATAATTTTCTTATTATTCATCGTATGATGTGAATATTCGGTACAAAATATGAAGATTTCGTAAATTGAAAATATGGTCGTTATGAAGGCACATAGAATTTCGTATGAAAGTGAAATATAACTCTACTATTGCAGTTATATAATATCTCTCAAAATGTTAAGATTTCATGTAAGTGCGTTGTTGCCTTAGGGTATTAAATATGTAACCTAAAAGTGTAATTGTAATATTTTTGTTACTAGATTGTCATAGCGCTCAAATAAAATGAGATAATGTTAGCTTCACATTAATTATAGATGGTTTGCCTTTGACACAATTACGGTTTACAAAATTATAAGGATTGGGAGTTTATATGACTATTCAAGATGGAAAGGTTTGTTCAACGTTATAGCTGTTTCGAAACTAAAGTAAAAATATTGTAATTTTCTTATATACCGGGTGACACAGGATTATGGTACACCCCTCTCATTTCTATATTTCTGCAGGTAATTTATTGAAATTTTGTGATTCAATCAAGCTTATGCAAGCCACCTTTTGACATTTGAAACCATTTTTTCTACTTCCGGTGTCGCCGAAAATATTTTTGTTACTAGATTGTCATTGCGCTCGAATAAAATGAGATAATGTTAGCTTCACATTAATTATAGATGGTTTGCCTTTGACACAATTACGTTTTACAAAATTATAAGAAATGGGAGTTTATACTACTATTCAAGATGGAAAAGTTTATTCAACGTTATTGCTATTTCGAAGCTAAAGTAAAAATATTGTAATTTTCTTATTTACCGGGTGACACAGGATTATGGTACACCCCTCGCATTTCTATATTTCTGCAGGTAATTTATTGAAATTTTGTGATTCAATCAAGCTTATGCAAGCCACCTTTTGACATTTGAAACAATTTTTTCTACTTCCGGTGTCGCCGAAAATATTTTTGTTACTAGATTGTCATTGCGCTCAAATAAAATGAGATAATGTTAGCTTCACATTAATTATAGATGGTTTGCCTTTGACACAATTACGTTTTACAAAATTATAAGAATTGGGAGTTCATACTACTATTCAAGATGGAAGAGTGTATTCAACGTTATTGCTATTTCGAAGCTAAAGTAAAAATATTGTAATTTTCTTATAAACCGGGTGACACAGGATTATGGTACACCCTCTCATTTCTATATTTCTGCAGGTAATTTATTGAAATTTTGTGATTCAATCAAGCTTATGCAAGCCACCTTTTGACATTTGAAACAATTTTTCTACTTCCGGTGTCGCCGAAAATATTTTTGTTACTAGATTGTCATTGCGCTCGAATAAAATGAGATAATGTTAGCTTCACATTAATTATAGATGGTTTGCCTTTGACACAATTACGTTTCACAAAATTATAAGAATTGGGAGTTTATACTACTATTCAAGATGGAAAAGTTTATTCAACGTTATTGCTATTTCGAAGCTAAAGTAAAAATATTGTAGTTTTCTTATATACCGGGTGACACAGGATTATGGTACACCCCTCCCATTTCTATATTTCTGCAGGTAATTTATTGAAATTTTGTGATTCAATCAAGCTTATGCAAGCCACCTTTTGACATTTGAAACAATTTTTTCTACTTCCGGTGTCGCCGAAAATATTTTTGTTACTAGATTGTCATTGCGCTCAAATAAAATGAGATAATGTTAGCTTCACATTAATTATAGATGGTTTGCCTTTGACACAATTACGGTTTACAAAATTATAAGAATTGGGAGTTCATACTACTATTCAAGATGAAAAAGTGTATTCAACGTTATTGCTATTTCGAAGCTAAAGTAAAATATTGTAATTTTCTTATAAACCGGGTGACACAGGATTATGGTACACCCTCTCATTTCTATATTTCTGCAGGTAATTTATTGAAATTTTGTGATTCAATCAAGCTTACGCAAGCCACCTTTTGACATTTGAAACAATTTTTTCTACTTCCGGTGTCGCCGAAAATATTTTTGTTACTAGATTGTCATTGCGCTCGAATAAAATGAGATAATGTTAGCTTCACATTAATTATAGATGGTTTGCCTTTGACACAATTACGTTTTACAAAATTATAAGAAATGGGAGTTTATACTACTATTCAAGATGGAAAAGTTTATTCAACGTTATTGCTATTTCGAAGCTAAAGTAAAATATTGTAATTTTCTTATTTACCGGGTGACACAGGATTATGGTACACCCTCGCATTTCTATATTTCTGCAGGTAATTTATTGAAATTTTGTGATTCAATCAAGCTTATGCAAGCCACCTTTTGACATTTGAAACAATTTTTCTACTTCCGGTGTCGCCGAAAATATTTTTGTTACTAGATTGTCATTGCGCTCAAATAAAATGAGATAATGTTAGCTTCACATTAATTATAGATGGTTTGCCTTTGACACAATTACGTTTTACAAAATTATAAGAATTGGGAGTTTATACTACTATTCAAGATGGAAGAGTGTATTCAACGTTATTGCTATTTCGAAACTAAAGTAAAAATATTGTAATTTTCTTATATACCGGGTGACACAGGATTATGGTACACCCCTCTCATTTCTATATTTCTGCAGGTAATTTATTGAAATTTTGTGATTCAATCAAGCTTATGCAAGCCACCTTTTGACATTTGAAACAATTTTTTCTACTTCCGGTGTCGCCGAAAATATTTTTGTTACTAGATTGTCATTGCGCTCGAATAAAATGAGATAATGTTAGCTTCACATTAATTATAGATGGTTTGCCTTTGACACAATTACGTTTTACAAAATTATAAGAATTGGGAGTTTATACTACTATTCAAGATGGAAAAGTTTATTCAACGTTATTGCTATTTCGAAGCTAAAGTAAAAATATTGTAATTTTCTTATATACCGGGTGACACAGGATTATGGTACACCCCTCTCATTTCTATATTTCTGCAGGTAATTTATTGAAATTTTGTGATTCAATCAAGCTTATGCAAGCCACCTTTTGACATTTGAAACCATTTTTCTACTTCCGGTGTCGCCGAAAATATTTTTGTTACTAGATTGTCATTGCGCTCGAATAAAATGAGATAATGTTAGCTTCACATTAATTATAGATGGTTTGCCTTTGACACAATTACGTTTTACAAAATTATAAGAATTGGGAGTTTATACTACTATTCAAGATGGAAAAGTTTATTCAACGTTATTGCTATTTCGAAGCTAAAGTAAAAATATTGTAATTTTCTTATTTACCGGGTGACACAGGATTATGGTACACCCCTCCCATTTCTATATTTCTGCAGGTAATTTATTGAAATTTTGTGATTCAATCAAGCTTATGCAAGCCACCTTTTGACATTTGAAACAATTTTTTCTACTTCCGGTGTCGCCGAAAATATTTTTGTTACTAGATTGTCATTGCGCTCGAATAAAATGAGATAATGTTAGCTTCACATTAATTATAGATGGTTTGCCTTTGACACAATTACGTTTTACAAAATTATAAGAATTGGGAGTTTATACTACTATTCAAGATGGAAAAGTTTATTCAACGTTATTGCTATTTCGAAGCTAAAGTAAAAATATTGTAATTTTCTTATTTACCGGGTGACACAGGATTATGGTACACCCCTCCCATTTCTATATTTCTGCAGGTAATTTATTGAAATTTTGTGATTCAATCAAGCTTATGCAAGCCACCTTTTGACATTTGAAACAATTTTTTCTACTTCCGGTGTCGCCGAAAATATTTTTGTTACTAGATTGTCATTGCGCTCAAATAAAATGAGATAATGTTAGCTTCACATTAATTATAGATGGTTTGCCTTTGACACAATTACGTTTTACAAAATTATAAGAATTGGGAGTTTATACTACTATTCAAGATGGAAAAGTTTATTCAACGTTATTGCTATTTCGAAGCTAAAGTAAAAATATTGTAATTTTCTTATAAACCGGGTGACACAGGATTATGGTACACCCCTCTCATTTCTATATTTCTGCAGGTAATTTATTGAAATTTTGTGATTCAATCAAGCTTATGCAAGCCACTTTTGACATTTGAAACAATTTTTTCTACTTCCGGTGTCGCCGAAAATATTTTTGTTACTAGATTGTCATTGCGCTCAAATAAAATGAGATAATGTTAGCTTCACATTAATTATAGATGGTTTGCCTTTGACACAATTACGTTTTACAAAATTATAAGAATTGGGAGTTCATACTACTATTCAAGATGGAAGAGTGTATTCAACGTTATTGCTATTTCGAAGCTAAAGTAAAAATATTGTAATTTTCTTATAAACCGGGTGACACAGGATTATGGTACACCCCTCTCATTTCTATATTTCTGCAGGTAATTTATTGAAATTTTGTGATTCAATCAAGCTTATGCAGGCCACCTTTTGACATTTGAAACAATTTTTTCCACTTCCGGTGTCGCCCGAAATGACCTTTAATGAAGATTTTTAGATGGAACACCCTGTATATTTTTCCATAGTTGGCTTGCAAATAATTTTCCAAATTCAACCATACCTCACAATGGATATTTTGGGCGTCAAAATTATTTTTGGTTCGGTTTTTATTTTTCAATCTAGGGTGCCATGAATATTGCCCATTTACCTTAATCGATCAAAGAAACACTTAAAAAAGCAATTGACGTCAAAATTTCAGATTTACTCTATCCGTGCCAGATTAATGTTCTTCAAAACAATTTTTGAATTAAAAATTCATATTTTCAAATGGAACCATATTGGTACCGAGGTACCATTAGAAGCTTGATACTATGGATAAACAAATTCTGTAAACACTTTTTTCAACATTCTAACAAATTATGATGATGTAAAAATTTTCATTAATTTTATTTCAATTCGTGTAAGTAAATCCAGTAGGCTAATGGAGATCTTCAAACACCCTGTATATTTTAGCATATGCGGATTGTAAATAATTTTCCAAATTCAACCATACCTCACAATGGATGATTCAGGAATCAGACTCATTGCTGAGTGGATTTTTATTTTTCGAACAAAGAAGGCTATGAAAACAAACGACTTTGACGTTTCCAATATAAAAGTTATCCGGATAGTAGAGTTTGCATCGGTCGATTTCACTCGAATTCAGTTTACTGAACCGTTATTGTTTTTTAAAATGCCTCAAACATACACAAGGAATGAGAAAGTGGATATGCTACTTATTTACGGGGAATGCCAAAAGAAGGCAGTAGCTGTTGTTAATTTGTATGCCGAAAGATACCCCCATCGACAATGCCCAGCAAGAAATCACTTTAGTCGCCTGTAGGATCAATTTAGAAGAGAACCCAATAATGATCCTGAAGAAAAGTTTATCATTGAAGAAGACACTGAAATTAATGTGTTAGCGCGAGTGGAAATTGATGAAACCATTTCCACAAGGCAAGTTCCGTTCGAGCTGGATATAAGTCAAGAAAGCGTTCGTCGAATTTTGAAGAAATATAATTATACATCATACAAATATCAATGGCATCAGCATTTGTATGAAGGAGGATGGAATACTGTAATTGGATGATGCAAAATAATGTGCAACCACACAATAATTTCCTAAAACTAATCTTATATATAGATGAATCAAGGTTTACTAATTTAGGGTTATTCAACAGACGAAACATAAGATATTGGTCTCAGGAGAATCAACATTTATTCAACCAGGGTAATTTTCAGGATTTATTCGGTTTTAATGTTTTGTTAGGTGTGATTGGTACCAGAATAATTGGTCCCGTGATTTTTGATGGGTCGTTGATTGGCACTAGATACTTACAATTTATTCAGAATGAGATTGGCGGATATTTGGAGAATCTTGAGAGGGTAATGTTTTATCAACAGGATGGTGCACCCCCACAACGCAAGAATTGTCTCAGAGTACCTGAACGAGAGATTCGGAAAAATTGGATTGCAACGAATAGTCCAATAAAATGGCCCGCAAGATCACCTGATTTAACTCCGTTAGACTCTTTCTTTTTTTTTCTTTCATACACATCCACTTATTTCCAAATTTCTTTATTGGTATAGATATGTTGACGACACCTTAGTATGTTTCATTGGAACTACTCGTCAATTAGACTTATTTCTTAATTTCATTAATTCCATCCATTTGAACATTAAATTCACGATAGAAATTGAACAGAATGATTCCATTAATTTTTGGACCTGAAAATCACTAAACAAAATAATAATCATGTTTTTTCCGTCTTTCGTAAACCAACACATACTGATACAATTATACATAACTACTCATTACATCCAATTCAACACAAAGTTGCAGCTTTAAACAGCATGGTACATCGGTTACTCAATTTAGCTTTATCAGTAGAAGATTATAATAATGAGTTAAACATCATCAAACAGATATCCATTAATAATTCATATAATCCGGATATGATAGATCTAATCATTCGTAAAAACTGTATCAGAAAGCAATAAATGAAGTATATCCTATTCATAAAGACTATAAAATATTCAACAGTTTAACATTCTGCGGTTCTGCAAGTACAAATATTAAATCCTTTCTCGTCAAACAAAATCTTAATATAACTTTCAAAACTTCTAATAACTTAGGTAAACATATTAAAAATAATAAATCTCGTATTGAAAAATCAAGTAAATCAAGAATCTATAAACTCAATTGCGGTTCTTGTGATAAAATTTATATCGGTAGGACCTATAGGAGTTTTGGCATAAGAACATCTGAACATAAACGTAGCTTCGATAAAATAAATCTGATTCAAATTATTCAAACCACCTAATAAAAGAAAACCATTCATTCCATAAAAACTTTGACATATTACATATAAAATCAAAAGTTCAAAATTAGATCTCCTAGAAGCATTAGAAATAAATAGATACAAACATTCGGACAAGCTTTTGAATGAACAGGTAGATGTGAATTACTCACCCCTACTTAACTTGTTTAATTAGTTTTTATTACCTTTCATACTAACTGTACAATGGCTCGGTGTGGATTTTCCTGTTATTCATCCAACTTGTTCTACGATTTGTTTATAATACCATACTCTTCGTTCTGTTTGTCATTCTTGATAAAGCTGCTGTGTCAGCGAAACGTCGTCGAATTTTTTCAAATAAAGTGTAGATTAAAGTTAAACCTTGTGTTTTTTATCTCATTTAAAAGAAGCTCAGTTTAATAAAATCTAATACATAGAGCGACATGCCCGATCAATAAATGCTAGTTGTGAATAATACTGGAAGTCTAAAACAAAACGAAAACGTTCAAAACATCTACCTCATCATTTTGAAATTTACCCGCTCGCTATCACAACAGAACATGCATCGATAAGTAATTCACCATTTCTGCTTGTCATCTCCGCCTCATTTTTCTGGATCGAATAAATCGGGGGGAATACGCCAAAATTTCTGTCGGTGTTTCTGTCGACCGGATTCGCTCTCTTCGCGAAAGAGAAGTGGAGATTGATGACTGCACAGGCTGCGGCAGGCGCATCAGAGAGATACGCGCCTGAAAGTCTAATGGACTCACCTTATCCCACCTGCGCATATACCTCATTCGTCTTCTTTCCGTGTAAATTATGTCGAAATATTATCAACTGTATCGTTAAAGTTGAGTTATTAATAATGTTCATTGGTTTTCGATTGATGCAGCGATGTACGGGGGCGATACGAAACTACACCCTCTATTCCAAAAGTAATCGAACTGTTTGAAGAAAAGTAGTATTGTTGGTGCTATCTGAGATCTGAGCTTGAAAGTTCCTAATTTGTCCATGAAATTAATATTAATGATCGCCTTCCACTTATTTTGAACTTTTCTCCAGTAGAGACAGTCTATGGAAACACTAGGTAAATAAATCATTATTGTAGGTTTATAGATTATGACATTCCAAACGAAAACCTAGGACAGTTTACATGGGATGAGGTCTTTCATGCATCGGATGTAAATGATGCAACCAATTATTTCATCCGTTCTTTCCTGGCATGTATTAAGTTGCACGCTAGGACAGTAAAAATAAAAAATTTGCAGTGGTCGCCCTATGTTTTGTAACAACAGAGGTCGTGAAAATCCGCATCTCGATTTTCTATTTTTTTCTGCATTTAAAAGGTTTTGAATGAAAGAATAAAATATTTGAAGCAACAATTTTATTTGAATAACAAAAACAAATAAGATGAAAAGGACTAGAACATAGAAAATGTAATAGAAACTTCAACTTCATTTTCATAAAAGCTGAGGAAAGTGATTAAATTAACTAACTCAATCGGCATCCTCTTGATTGTTTTGGAAGCATTCCGAACACACTAAAGTTTCATAAAAGCTGAGGAAAGTGATTAAATTAACTAACTCAATCGGCATCCTCTTGATTGTTTTGGAAGCATTCCGAACATACTAAAGTGGCATGCTCAAGGCACAAGAAATATCTCGTATTTTATTTGAATAACAAAAACAAATAAGATGAAAAGGGACTGGAACATAGAAAAATATAATAAAAACTTCAACTTCATTTTCATAAAAGCTGAGGAAAGTGATTAAATTAACTAACTCAATCGGCATCCTCTTGATTGTTTTGGAAGCATTCCGAACACACTAAAGTTTCATAAAAGCTGAGGAAAGTGATTAAATTAACTAACTCAATCGGCATCCTCTTGATTGTTTTGGAAGCATTCCGAACATACTAAAGTGGCATGCTCAAGGCACAAGAAATATCTCGTATTTTATTTGAATAACAAAAACAAATAAGATGAAAAGGGACTGGAACATAGAAAAATATAATAAAAACTTCAACTTCATTTTCATAAAAGCTGAGGAAAGTGATTAAATTAACTAACTCAATCGGCATCCTCTTGATTGTTTTGGAAGCATTCCGAACACACTAAAGTTTCATAAAAGCTGAGGAAAGTGATTAAATTAACTAACTCAATCGGCATCCTCTTGATTGTTTTGGAAGCATTCCGAACATACTAAAGTGGCATGCTCAAGGCACAAGAAATATCTCGTATTTTATTTGAATAACAAAAACAAATAAGATGAAAAGGACTAGAACATAGAAAAATGTAATAGAAACTTCAACTTCATTTTCATAAAAGCTGAGGAAAGTGATTAAATCAACTAACTCAATCGGCATCCTCTTGATTGTTTTGGAAGCATTCCGAACACACTAAAGTTTCATAAAAGCTGAGGAAAGTGATTAAATTAACTAACTCAATCGGCATCCTCTTGATTGTTTTGGAAGCATTCCGAACACACTAAAGTTTCATAAAAGCTGAGGAAAGTGATTAAATTAACTAACTCAATTGGCATCCTCTTGATTGTTTTGGAAGCATTCCGAACATACTAAAGTGGCATGCTCAAGGCACAAGAAATATCTCGTATTTTATTTGAATAACAAAAACAAATAAGATGAAAAGGGACTGGAACATAGAAAAATATAATAAAACTTCAACTTCATTTTCATAAAAGCTGAGGAAAGTGATTAAATTAACTAACTCAATCGGCATCCTCTTGATTGTTTTGGAAGCATTCCGAACACACTCAAGGCACAAGAAATATCTCGTGGGTCTGTTCTTCATCCTATCGCACACCCCACACCGCCCTCGTTGGTTTTCTGTCGGCTCTGGTCGGTGCTGCTTCGCCAAGTGCTCTTCAGTTGGATTCTTCTTTTTGAGGATTTCATTCATTCTTGTAGTAAGACTTCTTGGTAGGCTCTTTGACAACCTTCGAACCTCCACATAGGGTTTTATGAGCTCAAAAGCAATATCACTCAAAAATGAATTTTTGAATTCGGATTATTGCTCTTGAAGATGATGAGGGAATTTATGCCACCAATATTCAACAGAGAGTAAAATATAACCATTGGCCAACGTCGCGTATTTCGTGCACAATTGTATGTAGAACATAACTGGTCGACAGTATCAACTCCTCTCTTTGTTGTGTTATACATCATAATCATATCTGCTTTTCCAGTAGTGTCATTAATTTGTTCGTCATGGTGCATACTAGAGACGAGTAATACATATTCACCTTTTTTGAAATATAAGAAACTAGTGTTACATTTTTGTGAAAAGCAAAAATTGAACTTTTTATTGGTCTCTTCACAGGACAAGAAAAATCAAGTGGCAACTCTCGCTTATTTTTCTGATAGTTCCGACCACAGTGAGCTTGAAATCCTTCTTGAATTTTTCCAGAAGATCAAAACTTGTGAACCAGTCATCCACAGTTACGTTTCTTCAAGTTCCTCTTATTGGTTCGCACATTCGACATCATATGTCGAAAAATTTCAACACCAGTGCCGTCGGTTTTGCACAAATTGTTGGTATTCAGGTGGTTATTCTTCAGTACTCCGGTCAAGTAAAACAATCCAAAGAGTGCTTTTATTTCCGAAATGTCGGTCAATTTCGAATCCCTTTCACGGGAGTAATTCATGGAAGTTCGTTGAATATGTATGTTGGTATTGTCAACTATTTAATTCAGTAGTTGGTCCGGACAAAAATAATTCCATATATCCTACATCGTTTTCAGACATTTAGTCATACTTCGGGTACCAGGCAATTGTGTGATTTTCCGATCGAGTTCTTATAGTCTGTGTCGGCTTATGTTTTAGCCACATTGTCTTGCCATCTTTGCCTACAAACTTTGGATCTTCATTTACTACATTTCTTCAATTTCGGGTTCATTTTCGGAAATATCATCGGACTCCTCTTCACCTTCAGAATCATCATAGGTTTCTCCCTCCTCGTCATCGGATAAAAAGACTCATCTAACAAATGCTGCAATCTTTCCTGTTCCTTTTCGTAAGAATAATTCATTGCAGGATCAAACACGAATAGCCGGAAAATATAAAAACAAGCACTCTTATCTTAATAATATTTCTAACACTCGTAGTCGCGCGCGGATTTTCACTCCGCAAAAATTTCTGTAGAAATATGGCACAATATTTTATGCGTTGACATGAATAATAAAATACAGGATGTTCCATTTGAAAAAATCAAGATATGATATTTTTAAAATTACAATATTCAATGATTTTTTTGAGTCACTCCTGTATAAAATGAGGATAATCTATTTCAATTCATCAATAAAGCTATCCCTGGGCAATAAGAAAATGAAAGGAAAAAAGTATTCATCCTCTCTGGCCGAAGGAGCATGCGATGATGTGAGAGCCTATTTTCATGAATTTTTACGGAAAAAAAATATTGTGACGAAACTACTCACCATAAAAACTTATTACTTGAAGACATCATAGCAGAGTTTAGGACGATCTTGAAATTTCAACAAAAAAGCGGTCTTCCAATCCGAAAAAACAAAATATTTTTATAGAAAATTGGGGCCCTCTGTTTACTTCAAAATAAATTGCTGAAGTAGATCTACTTTCTAAATACAATACCGTTCGAACAAAAATGAAATCTTCAAGAGTGTACGAGCTACTGAGCACCGTGCCACTAGTGAATCATATATATATATATATATATATATATATATATATATATATATATATATATATATATATATATATATATATATATATATATATATATATATATATATATATATATATATATACAGGGATATCTACCGGGACCGTCCGTTAAAAACTTTTTGAGTTCCAATTACAATATCAAGCTGAAATTTTATACGCGGCCACAACTAGCGATTTTCAATTGAAGTGAAATATTTTCGTAGTGATACCATTTCCGGTTATACCGGAAGTGGGTCATCAGTTTGTTATTTCAAATGGCAATCTACCTTTTTTATTATACATCTAAAACCGACATTTGAGCAAGCCATAAAATACCAAAGTTGTTGGCACTTATCAGTCAAAACTTTTGACAGATTTCATTATTTTTGTTATAAACTCGATTTTTGAGGAACATTTAAAGAAATTGTAGCTCGTAGATCTTTTGCACTACAGACACAATTTTTGCTTGGGTGGCTAGAAGAAGGATCAAGGAATTTTTTAAGCAATCTACACATGTCAAATGTTCATTGCGTTGTTTTGTATGATTTTTTCAATTTGGCCTTTCTCAAACAGCAATAACTGAATTTCTTCAAATGGCACGTGCCAATTTTTATATCGCCATCAGATGAAGCGTCAAATTTCAGATGGAGTTGTATCAGCATGTACTATACCTATCTCTTATAGTTCCGAAATAATTTGGGAATATATTGAATTTTTATGATTTTGCAAGAACTAACAGAGAATGCTTTGAAATATTTGAATCAAGTAGCTGAAAAGGCTACGCTCACCTGATAGGTGCCTAAAATTAATGTACTTGCCACTTCGTTCATTCGAATTTGATATTTCAACAAGAATTGATTGTTGTTAATTTGAAGTGAAAATCTTTGAAAAACACCAGATTTCAAACAAAATTTCGAAGGATTAGAAGCAATTTTCTGCAATTTGGAGGAACAAAATACATAGAAACTAGAAGAAAACCAATTCTCGAGGACGACGACAATCAAATTAATACGCTAGCGCATTCACGTGCCAGTCCACATGCGTCCATTAAGTCAGCTTCAATGGATATTGGATTGAGTTATACTTCCATTCAAAGGATCCTTAAGAAAAATAACATGCACCCGTATTCTTTTATCAGACTACAAAAATTGAAACCAACTGACCTTCCCAAGCGTCTAAATTTCTGTGAAAATTTATTAATTCGGCTTCAAGAAGATGAGTCAATTCTGCAAAAACTTTAATGGTCTGATGAAGCCAAGTTCAATGAAAGTGGAATAACCAACAAGAGAAATCGACTCTTTTGGGCCACAGAATATCTACATTTCATTGAGGTTTGATTTCCAAAATGAATTCAGCCTGAACGTTTTTGCAATTTCAATGAATGATTTGTTGGGTTATGATATTTATGAGGAAAATCTTAATGGACAAAGATACCTGGACATTTTGAGAGGAACATTAGCAAATTTTTTAGATGGATTACCCTTCAACATTCTGAGGGATTGCTATTACCAAATGGATGGTGCACCAGCACATAAAACACGAGCTGTAGATCGGCAGCTAACAAAAATGTTCGAGGATAAATGGTGGGGTAATCAAGGACCAAATTTATGGCCTCCGCGTTCTCCGGACCTGACGCCTCTTGATTTTTATTTATGGGGCAAAATCAAGACTGAAGTGTATCTTATTCCTGTAAGAAGTAAAGAAGAGTTACTAGAGTGCATTCATAATGCTTTTCGTAATAATGATTCTGAGGAAACTAGGAGGGCAACTCATCATGTTCGTATACGAGCTGTCAAGTGTATCGAGCAAAATGGGGCCCATATTGAACATTTATTCAGATCGTAAATTAGTTTTTTCCTATGATGCTTACTATCATTTATTCGTATTAATGTAATTATCTTCGCTGATTGGTTTGCTCGTAATTCCTACAATTTTATTCATCCGAATTGTAGAAAATTGCTTCTAATGCTTTGAAATTTCATTTTACTCATAGACGGTGAATGTGAAATCGGTTATTGAATTGCCTGCAATTTCTACCCACTACTTTTGACATTCTAAAATGAATTAAAAAAGATTAAATATATTTTCGTTTGAATGACCAGTGGTTTTATATTCCAAATGTGTTGTATTTTTTGGATATTTTC
This sequence comes from Cryptolaemus montrouzieri, assembly GCA_013387265.2. Classification (NCBI taxonomy): domain Eukaryota; kingdom Metazoa; phylum Arthropoda; class Insecta; order Coleoptera; family Coccinellidae; genus Cryptolaemus; species Cryptolaemus montrouzieri. The sequence goes on from JABFTP020000165.1 coordinate 2,821,385, forward strand.
AATCTGAAATAACGACAATTCTTGTTGAAATATCAAATTCAAATGAACGAATTGACAAGTACATTAGTTTTAGGTACCTGTCAGGTGAGCGTAGTCGGTTCAGCTACTTGGTTCAAATATTTCAAAGCATTCTCTGTTAGTTTTTGCAAAATCATCAAAATTCAATATATTCCCAAATTATTTCGGAACTATAAGAGATGAGCATAGTACATGCTTATACAATTACATCTGAAATTTGACGCTTCATCTGATGGCGATATAAAAATTGGCACGTGCAAATTGAAAAAATTGAGTTGTTGCAGTTTAAAAAAGGTCAAATTGAAAAAATCATACAACACAACGCAATGAACATTTGACATGTGTAGTTTGCTTAAAAAATTCCTTGATCCTTCTTCAATCCACCCAAGCAAAAATTGTGTCTGTAGTGCAAAAGATCTACGAGGTACAATTTTTTTAAATGTTCCTCAAAAATCGAGTTTATAACAAAAATAATTAAATCTGTCAAAAGTTTTGACAGATGAGTGCCAACCACTTGGGTATTTTATGCCTTGCTCAAATGTCGGTTCTAGATGTATAATAGAAAAGGTAGATTGCCATTTGAAATAACAGAGTGATGACCCACTTCCGGTATAACCGGAAATGGTATCACTTCGAAAATATTCACTCTAATTGGAAATCGCTTGTTATGGCCGCGTATAAAGTTTCAGCTTGATATTGTAATTGGAACTTAAAAGTTTTCAACGGATGGTCCAGTGGATATCCTATATATATATATATATATATTTATATATATATATATATATATATATATATATATATATATATATATATATATATATATATATATATATATATATATTTTATTCATATATATATATATATTTATTTATTCATATATATATATATATATATATATATATATATATATATATATATATATATATATATATATATATATATATATATATATATAAAGATTTGGAGGTCCGGGATTCATATTTTGGCCCTATCAGCGAAAAGATTACAAATGTCATTTCAAAACAGCATAAAAAAGTAGCGTTCAAATCCCACATGAAATTCTCGCAAGAATTTTTTAATAGTAAAGACAAAACTGATAGACTCGATAATACTGGAGTGTTCAAGTTGTCCTGCATGACTTGTGAAGACCGTAATATAGGTCCGACTGGTCGCTCATTCAGATTAGATACAAACAGCAATCGGATTACAATAACCAGAGAACCGACAAATATACTTTCGTTTCACTTTGTATCGAAAATTACCATCATTTTCCATCCATAAATTCAATTCAAATTATTCGCAGGATAACTAAAAGACGAAAGTTAGATTTCTTAGAATCTATCAAAATTATTAAACTCCAACAAACTCCATAGAGATAACTCATTATGTTCAGTGTGTCCTTCAAGTTTTGATTTTTTTTTATATTGGTTTTTACTTTGGCATACGAAGCTGTTGCCTTTATCAGCTTTTGTTAAAGTGAGGTATTTCTCTTTGACTCTCTACAATCGAAAACACACAAAATCTTGAATTAGTTTCATTCGATATAAAGAACATGTATCCAAATATTCCAACATAAGAATCCCTCCGAATATCAGAGAAATATTCACCAAAAATAAGACGCTGCGGATGACTTGTGTAATCTTCTAATAACCTGCCTATCTCAAAATTATTTTCAATTTCAATCAAAATTTGTAGGTTCAAATCGAACACTTCAACGTTACAAAACTCTAACTAGTTTATTTACACGTAGACTGAACAATTATAAAACTAAACTGAAAAACTTATTTATATAACAAAATTGATACTGCTTAATTTATCTCTAACACTTTGTCCACTTATTCGCGCTCTATATTCAAACTGAAACTGAATTGTCGGTGCTTCACGCTCTCTTCTTATATACAAGTACGAATTGTTCTAGAACATTTGCGTAACTTCGGCTCTGTTCCAGATCTTCGTTCGAGAACCTTCCGGAAACGGCAACACTGATTTCTTCGTAATACGGTACGCTGAAAACTTTCTCGAATTCTCCCGAAAGTGCGTCATTCTTCCCGGCAGTGACAGGGTTGGCTTCAGGAACGATTGGATATCGTTACTGTTCTGTATCAGAACAGACTGAGTCTTCGGTCATTATGACGATATCGGCATTTATTTTCAGCTTTACATCTCCCTTGTTGAAGGAAAGAACATTCAACTATCTTTTCTCATTGTCTCGAAGGTGTAGGATTGAAACAGCACACGAAAACTTCCATTTTAATGCCTTGGAAGATAACTTCGATCATGCTCCGTACTATTCCCCAATCTAACTGGTCCAATCCACAACCAAGTTTCGGCATGGCTGGTTTTTTCACACCCTGCTTGACCAAGTGATTTTTGAAGTCTACTAAGGCTGACCATAAATCTTCATAGCAGGGTTTCTGTTGTGAATATTCTGTAGTCACCAAGTAGTAGACCGTTCTTCCTTCATTGTCTAGTTTCAAGGTATTGTCTACTGTAGACAGCTGCTGCCACAGTTCAAAAGGCCTTCCATATTTAGCCTCGAAAACTCTCGCGATGCTCTTACACATTCGATGGTCTTGAGCGACACAATGTGCAATGTCGTATTTCCTGCCTACTTGGAAAAGATCTTGTGTTCTATTCCTCTGGTAACTCCACATCCAGATTTTACAGTGCCGCTATAGTTAGCCATGAAACGATCGTAGTCCCTAAATTCATTCACTTGATGATTTTTCGACTTTTCTGTGTCTCCTTGTTATTTTTGTTTTCCCCTGCAAAAGCAGCCAATCGATTGAAATGGTCTACTTAAGGTTTCCCCCTCGGCAACTTCCCTATGCGATACACTATGTCGATGATCCTTTTCTTGACTTCATAATGACCTTCCCAATGTTGCTGTAGTTTTGGAGACAAGCCACGTTTTCTCTGTGGGTTATAAAGCCATACGAGATCTCCTACAGAAAATCCACGTTCAGAAGCCTTGAGGTCATAGCGGTTTTTCATTCTATCACTGGCAATCCATTCTTTGCTCCAGATTGGTAACATAATCGTCTCCAGCAAAATCTTCTCCAGGCTTACACCCGAATTCCAGATCACATGGCAACCTCATCTCACGACCTAACATAACCCGAGCTGGCGCTTACCCTGTTGACTCTTGCACTGAAAATCTGTAGAACATTACAAAAAGGTGCAGGTTGTTCAAATTCCCTTCTAGTTAAGTTGAATTTACTTCTAATTTCTCCTCTAGTCTTTTCGAGTTTTCGTTCATGTTCTTATTCATGTCCATCAGGGCTTGCTGAAGGAAGTTCAACGCTTCTGTCTCCATAGTTCTCTGTTGCAAACAAGTGACATGCATAAACTTACTAATGTTTCCTTTCTATTCACAAAAATCCCACTTCTGACACCAATCGTAACGTTTCTTAGTTCTTGGTATTATTTGTGGGTTCAAATCAAACACTTCAGCATTACAAAACTCTAACTAGTTTATTTACACGTAGACTAAACAGTTATAACACTAAACTAAATAACTAATTTATATAACACAATCGATACTGCTTAATTTATCTCTAACACTTTGTCCACTTATCCTCGCTCTGTATTCAAACTTAATCTTCTATGCTTCGCGCTCTCTTCTTATATATAGTAGTACTATATATATAGTAGTAGTATATATATATACTACTACTATTTATATAGTACTACTATATATATATAGTACTACTATATTATATAAAGTAGTACGAGTTGTTTGAGAACATTTGCATAACTTCGGCTCTGTTCCAGATCTTCGTTCGAAAATCTTCCGTAAACGGCAACACTGATTTCTTCGTAATAGCTGAACCTTTAAATCTTTCTCGAATTCACTCGAAAGTGCGTCATTCCTTCGGGCAGTGACAGGGTCGGCTCTAGGGACGATTGGATATCATTATAGTATAAATATTAGGCATCTATTCTTCATAATGAATGTAATTGTAAAGAAGATGCAGTAAAATTTATATTATACTTCTCACAATTTTATTTTTATGAACACGACCGGTTTCGACCGTCAGGTTGTTTTCAGTGGTCAACTACAGGAAATGAACTTATTTACATTCTGTCAGAAAAGTACTGGGAATTGATAATTGATTATTCAAAAATTCTGCTTGTAACGATTGTAAGTTGGCACAACTGATTTCGATACGGATGTAGAGTTCGAAGGCTATCTATAATTCAGTTAGTTCAGAGTGCTCGACTTTGTCAGTTACCACAAGTGTGTTTCGCGATTTTTACAATGGATAAAATATCGAACCAATGATTCATCGCAAATTTTGTATTGCAAATGGAATTTCGTGTGATCTGGAACAGAGCCGAAGTTCTTAAACAATTCGTACTTATATATAAGAAGAGGCGAAGCATAGAAGATTAAGTTTGAATACAGAGTGCGAATAAGTGGACAGAGTGTCAGAGATAAATTAAGCAGTATCGATTGTGTTATATAAATTAGTTAGTCAGTTAGTGTTATAATTGTTCAGTCTACGTGTAAATAAACTATTTTGTTTGTAACGCTGAAGTGTTTGATTTGAACTCACAAATGATTTCAAGAACTAAGAAACGTTACACTATCATTGTGAATGAATCTCTGACCAAAAACTCAACAAATACCAGCAAATAACCTCCGTATTCACCTGATATGATACCGGTCGACTTTTTCCTTTTTCCAAAACTCAAATTGTTAAGCACAAATCTGTATTCTATTTTTACAGTTCAGTGAAGTTAAAAATTTAAATATGAATAAAAGTTACAACATAGTGAGGTTTGCAAACCAGAATCTGAAAAATATGGACATGGAAATTAAGAAACTGAAATTTATCATTCTATTTCAGATGGTCACATTCATGAACTTAATAATACTAATAATTCTAATAATTGTGTGACTATTGTCAAACAATTCGAAAAGCCAAAGCTCACTAAGCATAAATAAAAAGTTTACATTGACCGACTAGATATCTACTTTTCTTTTGATTTTCATCTCATTTGGTCATTTATTGAAAACAAAATGGACAATAAGAGGTACATATTTGAAAGCCACGCTCCTATCCTGTTTCTACAATTAGGAAATACATAGGTATGAATGAACAAAAAAACTCAAATATTGATACAACTGTTACAAAGGTTTTAATAAATTGTTCAAAATATGGATATAGGAATTTAAAACTGGAATTTATTATTTTCGTCTTATGACCATGCTCTTGAACTTATAAACTATTGTAACATAAATCGAAAATTCTAAGGTCAATATGCATAAATACAAAGTTGATTTCAACCGACTAGATATCTACTAATTCTTACGATTTTCATCTCAGTAGGTCATTTATTGAGAACATATTCTTTATATACCCGGTACTTAATCAAACTTCTTGAGTAATGAATATGCACATAATATACTCAACCAAATTTATATGGAATTACTGGGTATTTCACATTATTGTGAAGAATGAAGTTTTTGTTGTGAAAAAACTGGATAGTATGATAAGAAATGTTGAATTATCACCACATCTTCGGAATATTGTACCCAGTCGTCCCTGAGATTTGAAACTGGATTTCAGAATTTAAAAAGCCTATAACCATAATTGAAAAGGCCTTTCGTTGGATCGTTCCTGACCTCCGAAGAAAACCTGTGCAATAGGAGTTTCCTCAGGCGAGGCGGCAGCCCAAGTGGTTGAAACCCATCTGACTCTTGCTTACCCTGTGATGAGCAAACGCTATGTCATCCTTTTTTCTGGTGTCATGGTTATGAAGGCAGACATTGGTCAGAAATTTTCTCCTGTTCGCTCGGATGTACCTCAAGGAGACGAGGATAAAGGTGGACACTAGTCAATATCTTCTATTGTTTAAAGAAGAGTCGGCAGCTCACAGAACGAGACACTGCACAGAGAACTCTCAAGGCCTGATTGTTTCAATAGAATCCTCAGTAATCCTGCACAATGGCCTCAAACCAGTATAGCATAAGTTGTCAAGGAATGAAAATTGGCGTCATAAGGCAGATATTAGGTGTAGATACCTCTCTCATTATTATTGTATAAATGGAGGTACTTAACTTTCTTGAGAGGCTGTGAACATATTCAAGCCATGTGAGTCCTCCATCAAACCAAGGATCTTCAACGTATCTGTCGCGCTTCTCATACCAAATTCCAATCTTTGTGTTTTTTCGACATTTAATCAAAGTCCATTAGCATCAAACCAATCATACGTTTGAGAGAGACATCTGGAAAAACAGTTCCTCAAATTTTCAGAGGAAGAAGCTACACTCAAAGATGTTGTATCATCAGAATAGAGTAAGGTAGTTCGTGTTCCAACCCTTCAAGGCAGGTCATTAACAAAGATGATGAACAGTACCGGTCCAAGAATGGAGCCCTGGGGAACGCCGTAGAGCACATCAGCCTCATTCAACAACACGTTTTTCCATAATACCTCTTGCCATCAAGTAGGACCTAAATATATCAAGTGCTAAACGCCGAACACCATACCACCCCAACTTTCGTAATAGCAGCTCCCTGATGACAGAGTCAAATGCTTTAGATAAATTGCAGACCAGTATCACCGCATATTGGTAACTGTCGAGGACATCCCCAACACCAGTCATCAAATCAACCAATGCTGATGTTGATCTACCTGTTCTGAAGCCATGCTGCCGTTTATCCATTAAGTTATTCTTGTCTAGGTATTCAACTGCCTGCTGTATCTTTGATAACGTTGGTAATATTGAAATGGGACGATAATTTTCGCACTCATTTATGTTATTTCTTTTATATACTGGTATAACTTTCGCAAATTTCAGTTTCTGTCCCTCCTCTAAACGTTGATTTACAAAGCCGTAAACGTAATCTTCAATTAGAGGATAAATGTCTTTCAGCAAGGAAGCTGACATGGCATAAATATGTGTAGTCTTCTTAGATTTCATCCTTCTTACTAAACACACAACCAAATTTATATGGAATCACTTGGTATTTCACATTATTGATTGTTTTTAACCATGGATCTTTGACTACTTGTGAAGAATGAATTTTGTTATAAAACAACTGGATTGTATAATAAGAAATGTTGAATTATCACCACATGTTCGGGATATTTTACTTAGTCGTCACTGAGGTTTGAAACTGTGAATTTCGAAATTTAAAAAAGCCCATAATTAATTGAAAATGCCTTACGTTGGATTATCCGATGTGCAGAGGGGTCGAATAATTGCTCTCGTTGAAGAAGGGGTGACACAGAGGGATATAGCGGCCACAATAGGACTATCACAGGGGGTGATTTCAAAAACCTACACCCTATACGTAGAGCTACGTTTCGTTCTTTTTTCGGATGAGATGAGATGACCGCCGGATTCGGGTTTTAAGGGGTCGTGGAAGACAAGCTAGGCTTCGAGCAGCAAGACAAATTCCGAAATACCAAGGGGGCAGTGTGATGTTTCGGGGTGGCATTATGCTGGGAGGCAAAACAGATTTGATTTCGTTTCCTGTGTGTGTAACGGCTAGAAATTATATGGATTTAGTGCTGGAGCCCATAGTGACACTCTGACGAGGTGCTCACGGTGAGAATTTCACTTTTATGCAAGATAATGCTCCTCCGCATACCAGCAACCTCGCGGTACATTATCTTGAAACAGATGGAATCGCTATTTTGGACTGGCCACCTTGCTCTCCAGACCTAAATCCTATTGAACATTCATGGGATAATTTATCATCTGAAAATAATTCTCTAATCTGTAAACATATAAAAACCATAAAACATTCAATATCATTAGATAATATCAAAATTCTTCATAATTAGGTAAAGGAAAGAAGGTGAATCTGTTGAAATATTTGGAAATCAATCAATCAATATGGGTGTTACATAATAGTATTTCACAACTTGGGAGGTTAATCTACGTGCAATTTTAATAAAAAAGTTTATATAAACATAGGTCCTCAAAAGCTTCATTACGGAGTTACAATGTATTGAAATTTCCGGTTTTTCCTCCATCATTACACGTCCTAGATTTCAACTGAAATTCACAAGGTGTTTTCTTTTCCGAGGCCATGTCTCCTTTTGCCCATTCAAATTTTTTTGCAGTACGCCACTGATAAACAATCAATTTTCGTCATTTTCGTTCAATTTAGAAACTTGTAATTTTTTCGTATCTCCAACCGTTTTCGAGTGAAAAATTATTGAATTTGAATTATTTGAAATGTATGTTATTCGCTAAATAAAAAAAATAATAGAAATACTCGGTAGGTATGCCCAAACTTTGCTTTTATTTTGATAGCTCGTCTTCTGAGACTCAACTTACACTTATTCAATATCAAACTGAGAAAAAGAACAACTAAAAAGTAAATCAATTGATGGAAGTGTCCTCCACCTGCAAGAATACAGGCCTCTGTCCTTCTTGTTGAATATGAAATGGGTACAATAAAAAGTCATGGAGAATCCTCCAAATTAGAACATGTGAAATATTTAACTGATTTCCAATTTTTATTTTACTCACATGTGGATTGAAATCAATACAATTCAAAACTGCTTCCTTAATATTTGGAGTTCTCATAGTTTGAGTTGCACCTTTTAAATTATTATTTGCAGTAAAAGCACCAGTTTCCCTCAACCTTGTGTGGATATTTGAAAATGTCCGCCTGTCTGGTGTTACTCGATTTGGAAAGCGCACCTGATATAATCGCCTAGCTTCTCTTGTGTTTCCGTCAGCCAGACCGTACATGTAATGGATATCAGCCAATTCGGCGTTAGTAAAATTAGCCATTTTTTCTTATAGCAATAACTTCAAAAGTCTTAAAACTAATCGTTAATTTTATGAAAAATTCGAGCAGACACTGTTTTAACTTTAGGAACTGTCAAAATGAATGAATAAATGAAAAAATCAAAGCCTACTAGTCATTTTTGATTTAGAAGTGCTTTCAATTCAGCGAATGCATACAATCGTTCAGTAATTTTTTGCTCGAGAACGGTGGAGATACGAAAAAACTACAGGTGTCAAAAAAGTTTCTGAACTGAACGAAGATGACGAAAATTGATTGTACGCAGGACAAAAGAAGACATGGCTCCGGAAAAGAAAACACCTTGTAGATTCTAGTTGAAGTTTAGGACGTGTAAGGATGGATGCTGTAGAAAGTAGCTTGCATTTGAAATTTGGGATGAATATCTCAAAAAGTGCAGGAGTTTTGAAGAAGAAATCAATTAATTCCGGAAATTTCAACACCCTGTAGCTCTGTAACGAAGTTTTTGCGGACCTATGTTTATGTGAACTTTTTTTCTTAAAATTGCACTTAGAGTTACCACCTCAAGTTGTGACATACTATTATATAACACTCCTTATTTTACTTCAACTTCGTTGAGAATAAATTTCCATAAAATAAATATCAATATTACTCAATAGAGCCATTCTAATCAAAATAATTTTTATATAAATCTCTGAGAGGAAACACCCTATATATTCGAATATAGTTTTTACATATGCAAGGGTTTGAGATTTAGCTTCTTCCCTCCTCACCTTTTCGAATTTACAGTTTCATAGCTATCGAACAAAAGCGCACTAAATGAACACACGGTATTTCTTGAGGTGGAAATTATTCCAAAGAGTTCAGTGACACATAGTATATCTTCAATTCGCTTTAATTGAAATGCATTCAATGTCGGTATTTGACATCATTGCTCCACTGAGATCCTTACGAAAACCATTTGATTCAAAGCCACTCTTTGTGGTCCATCAAAGGCGCACCGCAACGTATCGGACTGAATATTGGTCCATTTATATACGTTGGCAGAGTAATACTCTAATACCGCCAATCGCTCCTTTACCAATCTAATTTACCAAAGTAGGAAGGTAATTAATGTTTTCAATAAAGAGGTAATGGGCTCAGACCATTATCTCCTGATGTTTATGGATGACAGACTCAGAACTGGACTTGGTAAAGGAGCAGAAACGATTTATCCCTCAAAGACTTAATAGAATTGGAAGAACGAATCGAATAGAAATATACAAAATCAGCTGATTTATAAATTTCAAAGAGTGTAAAGGTTGCCATGCACGTTATGGCCCGGAGCGGTCTATCTATGCAGGTCAATCGGAACGTGTGTGGTTAGGGTGGTTTTTCGTTTCGAAGTGAAAAATATCATATCGGAAACCCTTGTTCGTATGAACAATTTCAAATAACAATGGTCTCCCAATGTTGGGATTTTGGGTAATTATGAGGTCGAGCTTCATTTCTTCTGTAGGCAATTGAATGGCGAAGATTTTTTGCGATTTCTCAGGTAAGACGTCAACTATTCGAATTTACCTTGTATGATCGAATTGTGCTTTCTCCTATCTTTTGTATTAAGGAAGATACCATCCAATCGTAACAAAGATGGTATCTCTTATATTAATGGTGATACCATGAAAACGTATCAGTGATGAGACGTCTTGTACAGGAATATCCACCGGGACCGTCCGTTAAAAACTTTTTGAGTTCCAACTACAATATCAAGCTGAAATTTCATACGCGGCCATAACTGACGATTTCCAATTGAAGTGAAATATTTTCGAAGTGATACCATTTCCGGTTATACCGGAAGTGGGTCATCACTTTGTTATTTCAAATGGCAATCCACCTTTTTTATTATACATCTAGAACCGACATTTGAGCAAGGCATAAAATACCCAAGTTGTTGGCACTTATCTGTCAAAACTTTTGACAGATTTAATTATTTTTGTTATAAACTCGATTTTTGAGGAACATTTAAAAAAATTGTAGCTCGTAGATCTTTTGCACTACAGACACAATTTTTGCTTGGGTGGATAGAAGAAGGATCAAGGAATTTTATAAGCAATCTACACATGTCAAATGTTCATTGCGTTGTTTTGTATGATTTTTTCAATTTGACCTTTTCAAACAGCAATAACTCAATTTTTTCAAAATGCACGTGCCAATTTTTATATCGCCAACAGATGAAGCGTCAAATTTCAGATGGAATTGTATAAGCATGTACTATACTCATCTCTTATACTTCCGAAATAATTTGGGAATATATTGATTTTTGATGATTTTGCAAGAACTAACAGAGAATGTTTTGAAATATTTGAATCAAGGAGCTGAACTGGCTACGCTCACCTGACAGGTGACCAAAATTAGTGTACTTTTCACTTCGTTCATTCGAATTTGATATTTCAACAAGAATTGTCGTTATTTCAGATTGAAAATATCCAAAAAATACAACACATTTGGAATATAGAACCACGTCACCAGTTAGGGGTTAACAAATAAGCGTGGAAAACTGACAAAAGTGTTACAAGCATTTAAAACACCCTTCCCAATGGACATACATATTAGTCGAATAATAAATTTCGAGTAGAAAATTTTTGAAATTGAGTGCAGTCATTAATCGGGAAACCTATATGTCCATTCATACACTGAATTTAGAGTTTTTTCTTGAACGAAGTGAGTTTGCAAAATGATGAGGAAAGCGATGTTGTACAGATGTTGCCAGCTTCTTTTAGTACAAGGGTTAGTCAAGGTACGATAATAATCAATTTGAATAATACTGTTCATATTTTCACTATTTTCCGAACTAAACTTATGTCGCGTTTCATCATATTGTTTCTCCTCAGAGGAATAGTACATAAACCCATGTCTCATCACCAGTTACAATGCGTTTTATGATTGTTCTAGCATGTTGTTTGCCCCGTAAGACTTCTGTAACGTTTTCAGCGATTCGGCTTACGAACCGCTAATCATCTCAAAAATAGTTTTTTCTTCACCTCAAATCTCTAAGTTAGTGTTTAAGTGCATTGTGATGTCAGTTAAAAATGCCAAATCAGTCCGCCATTTTTCGTTTTTCAACATCTAAGTGTCATAACCTCTTTCTTGTAGAAAAGCTGTTATTTTGGGCAATAATTATTGAATCCTTTCTAGAAATTTTCCGCGACTCAACCACCTGACGTCTGTGTGAAGAAATATATCAGTGTGTTCAGCTGACTCCCTATCTTTCAACTACAATTAATGAGCCGCTGTTGCAAGCAACGTGCACGGATGGAATTCACAATTTTTGTGACAATGCCCATAATTTTCTCCGTGTTTAAAACTTTTGAACACAAAACATGTTGATGTATAATGCAATGGAATGAAAAAAATTAAGGGAAATCTTCATTAGCTCGACACAATGCCACAAAACGGTTTTTGTTTTCAGTCATTGCTAGTGCTCCATAGGTTGTAATGCACTAAATTATATATTGGTAGCTTGTAGTTTCTTAAAAAATTGAAGAAAATGTCATATATATCTTTGCCACGGGTCTTCCCTTCAGAGGAATGATTGTCACAAATTCTTCTTTAGCCTATATGTCATTGAATACCAACCGAATAAAAATACACAGCTGGGCAGTGTCTGTCATATCAGTGGATTCGTCGAACTGTAAAGAAAAGTATGTACATTGCATGATATCATGTTTTAGTTTATCTGGCATGTCTTGACACATGACTTCAATACACCTTGTGACAGTCGGACGAGATAACTGAAGTTCTCTAATAGCAGACATGATTCCTGTTTCATTTTTAATATCGCCAAATAAAGTCTCACCCACTCCAATGAATGCTCCCTTCACAAGTGATCCATCTTCGAATGGTTTCTTGTGTTTCGCCAATATATGAGATATTTTAAATGACGCGATCGTAGCAGCTTTTGATTGTGTGGCTGGTCTTGTGAACATGGTTTGTTATTTTTTCAAACAAGATATCTAATCACGTACTTTTCGTTCGTCTTAATTCACTCTGTGGCGGAAAATCCTTTTCATATAATAAACCGTTTTCTGATGCCTCTCTATTTACCACGCTCAGGTATTGCAACTGACGCACGACAAATAAGACAAATGCACTTATTCTTCACCATACAAAAAGAATTCTTCCTTCTAATCGTTATTGAAAGGATACGTTTTAGATTTCTTCGCTGCACTCATTTTGAACTATTCAATAATAAACTTTGTATCGACGTAGTATCACCTTCAAGTTACAATTCAGAATGACTCCAATTCCTGCAGGCGCAACATTTATATCGGCGTGAACGAAAGTCTCGAATGTTCCCGTCAGTCGCACCGCCCGAAATTTCTAGAAAAGCGGCGAGAATAAAAAACGCGGCTTTTCTTTGACAAGTACCGGGCGTTCCTTTGATAAAGCCGCCTTTTGCCGCTAGCAGAGTGTTATTTCATTACGTAATAAATATTTGTAGTTCAGTTACCTACTTATTAAAAATATATGAAATAGAGTATATTCAGAATCAGCGACGTCAAATTAGTAAACATCAAGTGACTTAAGTCATTCATCAGATGAGAAGTGCAATTTTGTTGTCCGGTATTATTAGCTTGTCGGGAGTAGTCTTCGTAGTCGTTGTTATGTTCAAGCATGCCAGTCTTTGGACTTTGTCGAGTTTCCTTCTCCAAGTTCTAAAAATGATAATTCACACCATTTGAGAGTACATATCTATCCAGATCTCTCAACTTGGCGGTAAAAACAAGGTGACCATAGCGTCCTTGTGGCTCTGTCCATATTAAGTGAGTCGTTCGCGATCGAACAGTCGATCGCGATCGACCGTTTGAGCACCCCTGTTCTAGAATGACAAAGACAGATACAGAAATCATTTCCAAGCTTTACTCGGAAATATCTGAGGACTATTAAGAGATCATGTAGAAGTATTCGTTGAAGTATGTAATGACTTCTAACAGTGGATTCGAATCTATTTTATATTCCTCCTCGCACGTAAAAGCGCTCTATCCTTCGAATATTTGCAGGAAATCACTCAACCTATTAAAATTCCTGTTGCCGTTCCTCCCGTAATGTGTATGGATAGAATTAATTTATTTTGTTTGCTCGCTGTCCCGTAATTAGAATCGACCGAATCTAGAAACAATAATGGATTCCACCCTATTCTCTGAAGACGTTATCGAATTCTCGAATTCTTGGCGGAATCCCAAGCGGTTGAGTGGCGAAGGAGACATATTCTAGGATATAAGTACTGGATCTAGGAACCTGACTAGAAATGATAGCAATTTGATATTGTTTAACGTAGGATCATCATAATTTCTGGCCCATTTTCAATGAAACAACAGCAGTAAAACATACTATAGGCCTAATGTCGGCAAAATGAAGTTTTTTTTTGTATTCTGGGCAATACTTTATGACTTAAATGAAATACTTGAGATTTTTTTTTCATTTTTAATTCTTAAATATGCTGCTGTCAATGCTGCTGCATTTTTGTTAGTTTTCTTGAAATTAAATCAGTAGTTATTCCCTTTTTTTATCTGATTCAATTATTTACATGGACAGGACTTGAGGTTGGCCCCAAACTCAGTTTGTTTTGGCCCAAGATATGGATAGACTCAACGAGATTCTCAGCACTCGCAGAGGTTTGAGTAAATAGGTTCAACACGTCTATGCAGGATGCAGGATTCTCTGGACTCAACGCGTCGCAGATGTTTGAGTTAATAGATTCAATGCGTCTATTCAGGAGAAAGGATTCTCTGCACTGGACGCGTCGCAGCAGTTTGAGATAATGGACTTAATACGTCTATTCAGGAGGTAGGATCCTCTAGACTCAACACGTTGCAGAGAAAAGAAATGCAAAGCTCAACATGCTTAACTAGGAAGAAGAAAGTCTGTTCAGCTCAATGCGCTGCACAGAACTGCTGGTTTTCTGTGATCCTTGAATTTGTGTGAGGGTCGAATGTCTATCCTTTTTCCTCTTCATCTCGCTTATTTTACATCTCCTTGGTTGGTCCTGGGATCCTACTGATTGGTTATCCTCCTTTTATGTTGTGGTGCATCTATGCTGGCCTGTTGTTTCCTCTTCCATTGTAGTAGGGATGTCTTGTAGTTCCATTATTTTGTTGATCTCCTTGTTTTCGTGGTCTTCCATCTGGTCGGTTGTCTTCGTCGTTAGTCGTGTGATGATTTCTTCCAGTGTGTCGATTTCCATTTCCTTCCTGAGTTGGTCGTTGCTTATGCATCATTGGGCGTTTGTTGCAGTCCTGACGATCTTGTTAAGTTCTGATTGTAGTTTCCTCTTCTCGAATCTGTCCTCTAGATGCCAAATTTGTCCTGCGTATGTTATTCCTGGAATGGTTATTGCCTTGATTATCTTGATTTTTTTTTCCTTTGTCAGTTTGCTTCTCCCGTTGAGTAGGGAGTATAGTTTTCCATGTACTGCTCTTGTTTTCCTTATAGTTTCCTCGATGTGCCTCTTGTAGTTCAGTTGGTCGTCCAGAATTACGCCAAGATATTTTGCTTCCTTCTTCCATTCGATTTGTTCTCCTTCTATGGTGATTTCCTTCGGTGTTTCCGGATGTCTCCTTTTCTTGTGGTTGGTGTACATTGCTACTGTCTTCTTCGGGTTGACCTTGATCCTCCATCTTCTCAAATAATTGGTAAGTTGGCCGATATCTTCTTGTAGCCATTTCCTCACTGCTGCTTTGTTCCTGTGGGATGCGTGTATTGCCGTGTCGTCTGCGAACTGCCCCATCTTCGGGTGTTTCATCTTCGGTATGTCTGCGATGTATATATTGAACAGTAGTGGTCCTAGTACTGATACCTAGGGTATGCCGGCTCCTATCCTCTTCGCTGTTGACTTTTCGTGCTGTATCCTGGTTATGAGTCTTCTGTTTTGTGGATACGACATCGTGATGTTGGTAAGCTTCGCTGGGTATCCTGTGGTCTTCACCTTATAGATTAGTCCTTCGTGCCAAACTTTGTGGGCCGGTTTTCGGCGTAGATCCTTGAATTTTGGTGAGGGTCGAATTCCTATCCTTTTTCCTCTTCATCTCGCTTGTTTTACATCTCCTTGGTTTGTTCTGGGGTTCTACTGGTTGGTTATCCTACTTTTATGTTCTGGAACATTTATGCTGGCATGTTGTTTTCTCTTCCAGTTTTCGGAACTTAGTGAGAATTTATACCAACGTTGTCGGGGTACACATCACCTCCCAATCTGTCCTGACCATGCGCTGCTTTAGTAACGGTGAGCTATTGAGAGTATTATTATGTGGGTTTTTCCTAAGTTTAATAATTTTCAAGCACCAGATTCATTATATTTCCTTTATTGCGTTTGTGAAGGAGTTTGAGATTGTCTGAAACAATTGCGTACTTTGTTGATTGAATGTGATCAAATATTGGGAATGTCTTGTCAGATGATATGTGTCCTTTGAACCTGAATTCGAAATTTCTACCTGTTTGACCTACATAAGCTGAAGGTCATTCATTACATTCGATTTTGTGATGAACATATTGTTTGAGTTTATGTTCTGTTTTGCATTAAAAAGTAATTTGCTCAGATAAGGACCGCTTGAGAATGAATTATGAGAAATAATGTTTTATTTTATGAGAACCTGGGCCAACATAATTGAAACTAGTATCTTCTTTCGAGTTTTTCCTGAATGCAATATAATAATTGTGCCGTTCGATTTTTTTTTGCTTTCTAATGATTTTATTTATGAAAGAGGCTGATATATTGTTGTTAGAGGCAATTTTTTCTATAGTACTCAAGGGAATAGTAAAAGCTCTGTTGACAAGAGTATTGTAGGCGGCGAGTTTATGATTCGAATGATTGGATGTGTCCATGGGTATTGTTACCTCTGTGAACAACTCTTTTCTAAAGATATTGTAAGTCACGATATTGTTCATGTTTGTTATAGTTAAATTTAGTTATGGAGTTATTTGTTTCAACTTTAACTATAAAACTAAGGAAGTTCAGAAAAATATTCAATTGTCTATTTGAGCCATGAAAACCAATTAAAATGCCATCAACGTACCGATACCAGAATATATGTTTTTTGGCTAGGTCGCTGTTCAGTAGTGATGTTTGTTCTGAGTTGTCCATGAAAATATCCGATAATAGGGGCTTAGTGGCGATCCCATAGAAAGTACGATATTTGTTGAAAGAATTTATTTCAAAAGTCTGAACATGTTTTTAATAGGTTGCATAACTCAAAGGAGATATTTGTGGAAATGTGTTGGTTTCGGTGAAATAGCTGAAACTAAATGTAGACAGTCATCTATTGGAATATTTGGGGACATGCTTTCCACATCGAAGAAAATAAGCTTATGAGTTATGGTCGATTTTAAGTAGGGAGAGTTTTTGTATAAGGTCGTTGGAATTCAAAATGGTATGTTGTGAGCCAAATGTCGTGAGTGCTATGAACTTATGAATTAAAACATTGGCTAAGTTATCCACATCAGTTTTGATGCTTTTCTTGTACCTTGATTAGTCAATATATTTTGGGTGGTTGAGGGTTCTTTTTCTTCTACTGTATGCCCTAGATGGTCTGCAGGTTCTAATGCGTCTTTAACTTTTTTGATGGATGATTTCATAGGGCCAGTTGATAATTCCCTAATCCTCAATGTTTTCAGTATGTCTTCCATGTCGATATTTTATTCTGTCGAAAATATACTGGGCATTGATTATTGAAAAAAACTGCTCTGAACGAATTGTTGAAATACGTGCATATGAGTGACACAGTGAATTCAACCGAGGTCGAGATGTTGTGAATTTGCTTCGATCTGGTCGACCATCAACATCTTCAACTGAAATTAACATCCATAAAGTGAAGGAAATTGTATTGAAAATCGCCAGTTTTAGGGAGATAGGCAATGAGAATTCTGTGTCTCACGAATCGATTCGTACCATTTCAAACGATTGTTTGGGCATGAAACGCGTTCTGCTCGACTACTTCCAAAAGACCTAAATTTCGTGTAAAAATTGCCGAAGGCATGCTCGAACGAGTCAAATCCGACCTCACATTCATGAATCGCATTGTAGCTGGTGATGAGACATGGGGTTTTGAATTTGACATGCAAAGCAGTCAACAAGCTTCGGAATGGTGCCTTCCAACTGAACTGAAAGCGTAAAAACCATCTCAAAATCGATCAAAAGTCAGACTGTTCATAAATCGGTTGTCTGTAAAGTCGGTTTACTGACGATAGTTGAACGTGACAACGTTATAAGAAAATACTGATGGCATGGCTGCATTTTTCAAAAGAAAATTTTAATTTTATTTGTTTTATAGATATTTTGTATGGATATAAAGAAGGTAAATGGAAATCACAATTGAATGGATCAAGTTACATTTATTTGTACGCCTAAATACAATTATGTCAATTTTTATTAATTTTTCTTACAATCGCTACACTAGCAGACTGATGCTATTTGTTTTAACAATGAAAACACGAATATTCGACAATATATCACTGAACATAGATTTAATATCGAAAGAATCATAATCTTTATCGCCGCAATTATCGTCGCTATAAACAATTGACACCACATTCACTCTTCACTGCGCTTCATACTTGACGAAAACATGTAAATGTATTATTGTATAACAGCAGTCCAAGCAGACGCATCGCTCACTCAAGTAGGAGAGAGACAGATGTCGAATGCTGCCGAACGCAGAGGCCGATTGTGCCTCTTTTCACTCGTTACGCGCTCTCGCTTGTACTTCAAGCCTGAAATGGAACGCCTCAGAGCGAGGTAACGCCGCATGAGTCATGTTTTTTCGTGCGTGCAGCCGGTTCCATCGAATTATAAAACGTTGTTACGTCAAAAATGTTACCTTAGTTTTATGTAGCGTTTGAGGGAGCAAATTTGTCGAAAAAGGTCAGATTGGTGGCAAGAAAACTCATGGATCCTGCATATACAGATAATACATCACATCTCACAAGGCTATCGTTGTGAATTAATTTCTGACCAAAACCTCAACAAATACCAGCACAACCACCGTTGTCACCTGCTATGCCGCCAGCTGACAATTTTCTTTTTTTAAATCTCAAATCACCACTTCAAGATATCCGGTTTGAATAAGTAGAAGAATCAAAAGTGAATTCGAGGGTCAAGTGTTTTACAAAGAATATTTAAACTCAACAGTGAGATTGTTTAAATTCTATGATTAAAAATGATTTCAGAATTATTACATTCAGTGATGGTCGTGAAAAAATTTGTTTCGAGAGACAATAATGCTTTGAAGTATGAAATATATACAGAAATTTTGAAATACTTATAATGTACACCAAGCACCCAACTTCATAAACTTTTCTGACTTAGACGGTCTTGAATCATGTTTGATACAGAAAAACCGTTGAAATCTCATCGAATTCGAGTTCAGCATTCAGTACTCAATATGATACCATATTTATTGAGCTAGAATATTGAAAATTCCAGACACACACGGTTTAGCATTGGAGCTGACGATATACTCACTGTTGTTCATGAAAATAAAATGCATAATACCGTTTAACTTTCACGAAATTACCTGAGGAGTCTTCTATTTGCTTGAATTCCATTTTCGCATTTAATTGAATTACAAATTAGAAATGTTCATGAAACTATTGTTTTGAAGTGAACGAAATGTTGTGCAGTTGAAGTCGAAAGTTCAATCTGATGACCTCGAAAGGTTGCAGGATCTGCTGAAGGATGGAATCTCTTATTTGCTCAATCAAGTTCAGATCTGGACCTCAAAACCGATTCCGGTTTTAACAAGATAATTTCTGACCGCAGCAAAATTATGCGATCTCGTATTATCATGCATGAAAGGAAATCTTCATCTATTAGAGAGACAAAAGGCACTACATATTAACCTTAAATCTCATCGACATACTTGTAAATAATAGAGAGTGATTGAACATCGCTTTATTCAGAACACTGACCGCACGACGTCTTCAATTCTGGTTTCTGCCTGCATTTGTTTGATCAAAATGGAAGTTTAACTATTACTACCTCTATCACTTCAATTCTTGTTTCTTCTTCATCTCTTTATTCATTTGTTTTTCGGGTGCTTTGAACGATTAACTATTGATAAGATTTTCTTTCAACATTTGGAAAAATGACTTATCAGGTTGATACCTTCCAGGAAATCTATTTAAATATGTGTCTGCCATTGCAGGTGAATATAAGTGTGAAATTTTTCATAACTGTTATGGTGATGGTTTTCATTTTGTATCTCAAAAGAACCACACATACACATAAACACACTCACACACACACACACACACTTGAAGATAACTTTGAACATACAACAAACAAGCTTCTTCAGCTGCCATATGATGTGTCTGAATCCAATCCACCTTATCACTTAGATACTGAAACAGTCTAGGGAAGTGAATATCGTTTGGCGGGCGATATAGACAGCATAAAGACACTCATTTATCCTGCACAGATTTTAAACCACGCAAGGTCGAAAGCGTCGTCCTTCATCGTGTCTCGACCTACCCGCATCATGAACCCCTCGAGGCAGTTCCCCCCGGCGATCCGAATGGGAGTTTATTTTAACTCCGGATGATTTTGTCCCAGAAGGGCTCATCATGCTTTGTTGCCAATCCTTCCCATCCTGGAAACCGGACCATCCGCCAGATTCCAAAACTTAGTCACACAGGTGACCAATTCACGGGACCTTTAGCTGGATGTGGTGGTATCACACCGGGTGACGGGGATGAGGCCACCTGCTACCAAGATGAAGCTTCTCGAACGATTTTAATGCTATGTAATAATTGTTGCACCTTAAACTTATCGGATCAACTCTCATTCACTTCCACAACTACCACCAGGTTTTTTTAAATGTGTGCTTTGCTTTCTCCCAGATAATCGGTTCAATTAGGGGCACTCTTATTTGGTTGCGGTTTATAACGACATCGCCATTTCCATTTTTTCTATTACTGAATCTCGAACAATTTTCGCAGACAGTGAATTTGAAGCTACAGCCGACCTTATTTTATCTTCGGAATTTGTTATCGATTTGTTATCATTGAATGAGCGTGATATGGATGCGACTCTCCAAGCGGTAACACTCAGATGTTTCACTCGATTACAATTGTTGTAATGAATGGAAATATGAAACAATGAAGAACTTAAAGCGACTTTTACCAGAGGATGGAACGTCTACTAAGTGGCTTTTGGCAATATACTGTATGCATCAAGTAATAAGGTCGCTTCACTTCTTTGTTTTCATTCTCAAAAACACCGACCGCGGCGAAGGCGGATTATGACAAAGGAAAAGCCGAACCAATACAGCGGCGATATAATTTGAAATAACAATTTAGGCGAAGAAGTAATAAGGCCTATTTTTTCTATTTTATCAGTTCATTTGGCGAAGTGTTCACAAAGGATACGGAATCCAATTTATTAATACATATGTATGTACTTATGTATCGAATGAATAAATCCTGAGCCACGAATATGGGAATTGTATGGCATTTTTTTATCCGGGAATAGTGAATGAATATACGACATTTCAGGTATTCTTATTTCTTGCTAGCCTCACGTTTTTGATTAATCCATTCACCATTCAGATATCCTTTGGGATTTTCAGAGTAATATTCTCTAACTGTCATCGTTTCGGAATGAAATTGGGATCTGTTTTTGATAGGAGAACGAAACCACAACCAAACCCCACGATCTACAAATGAGTACTGTAATCACCCGCTTCAAGCGAATGACATGTCCATAATGATGTGATGAAGGAGACAAAGACATCTCGCTGTCTCGATATTAAAGTTTGCATTAGATGGAAACGGAATTGAATAGATGCTGAGCCGTTTGCTCCGTATATCATTTTCATTTATACGTTCCAATTTTACGACGGTAGTTTTCCTGCAGAAAGCGCCTCATAAAAAGGATATATTTCCCCGGGAAGCAGTAAATTTGGTGGTGGGTGCCATTTGATGGTTGGCTATTCACTGCCCTAGTGTGCTATGTGTTTTGGTATAATATGTTTTGTTATTTCAATAGTCCCGAAATGGAGACAGTTATGAGTATTGCAACTATTGGCGCATCTGTGTTGTCTGGAATTAAAAGGATTGTTATATGGAGGTAGAGTTATTCTATGCCATTTGGGACATTACTTAAACCTCGGTTACTCGCGCCCTCTTATTTAATAAAAACTCTTTCATAACTACACTCGGAGGCAAAATTAGCGGAACACTCGAAAATTTAACCAAATTCGAAGTCCGATATTTTTCCTAATTCTCAACCGATTTAGATGATTTTTTCGGCAAGTTATAGATCAACTCTTCTGCTTTGTAGAAATTATAAGAAAAAACAAAAAAATTTGAAAAAATTTAATACGGGGGCAAAACTAAAAGTGTTTTTTTTGTCAAAAATTCGTAACACCCTGTGGAATTTCGTGGTCCGAGTTGAAACGTACAATATCATGGTCTGTCAAGACACATCTTCCTACAGTAACGCCCTTCTTGTTTTATGCATTTATCTCTATTTTTACAAGAGATATCCAATTTGAAGCGAAAAGTCACAAATTTCAAGAATTTATTTTTAATCTTGCGTAGGTGCATAACATCGGAGGTTAGCCAAAAAATAAAATCAAAATTAGAGAAGCGGAAATCTAACGAAATGAAAATTTTTGAAATTCACTGGCCAATTTCACGCTCCGGGAGAACTCGAAGTACACTGGAAAAATCGTTGATTTTGCACATTTATTTTTGAATTTTTTTGTGTGACACTCTATAATAATTATCATTCCTGTCCAAAATTGAGAGCAGGTGTGTATCCTGGCGATACACTCGTGAAATGAAATGAACATGTTGAGAAAAATGTTCATGATGACCCACAAAAAAACATTTGATTTTAGTAGCGAGTATGACCCCCCCGAGCTCTTATTACAGCGCGCATACGATTTCGCATACTCCCAATGATGTTGTCTATCATCTGTTGAGGTATGTTGTCCCACTCTTCCACCAAAGCCAATGTCAGCTCTTCAACGTTGCCTGGATTCCGTTGTCGAACCCTTCTTCCAAGAATGTCCCAAACGTGTTCGATCGGGTTTAAATCCGGTGACCGCGACGGCCAGTCCATTCGTGTGATCCCAACTTCATTGAGATATTCTATCACTATGCGCGCAGTATGAGGGCGCGCGTTATCGTGCATAAAAAGGAAATTTTCCCCTATGTAAGGAGCAAAAGGCACAACATGGATCTCCAAGATTTCTGTTATATACCGATATGGGCATTAAGTGATCCATTGCCAATAATCTCCAGTTCTGTTCGTACTCCCAAGCATATGCCACCCCATATCATAACTGACCCTCCACCGTATTGCTCAGTTCCTGCGAAGTTCGCTTGATTGTACCGTTCCCCTCGATGCCTCCATATTCTATCTCTACCATCCACGAAATTCACACAATATCGGCTCTCATCACTAAATAAAACTCGTCTCCACTGATTGATTGTCCATGCTACATGCTCCCTAGCAAACGCCAATCTTGCTACCCGATGGGCTCTATCGAGTCTTGGTGCTCTTGCTTGCGCGTATGATCTCAGACCAACTTCATTTCATCGTCTTCTGACTGTCCTCACACTGACGTTAATGTTATCCACTGCTTGTAAAAGGTTACGTGCCTGAACAGCAGTAAGACGAGGATTTCTTATGGTTTGATCGACGATGAAACGGTCATGTATAGCGCGGGTTGCCCGATTTCTTCCTTGTCCTCGCCTCCTCACGTACAATCCAGTTTCCCTGTAACGTCGGTAGATTCGATGGATAACCGACGTCGAGACACCCAACATGGTACCGACTGAGCGGTAGGTGCGCCTTTCCTCGATCAATGTAACTGCCCTTGCTACTGAGGTTGGTGGTAAATCTCTCATTCTGAATGAAAAATACCGTTTCGAATCGTAAACAGTAAAAGAATCACAAAACACCGCAACCGATCGAATTTGTATCAAATCAAAGAATGGAAAACTCTCATTCATTAAACAAGTGCAAATGTGGTCATATACAAAAAACGTGTGTTGTATTTCATATTTGATAAAAAAAGGTGTGCACATGTGTAAATGAAAAGTTTTATCAATGGTCCCAGAATTCGGTTGTGTATTTTAATACCTACCGACTGTTATCTCCTATGAATTCCTAATTTTGACTAAATTAACCAAATTGTCATCAATAACTAATGCAATTCGAACATAAAAATCGCAAACAACAATTTCGACACGCCTGAATGATAAAAAAAAATTCCAAATTGATAGACGAATTTTAATGATAATTTCTTGATTCAATAGAATTTCTCCAAAATGGTGATTTTCCACTTGAAATTAAATATATTTTGCAAAAATAGAGATAAACGCATGAAACAAGAAGGGCGTTACTGTAGGAAGATGTGTCTTGACAGACCATGATATTGTACCTTTCAACTCGGACCACGAAATTCCACAGGGTGTTACGAATTTTTGACAAAAAAAACACTTTTAGTTTTGCCCCCGTATAAAATTTTTTTCAAATTTTTGTTTTCTCTTATAATTTCTACAAAGCAGAAGAGTTGATCTATAACTTGCCGAACAAATCATCTAAATCGGTTGAGAATTAGGAAAAATATCGGACTTCGAATTTGGTTAAATTTTCGAGTGTTCCGCTAATTTTGCCTCCGAGTGTATTTGATATATGGTAATTCATTGAGAAGTAGATATGATTGAGAACTCAAAATCGTAACCAAGTTTTCTAGACAGTGAACTTGCAAACACAAGTTCTGAATCTCGATATTTCAGCTATAAAATTTATACCTCGACAAACACTGGATCTGTAGTATTATTAAGACACAAACATAATTTCTACTGTTTTTAGTACTAACAAATAAAATACATATCACTGTTATCAAGGTTTCAAAATCTCGTACATCATCTGACTGCTTAACACAATGTGAATAGAGCAGATACTTCATTTCATTTATTCATTATCACAACGGAATGTCAACAGCTGAAGCAAAAACGACATTTCCTGAAAAAATACATAAAAAATTATAGTAAGCAATACAAATTAATTCTGAACCAAACATTTAGGAAAAGTACTGACTTTTTTTCGCCCTGGGAGGAAGGGGAAATCTCTACCAGACCACCTCACGGCTGTGCAATGCCGTAGAGAGTGTGGGGCTCCCACCCACTTAAACCTCCTTCCTAGGTGGCTAAATATATAATCGAAGCAGGAACCGTTTTCACATTACTTTCACCTCGATCATCGTGCTAAAGTCTTCTCATTTCTACTGGTTCCTCAATCTTTCGTCTACCTCTTTCACTTTCAGAATTTTCTGTTCCAGTATTCGTCTTTTTCGGGGATTATATTGATCATTTTTTCGGTGTTTAATCCTCTTCTGCGTAATATTTTCAATTTCTTCTCTTTATCTTTTTCATTTTTCGGAGCTGATTAGCGTATGTCTGGCGCTATCAGCTTCAGTACCATAGTATAGACACATAGGGTCATTGAGTTTGCCTATTCTAGTGAGGTAATTCCCGAATTAACCGTGCCCCGTTAGCATCTGGGACATGTGGTAGCTCAGATGTCCATGCGTTTTGTTAAACCAAGGTCTCACATCTCTTATTAGTTCTCTGGTCCATGTTCCTTTTCCTTCGTTGGTCCACAGTTTCTGACACACTTCCATGGTTCTTCTCCTGCCCTCTGTTTTTGCGGAAGTATTTTCTTCACCCCACGTGTCATTTCGCTCTTCTGCTATGAGATCAGCTGGTATAATTCTAGCCAGCATTCTGACTGCGTCCGTGGCTGCTGTGCTATATGAGCGAGAGATTCCTAATGCAAGCCTTCTCTGCACCTGGTCTATTTTCATTCTGTATTTACCAAATTCCAGGGCTTTTTTTCCATGCGGGTATAACATACCACACAACTGATTCAACCTTGCTTGCAATTATTTTACGTTTCGCCGTTCGACCGGCTTTCTTTACGACTTCTTCAACATGTTAACCGAAGCGTAAATGGGGATCTAAAGTCACTCCCAAATATTTCACCTGCTTTCTTTTTTTTAATCAGCATGCCGTTCATCTCTATGTTTATAGGTCTATGGTGCTTTCTGCCAGAAAGCATTATCATTTTCGACTTTTCAGGAACGATTTCTAGTTTAAGATCTCTCAATGCTATTTTGTTCAACACTATCTTTGCTTTTGTCTCGATGTCGCTTTCCTTTTCTCCTGTAATAACCACCGCTAAGTCTTCTGCATATGCGATGATAGACACGCCTGCAGGAACGACCAGACTCAGGACTACATCGTTTATTAGATTCCATAGAATTGGGCATAATACAGAGCCCTGTGGAACTCCGCAGGTTAACTCATATTCTTCCTTCTGGTATTCCATGTTTGTGTTGTGAAGATATCTTGCAATAATATGCTGCAGATGCGAGGAAATTTCTTTCTTTCTTATTTCTGGTGGTATTATCTTTCAGTCAGCTGAATTGAATGCATTTCTGATATTGATCAGTACTAAGGTGTACAGTGAACGGGTTTTAAGCGTCTTCGTCATTTCAGCCTTGGATATTTGTTTCACCTTATTGACTGCATCCACTGTCGATCTACCCTTGCGGACATCGAATTGGTGGTCGGATAGAAATATCTTCTCCTCTATCTCTCGCGTTAGCCTACCTGCTATGAGTTTTTCATAGATCTTTCCCAACACATTCACCAGGCATATAGGTCAATACGAAATTGTACTATCTGCACTTTTTCCAGGTTTCGGTATAAGGACGAGGTCCGCTCGTTTCCACAGATCTGGGAAAACGCCGTTTCCCAGTATTTGTTCATAACTAGCTGCACGTACTGCGGAAAATTCTTTATTAAGATTTTAACTACTTCAATAGGAATGTTATCGGGTCCTGAGGCTTTTTTTACTCTTGATACTTTGTCCTGCAAGCTCCAATTCCTCCACAGTGAACGGTGCAGCAGTTACGGTTCTTTCGCTTCTTTCTTTGTTTCTTCGTGGCCTGCTAGGGAATGAATGCTTTATAATTTCTTTTCAGTATGTCATAGAACACCATAAGCCACCGACGGGTATTTCTAGCAACATCGTAATTGTTGCAGAGTTGATCAACCAAATCAACAGCAATTTTCACATTGTTATAGTCTGTAATGATACTTGGCTTCTGGTCATCTCCTGTCTCAGTATCTATTGAATGGCAGTGATGGTTTGACGATAACAATAGCACCTATTTGTTTTTCTTAGGACAATATGAAACTTTAGTGCTTCTACTTGGTACGAATTCTGCTGGAATTTGCCGTTTATTCCTTCGTAATGTAGCAATATATGTTAATTTATGACTTCTTAGTAGTTTCTCAACAAATGGTAAACTACTGAACCAATTGTCTCTGGTAACATTACGATTGGTACCGGAAATTGGAGGATCAATAGGAGACAATGTCTTCACCAGAGTTATTTACCCTATATGAACCTTCAGGTTGCATCCCAAAATAGGGTTCCAAATTGATCGTGTACGATGATTTTGCATCAACAAGAGCAAACATTTAGATGAAACCATATTTGGCAGGCTTCTAGGTATATATTGTTTGAAGCCACATCTGCCTCTGAAAGATAATAGTTGTTCTTCTACGGTGAGGAACACATTTGGTGTGAAATTGGCTTGAAAATTCACCAAAAAAATTCCGCATAGGAGAATCGAGCTCGCGTTTCCCGTTCCTAGTTTCTATATCGTCAAATCTAATAGTAGTTCGTCTACGGTGAGGAACTCACGTGGTGTGACCCGCGTTCGAGTTACATGCTTCCAAACAGCGTTCAGGCATGTGATAACCTGCCACATCGCTGGTGTATACATGCCGTGACGAAAACTAACATTGCTCGTTTGGCTAATTTACTTTCTTCCTTGAATTGTAAATTACAATAGAAAATGGATGTTAATCGAGAAATTACTTCAGATAAAGCAAGTTCTTAAGATGAATCTGACCACTGTAGTGAACATAATCTTCAATATGATACTGAGCAAGAGATTTCCGTTCACGACAAAGCTGAGACTAATGAAATTAGTGCCGATTCCGATTACTCGGAAGACAATATCCCATTGTCTGTTTTGAGAACACGTCGTAGTATATTTTTAGCATGTTCAACAGAGGTAAAATTAGAAAATTTTTCCATTATCTGTGAAATGAACAAAACACTTTCACCAACTATTAACTGATGCATCTAAATGATAAAACTGCTACAAGCACTCTTCTTAATATATATCTATGTAATAATTACCTTTTTAGGGGTTAAATACGAAGAATATACTTAAGAATACGCCTTAACCCTTAACCGAGTGGACATTTGTCCCAATATACCTGGCGGGCGGTGGCACCTATATGTACCACTGAGTAATCAAAACTGCTTTGTTCATTGTAAATCATTGATGATAGGAATTACCCATCAATTTTACATCTATAGTGATCTCATATACGGGTTATTGTGTAGGATGAAAACGGTTTCCATATCAATTAATGGTCATTCAACTAAGTGCTTATGAGTTTTTGAGAATAATAGAGATGAAACCTATCTGAATTGCCAATATTTCAAACAGATACCCCGGATTATAATATGTACGAAGAATATTATTAAGGGCACGCCTATGACCACCCTGTCACCTTAAGAGTTTTTACTCTACGACTTCACCAAATGGACTATAATTTAAATATTCACGACCTCGCCTTCAACAAGAGTGCTCTGTGTAAATTCCTCAGAGTGTTTGAAAAAAGGACAGATGATGTAACATGCATGTTACACCATTTTTTCTATAATTGTGTGAATCCTGAAATTGATAACATTCTTATTTTGGCCGATTCTTGCGGGAGGCAAAATACACTCTCCACGAAAATTGTTGCATCATCCTACTTTTACGACAATACTATATAAACTTCAAGGTTGGTCATTCAGGAGATGAGTTCAGCATCTAATGGTTACTAATCATTTTCAAACAAATTTTGGATGTACTCTTGAGTCACTGAGTTCCAAATTTCAGGAAGCAGATTTTCTAGTTGTTGGAGTGTTCTACAAGGCATCCTACGTTGCTGAATTTGCCACCTCATGTTGTACCAAACATGTTCTATGGGATTCAAGTCGGGACTTCTGGCTGGCCAGCTTAAAATATTAATTTCGGCATTTTGCAGACATTCTGTAACTACTTTAGCTGCATGAGACCGAGCATTATCATGCATATAAATGAAATTTTTGCCAATAAATGGGCCAAAGGGTACAACATGGGGGTCTAGGACTAACTCAGTTCGACCATGGAAGGAAATGCCTCCTCACACCATAACTGAGACCCTCCCGAAGTTTTCGGTTTGCCGGATATTGCATTGCTGATACCGTTCCCCAGGTCGTCTGTATACAGGCATGCATTTATCATTTGATACTATACAGAACCTAGACTCGTCGGAAAAGAGAACATTCGACCATTCTGCCATACTAATTTGCATGTTCCCTCGCAAACTTAAATCTTGCAACTCCATGCTCTCTGGTGAGACGCGGGCCAGTAGAAGCCACCCTTGGTCTGATATCGTCTTCTCTGAGCCTGTTTCTAACAGTTTGCAATGAAATATGCTCATTTCTGGAAAGTGCAAGTTCATTTTTTTAGCATTCTAGTCGTACAGTGCCGAACTCTTAGTGCTGTTTAACGAAGCCAACGATCATTAACTGGTGTTGTTATCCGATTTTTTACCTGTCAGGCCCTTCTTCCACATTCCCCTCTTTCGTGGTACCGATTAATTGCTCTCGAAATAGTGCTTTGGTTAACATTCAACAAGTTAGCCATGTAACGTTGGCTTCGCCCCTCCTCTAGAAGCTTTACAGGTCTTACGACTTCATGATCACTCAAATAGCGTCCAGGACGTTCAGCAGCCATTACAATAAATTCAAAGATTCGAAAATCAACAAGAAACACAGAAAACTTGCATTAATTTAGCGTGAAAACTGAAGAGAAATTGAATGAATACTGATAGTCAAATAAACTCATTCTTAAAGTAAAACGAAATGAGACACTTTTGTCACTTTAAGTCGATTCTTTTGTCACTTAAGTCGGGGAAATTAATTGAATTATTAATTTCTAATTCAGAAGTGAAGCTGATGCGGCAATGTATTTTATTCAGGAAATTTAAAAATTGCTGAATTTGTCTGTTTGAACCACGAAAACCAACTAAAATGTCATCTACATATCTGTATCAGAAAGTAATGTGTTGTTTAGCGAAATATGTGTTTAATATTGAGTTTTTCTCTAAATTATTCATGAAAATGTCAGCTAGTAGAGCTGACTGGCTAAGAGGTGAACCTATTGTAAGACCTAAATTTTGTTTGAAAAATTTAGATTGAAATTGAAAGTAACTTTGAGATAGGCATATTTGAAGAAGATTGCTCAATAAATAAATCATCAATACTCATTTCATCAATTACTATCAAAGTCATTCCTATTCCAGACGTGTTTGAGATCATATGAAAACAAATGTTACTACATAGATAAGATTTTTTTATCCTCTTATGTCCAAAATCATATGTTGACAAAGAAACTGCTTAATCGATTGTGGAATTCAGAATACCAGGTGAGGCGACAATTTTTGTGGTGTGTGTATATGTATATTGGTATATGTTTTATAATTTTACTTACTGGACTGTGAAAGTACAGAATACTTGAACAGACCAAAATGTACCACTTTTGCACAAAACAGTCTGCATTTCGATAAGCTACAGATCACCTGTTAAAAAATCTCCCTTTCCTGCTGAATCATCTTGTATACATATGTAATCAATTTGAATTTTTACATTCATCCAAATGAATAAGATGACTCTTTCCAGTCCTCTAGAATCAACTTGTCACAGAAAACCGAAAACTGAAGATTGATTACCATCAGTCCTCTCTCAGAGAGCGATCATCAGAGATAGATACAAACGAATACTCGGAAACATGGAGTAAAATATACCCGCGTTAACGGATTATATTCAATTTATGAATTTGGCTAATGGAGGAACCGAATGAATCAGGCAGATGGAAATAGAGGGCGAATCATTTCCAGAACTCGAAATTAATCTTCCCAGGGTCGAAGGGTTTAATTAATTCTCATCTTCTTCTGGCGGTCTTATCGCGTAACGTCAATTCAGAAGTAGGATAGATTGATTCACTCAATTTGAGAACCTCCATTACCTACCCTGGATCTGTCAAATTGAAATGATTGGTCTATATTTGCAGGAACAAATTCGAAGACTCTTCTTTTTATACAGTATGTTTCTTAAGCAATCAGGAGCCATTCCTTTCATGACGAAAAGTTCATATTCTCTTCAGAAATTACTGATGTATAGAAAATTCTTCAAATCGCATGTAATCTACTTTAGACAATGGAGACTTTTCATTTTCAATCCAACTCGCATTGGAATAGAGTTGCCTTGGAACTATCTAAATTGAAAACCTGTTAGAAAATCTGTTTTATATATTTTCGTTTGAACCTGAAATAAGTTTGTAAAAATATTTTCAATAATAAAAACATACTGTGTTTAAAGGAATTTTACTTAATAATTGCGATTCGTAACGCGTTTCACTACACCGTAGTTTCTTCAGACGAATGATTATGCAGAAAATGTAAATGAGAATATTTTTCTGCATAATCATTCGTCTGAAGAAACTACGGTGTAGTGAAACGCGTTATATATATATAAGTAAAATTCCTTTATATATATATATATATATGGATTTTACCAAGTAAAAGCCTCCCAAATTCAAAAAAATATTTTCATTATTTTTGAACAGCTTGTTTTGGAATATATATAATTTCGTTCAAAAATTTGAATTGTCTTCCATTGAGTTTACAGGCGAAAGCCTTATTTTCTTTAGCATCTCCAGAGTGTGAATCTTTAATTAATCCATCATTCTTCTACTTGGATATTCACTAATTACCTCATTTCCATGAGAAAATCCACAAAGAGAATGAATTTCTGCTTATTCGTTTTTACTAAAAAGAATGGATTGTAAAATTGAAATAGTGATTTTCTTTTCAATGAAATAAAACAAAAGTATTCACATTTTCACTATATTAACAAAACTATGACCGGATTCATCACACTGTGGCTTCATCAGATACATACAAACTAATGAACAGAGTTATTCCTTATATATTAGTCTTATTTCCTACTTAATATTACAATAGGTACAAGTACAAGGGGTATGTTGGAAAACCCATCGAGTTTGCTTACTTTATGAATTGAAAAATTGAGTAAAGGAGAAGGATTTAGATCTAA
Source organism: Cryptolaemus montrouzieri (assembly GCA_013387265.2). Taxonomy (NCBI): domain Eukaryota; kingdom Metazoa; phylum Arthropoda; class Insecta; order Coleoptera; family Coccinellidae; genus Cryptolaemus; species Cryptolaemus montrouzieri. The sequence continues at coordinate 2,853,416 of JABFTP020000165.1, forward strand.
TTGACTATCAACTAACCTACCTGAATTCTTTTCATTGTTGATCTCTAAAATTTTCTATAGATTGATTTTCTGTCTATTATTTTCATTGTGTAAAATTTTGAAATTATCATTAAAGTTATGGTTTTCTTCGAGTTAGTGATTAGAATAATGGGAATCTGATTTATAATAATTAAAACTACGTTTGTGCTCGGATAATCAAATCAATCAAAAAATTTCTGAAAGTTCTACTAATATAAATTTTATTACAATCCCCACAAGACAGATTATAAACACCAGATTTATTACCTTTATCAATTTTAGATTTGCAGTTTTTGATATGTCGGCCTAAATTATCAGTTCGGAATGCTATATTAAAATTATAATGCGAGAGGAATGATTTTAATTTTAGACTAGGATTACCAATATAAGTTAAGCTGTTGTATTTTGTGTTATAACTTTTTATACTTGGAAATACTCCTGGATTGCTTTTTGAAATTCTTTACGTGAAATCATGTTTTCAATCATAGTTGGACTGTAACCGTTATTGACTGCTATTTGTTTAATTATATTTAGCTCTTTAATGAAATTATTTTGTGACATTGGGATATTAATGAGTCTATGCTTACTATTGTAAGCTGCTAATTTATGTGGATAAGGATGCGTAGATGAGCTGTGAACAGTAATATCTGAATGCGATGGCTTATGAAAAATGGAAAAATCATGTTTGCCGTTAATTGTAGTAATAGTTAAATCTTAGTGATCTTTGGAAAACAATTGAAAATATTTTTATGTCACAATGGACAGAGACAATGACTGTGTAAAAATTAGTTAGCTCTCTAGTACTTCGATTTGTTTAAATTGTTATTGTTATTATCAATTAATGCTAGTGTTATTGTTATTATCAGTGTTCTAAATATTCCTAAGCAGGTCGAATCTACGCCTTATATAGAAGCAACAGCTGAGATGATGTGAATTATCGCTTGGATCTGAAAAGAAAACTAAGTTTAGCTGATGCAGACTTAGCTATAGCTGATACATATTCATGCCAGCAAAACCCGGAGTTGACCGTTATTCCGAAAAGGTGCATCGATTCTTTGGATGCAATCTATTGGCCTTGCATCAATAGAGGAGGGGATCCAGCAGAAACCTTTCTAGAAAACGTAGTTGCTTGCGTCTTGCTCGCGTTGAAGCTCACCAGGTTCAACTGACCCCACACTGATGTAACTGACTGTAAGTCAGAGTTTGAGTTATTAATTTGTTGACATCTCTGACGCTGAGATTTCGCAGCTGTAATCGGCCGCAGACTACTGAAAGACAAAACCAGGGTACAATCGTCTGCAAAACCGAAGGTATTCTTCTCTGTAGATGACAGAAGACCATTTATCTGTAACAGAAACAAGGTTGGCGAAAGAATGGATCCCCAAGGTACTCCTGCTTGCAACTGGAAATAATCAAATGTTATACCGTCGACCACAACTTGTATTGATCTATTTGAGAGAAAGCTACTTATCCAACCCCGCAATTTTTCGGGAAGCCCATATGCAGCAAGTTTATTCAACAATGCTGCATGCCAAACCCTATCGAAGGCTTTAGAGATGTCCAGGGATATCGCTCTAGATTCACCATGCTTTTCCATCGTTGATGTACAAACATAAGTGATGTAGGCGTGCAGATCTCCTGTCGATCTTTGCCTGCGAAAACAATACTGACGGTCGTTATAATTCTCAGCATTTCAAGATATTTGATGAGTTCATCATTTATGACTCTTTACATCACTTTGGACATAATCGGAAGAAGTGCAACAGGGCGGTAGTTTTGAGTAAGGACTTCTTTGGCGGTATTTCGTCTAGATCAACTGCCTTCTTGCAGTTCATCTGCTCGAGAGCCCGTCTCCGATTTCTGCCATGGAAGAATTTGTAGGAGGAATGTTCGGTGGTATTGCGTTAGATTAATCTAGTACAGAGTTCTTTGAGAACTGCTCTGAGAGCAAAAAGATCGGATTTCTCTTTCCGACATGATGCTATACTTCTGTAACAAGATGCGGAAACGCAGATTTGCAGAAATTGGCACTGGCAGTCTTTGCCATAGATCAGAATTGTCTAGTCCCGCTTGCCTGATCAAGGAGTTTATTAGTTACCCCTTCGTTGAAATTGGCTTTGCTCTTGCTGCTATCAGGTTGCATACCTTCCGTATTCGTACGAAGGTGGTTCTTGTATCCTCTGTTGGATTTATCTTCTATGACTTATAAGTTTTTCTCTTGGCTGCATTGGCTCTTTCGCAGTCCTTGTTGAACCATGGATTTTGTGGTTTTGTTGTTCTTTTCATGGAATGAGGGATGTAGAGATCCATTCCTGCATGAATGATTTCTGTGACAGATTCAGGGCACACATTGATGTCAGGATCTTGAAGGCAAACATCACTGAATGAGAAGCACGAAAAAAATACACGCAGCCCATCCCAATTAGCACGGTTATTGTTCCAAATATGTGTGGGTTGTTTAGGTTCTTGGTTTAGCGGCAGCACAATGGTTTCAGTAGCAGATATAAGGTTGTAGTCTGAGTTGCCTAGCGGTGCTGAGACCTCCACTCCAAAATTATCTGGATCTAAAATCAATAAAAGATCCTAGGTGTTCGGGAAGTTGGTTGGGTGATCAGGTATTCTTGTTGGTTTGTCGACTAGCTGCGTAAGATTATGGCTGATTGCTTCATCTGTTCTATTGAAGTGGCGGAGGCGTTGGTATGGTGAACGTTGAAGTCACCCAGTACAATAACCTCAGCTGCCGGATGATGTGTATGCCTCCAATTCCTCTTATCACCTAGATACTGAAACAGTCCAGGGAAGTGAATATCGTTTGGCCAACGATATAGACAGCATAAGAATAGTGTTTTATTCTGCAAACAGATTTTGAACCACGCAAGGTCGAAAGCGTCGTCCTTCATCGTTTCATCTCTCTGGCATGCAACATCCGATCAGGCGAAAATCGTATAGTGACTTGTGTGACACAAACGAAACATGGGAATAATACTTCAAAAATCTTTACACCGAATCAGAATATGAAGAAGAACCCCCAGAAGAAGACTTAGGAAACGACATTATAAATGAACCGGTAACAATCACGAAAGAGCAAGTAGCTATGGCAATAAGTAAACTTAAAAATAGGAAAGCTCCAAATGAAGATAAGATAACAAATGAGATGATCAAATATGGCGGAGAAGCCACGAGAGAAGAGTACACAAAACTGTTTAACATCATAATTCAACACGGAAAAATACCAGAAGAATGGAAAAGAAGTGTAACAGTGCCTATTTTTAAAAAAGGAGACAAAACAAATCCTGCCAACTATCACGGAATAACCTTATTAAGCACCTCTTTGAAACTGCTTACAAAGATTCTTGCCGATGACATAACGTCAACAATGCCAATCAGCGAAGAGCAACAAGGCTTTCGAAAAAACCGGTCCACGGTCGATGCACTATTTATAACAAGGCAATTAGTAGAAAAGTCTCTTGAATATAACACTCCAGCATATCTTTGTTTCATAGACTTAACGAAGGCCTTCGACAGAGTCCAACTGAAGGATGTAATCAAGATACTGGAAAACAAAGAGGTACCCAAAAAATATATAAGACTCATAAAAGATCTGAACACTAATACAACAACGCAAATACGAACAAACCACACCCTAACGCAGCATTTCGGAACAACGTCGGGCATCCGCCAAGGTGATAGTCTTAGCCCTCTACTATTTAATACTATTATGGACCAACTTGTAGAGACCGTTAAAAACTTGGGACTAGGATACCGCATGGGAACCTACAAAATTAACATCTTATGCTATGCCGATGACGCCGTACTCATTGCAGAATCAGAAGACGACCTACAAAGAATGTTATACGCCTCTAGCAAACGCGCAAAAAATTTCAATATGAAAATCTCAACAAGTAAGACAAAATGCATGACCATAGGAACCTCTGCGCTGCAAGTTAACAATAGACAACGCCACTATAGACCAAGTCATGTCATTCGAATACTTAGGGTGCAAAATAACAAGCACAGGATACCTTGAAGATGAAGTGAGGAGACAAGTGAACAAAGCAGCTGCAGTATCGGGACATCTTAAACAACCAATTTGGAGAAATAAACACCTCAGTATACCATGCAAATCCAGAATCTACAAAACATGTGTGCGACCAATTATGACATACGGGGCAGAAACAAGAGCCGAAACGTCGGTAACAAAGAGAATACTAAGAACAACAGAAATGAAAACGCTAAGAACTCTAACCGGTTACACATTGAATGACAGACAAAGAAGTACCGACATAAGGGAAAAATGTGAAACAGACGATATTGTAAGATGGGTAAGAAAAAGAAGAAGAGAATGGAACCAGCATGTAAACAGAATGACCACAGACAGAATAGCCAAAATCGTATATAACAACATACCACACCGAAGAAGACCCGTTGGACGTCCACCAAAACGATGGCGGGACAGTTGGCAATCAACTTCACAAGAACTGCTGCAGGGAAACCGGAACTGAACAGGCGCTACACCTTCTACACGGTGAAGAAGAAGAAGACATGTGTGGCACCTTTTCAGCCCAAAAATGATAGTATCGGATTCATTGAATTTCCTTATGTTTCATTTCAATGAATTCAACGATTATTGAAAGACTATGAAACTTCATTGTTGAAGATAGCCTAATCCTGAATATCTTCACCTGCAGGAAGGTAAATTCAGGCATTGACTCTTCAATAGTAGGTTACATCCGATCGAGGACCATGCTACAGTAATTTTGAGAGTTCAACCTAATTCCATCTTCCATGAAGATAATATTCGTTCTAAAATTTTTAGAGATGTCCGTCCAAACCAGGCCGATCCAATGACACATCTCTCTTTTTTAATTCTGAAGGAACACAGAATCTATCGTTTCTAAAATTTTTTGGTGTGGAAAGAGCAACCAATTCTCATCCGTAAACCATATTTTTACAATTTGTTTTCGCGTTCTGAAGACATTCAGCCAGTGTCTGTATCTCACTGGTCTTCTCTCCTTCACATCAGGCGTTAAAAGAAACTTGTACTGACGTTTGAAATATTTTAGTGCCAAGTCCTTCTTGATGATTCTCTTCACAGATGTTCTTGATATTTCTCATCGTTGTGCAATTTGAGATACACTTAGTCTAGTACCTGGTGCTCTGATTGGACTAATAGCAAGATTAGAAACCAGCTGGATATTATTCTACAAATACGAAAAATATTCAAAACTAATATGGACAATTTTTGACGAAGATCGGGAAATACCTGTGTTCTGAGTCCACTACCTGATGGTCTTCTTTCTATTGATCCTGTAGTTCGAAATTTCTCAACCAAATCTTAGAGTGTAGATTATCTTTAATTGGGATCTGGAAATTGCTGCAATAGCTGTGCTGCAGTGAAGCCACGAAGTTGTAAACTCCTTATAAAACGCCTATCCTCGTTTGTTGAAACCATTTTCATCAACAAACAGATAACGAATGAATTCTTTAAATAGTCCAGAAAAGACTGCTTTTTCGTTTACGTATCGCAATCCTATTATTCTGCCCAAGAAAATAATTCTGATACATAGAGCAGATGGACTTCTCCACCAGTTGCCGCAATATAAAAATTGCATCCGTTGTTGATCTATTTGGTCGGAATCCCTGTTGTTCTTCAGACACACCTACTTTGTCATATATCTTTTGCGATAGAATTTTAGTGAGTAGTTTCGATGCAGAGTTAAGGAGTGTGATGCCTCTATAATTTGCTGGCTTTGTCTTCACGCCTTTTTTGTATATGGGTATTGTTATGCTCTCTCTCCATTCTTCTGGTATCTCCTTGTTGTTTTCAATTATTTGGAATAGTTTTGTTATTTCTTTTGTTATTTCTGCTCCCCCATATTTAATTAGTTCGTTATTTATGTTGTCCGGACCGGGTGATTTTCTATTTTTCAATTTATGGATTACTTGTTGTACTTCATCTAGGCTGATAATGTCATTTTCTGTTTCTTCGTAGAGTGTGTTTTGTTGTTCGATTTCTCGTTCCTCATTGTTACCGTTATCATTATCTCCCAGGTATAAGTTCTGGAAATATTTCACCCACTCTTCTGGTTTTATTACATTGATCTGCAGTTTTCGGTGATTGTTTTTTTCCTGTTTCTCAACATGTTCCATACCTTTTTCTGTGCTCCTCGTAAGTCGTGTTCCATGTCATTTGTAAATCTTTCCCAATATATTTTTTTTAATTCTTTAATTTTGTTCGTTGTTCTATTTCTTTCTATTTTATATTTTTGGTACTCTTCTGGTGTTCTGTGATTGACATATCTGATATATGCGTTCTTCTTTTCTTTTGCTAAATCTTTGATTTCCTGTGTGAACCATGGTTTATCTTTTCTATGACTGTTTATATTGATTCTTCGTTCCCCAATGGCTTCTTTTGCGCTGTTAATTATGTTGTTTTCAATTTTTTTTAATACATAAACATAATCAAAGAACTAAATAACTCTTATAAGACGAAAGTAAAAACTACACAGGGACTTACAAGCGAGATCAAAATTAACGCAGGCATTAGACAAGGTAACAGCCTCAGCCCATGTCTATTTAATTTAATCATGGATGAAATAATAGCAGGTGTTAACCAAATGAACCAAGGCTATAGGATGGGTAACAAAACTATGAGAATACTGTGCTACGCAGATGATGCTTTACTAATAGCCGAGAATGAGGACGACCTACAACGCCTACTACAGAAGGTCAAAGTAACAGCAGAAAAATATAACATGGTAATATCAACACAGAAAACCCAATCGATGGTAATAGCGAAAGATCCAATTAGATGCAAACTAGTAGTGAACGACCATATAATAGAGCAAGTTTCACACTTTAAATACCTAGGAGTAGAAGTATCGAGCGATAGGCAACTATTACAAAAAGCAAAACAGCAGACAATGAAAGCATCGAGAATATCTGGCTTCCTGAGAGATGTAATCTGGCGGAATAAGTACATAAGCACAGAAAGCAAAGTCCGGATCTATAAAACCTGTGTGAGACCCGTGATGACATATGCGGTTGAGACAAGAGCTGAGACAACAAAAACAAAACAACTAATGAGGACAACAGAGATGAGAACACTAAGAGCTATAAGAGGTATTACACGCAGAGATAGAATAAGGAATGAGGATACGCTAAGGGAGCTAGGTGTCCAGGATGTGGTGAGGTGGACAAGAGCACGTCGACGCCTATAGAGAGATCACGTAGACAGAATGGGCCCCGAACGTATGGCGAAGTGGGCAAAAACACAAAATCCCAACACTAGAAGACCCATAGGAAGGCCGAAAAAGCGATGGCATGAGTGCTGGAGCTCCGGTTCGCAGCAGGGCTGTAACAGAAAAACGGGACATCGTCCAATTTAAAGAAGAAGAAGAAGAAGAAGAAGAAGAAGAAGACATAGAGAAGATAATGTGATTCTTGAATTGAATAAAAAACCCAATTTTAGGCCCATATTCGTATGTTTCAACTCTTCAGCCCCTGATTGGGTTTTGAAGAGAGACGATCGCTGTAGGATCTTGAAAGTGATGAAGTGAAACAAAAATTTCAATTTTTGCTTCGTATACGAAACTGGAATTTTCTTCGCTTCACAGTTTTATCAATTCTTTATATAGATTTTCATGTTTAGGCCCTTATCTCAAAGAGAAATGAATTTTTGATTTCATGGATCATATTTAACATTCCATGAATAAAAAACATCCAGCTAATTAAAAATGTAGTGTACTTTTGAGCCTGACGACCATTTTGAATCATACGGAGAATGAGATTTGATCACAATTCTTGTATTTCATCATCTTTTGGCATTCCAAGAAATCTAAAATAAAGCTCTTACCTAATAATTGTGGAAGTTATACCACCTTATATATCCTATTTTTTTGATTCAAGTACGATCTAAATTTTCGAAATTTCAATGTCTAAATCGACTTTTGTGTTTACCCTTGAACTTGTCGATTGGGTAATCTTGAATGCGAACGAGAATAACGTGCGACGTCAAGCGTCGATTGAACAAACTAGTCACTAGTCGTAAGTTGCAACATAAAGTATGAAATCAAATGGCGATTTGTGCGATTTTAAAATTCCACCGAATTATTCAGAGAATATAAGAGACATCACCGAGTTTTTCGCTCCCCAAGCATTCATTCAAGGTCGTAAAGTGTTGCCTGAAGCTGGCGAACCCTCCTCGCCAGGTTGGACGATTGCCAACTGCATAACAAGATTCCCCAAACTGGCAACGAGAACATTTTAGAATTTACCAACAACTCCGACGCGATTTAGAACCTTTTTTCCGGAAAATAAGAGAGCGCCAAGGGAGTTTCTGTGGTGGCGCTCCTTCATTCGTGTTAATAGCAACATAAGGATTCTTATCACCTCGCCGAGTTAACGCTGAGGAGGAAAACATGGGACGTTTCAATTAATTTCGTGTTTCGATTTTTTTAAGAAATACCAGGCTCATAGTAGGTTTATTTTTGTTTAATTACAAGGCAACGCCTAATAAATACAGAAATTACTTGTTATTCCATTATAAACCCATTTGTGTTACGGATTATTACACGAAAAAACCTTCAAGATAATAACAGCTTTATTCTTGGTTTGAGAAATGCTTATGAATGTTAAAGAAGTCTGTATTTGCGAGGACGCAAATACAGGGATTTGAAAGGTACCAGTTGGGGTGAAAAGATCGTAAGTAACATAGTAAAACACATTGTTTTGATAAAATTCAATTTTTTTTATTCACTATAGTCACCTTCGAGGAAGATAAAGCGATTGTAGCGATCAATATTTTTTCGATGCAATTTTTATAATAAAATTTCTCTTTAACTTCAAGATAGGCTTCAGTTTAGGCCAGAGGTGCTCAAACTTGAACTGCTGGCGATCTACATCAATATTTTTAGACTACTTACGCGACTCTGAAAGGTTGCAAGTATGTGTGATGCAGGGTTTTCGTACATACACGATACACCCTACCTACCTACCTATCTAGGTAGGGTGAACCGTAGCATATATACAGTGTGTTCCAACGAAAATTTGACCCCCCCTATAACTCCGAAATGAGTAACATTAGCGAAAAACACCAAGACACATCGATTTTTGTTTCGAGGGGGAGCATTTTTCGAAATAATTCGAAACTTCTCAGATCAACCCCCTACCCCCAGCAACCCTAACTTTGAAATTCATCATAGGGAATAAGGGTCGAGTGGCACCTTACTGAAAAGGTCTGTCAATTCTCCACCTTGATTTGTCATTTTAGAATTTTAAATTAACATACAGGGTGTCCCAACCAAGGGTGAAGTTGAATTCTGGAAATCCCAAATACTAAATGAAATAGATTTATTTTGGCATAATGCAAGCGCAGGTTTATGCTCGGTCTAGAAAAATGACCTACACTTGTGAATTTGGAGTTGGTGCAATCAACCCCTATTTCCAGCATCCCCAACTCAAAAATCATTCGATCGATAATAGGTCAAGTGGCACCTCGTTGGAAAGGTACTGCAATTTTCTCTTCGAATTTGGTATTTTCGAAATTCAGAATCATCATACAGGGTGTCCCGAAGCAGGAACATTGAAAATCCAAATAACTTTTTGAAACTGGTTCATTTCGGTATACGAGAACATGTTTGATCCGAGAATAGGACTTTCTTGTGTGGTTATAGAATTTTTGCAATCAACCCTTCCATTCAGCATCCCCAACTTGAAAATCATACAAATAATTCAAGTGGCATATCTTCAGAAAGGTTTTTGAATTCCAGAATGATTAAAGCATTTCATTCAGTTCGGCTCTCCATACAGGATGTCGCTTTCGAAAAATTCAATATCGTCATTTGAAATTATCAACTAAAATTAATTCGAAACTGTTAAAAGTATTGGGGTACGTGTGTTGAGCATCAATTACGAAGAAATAAAGCTGATTTCTGCATTGAAAATGTTCACATTTTTTTCATTTCCATCTGGCGTGCAGTCACCTGTTATTTCTCATTTTTGCAATGAAATATTATTATTATTCAGATCAGTTCCTCATTATTGTTGTTGTTCGTCAGTTGAAATTAATCTGAAAATGGTTTATTCCACTGAGGAAAGGGTCGAAATTGTATCGACGTATTTTCGAAATAACAGTTGTGCCAAAGAAACGGCAAGGATATTCGATAGGAACCATCCTGAAAGAGAAAGGAGTCAGTCACAAGTACGTTAAATATTTGGTTGACAAATTCCTAGCTACGGGTTCGGTGGCAAACAAAAACATGAAGTGGCATGTCCTGTCAGAAATGAGGCAACGGAAGTGGCAGTAGTGGGTCATCTACAAATGGAGAATACTACTTCGATCAGAAAACTATCTCGTCTGACTGGTGTATCAGCTACAACTGTCCATAGAATCGTGAAACATCACAAATTTCACCCCTACAAGGTAAAATTAGTGCATGAAATAAACGAAGATGATCCAGATCGTCGTTTACAGTTTTGTGAAAATCTAAGTGAAAACCTAAACGCTAATCCAAATTTTCTGAATAACATCTGTTTTTCTGATGAAAGCACCTTTATGCTCAGTGGTGAAGTGAATAGACATAATTGTCGATATTGGGACACACAGAATCCTCATTGGTTTAGAGAGGCCCACACGCAAAGGCCTCAGAAGTTGAACGTTTGGGCAGGAATTTTGGCAATCATCTAGTTGGGCCTTTCTTTATTGAGGGTAATCTGAATGGAAATGGCTACCTACAGTTGTTAGAGGAACACATACATCCTAGATTGACAGAAATTTTACAGAACGATCCAACTCTTTCTGAGGACGAAATGCGTTTTCAACAAGACGGTGCTCCTCCGCATTATGATGCTCGGGTGCGCCAATATTTAGACGAAAATTTCCCAGGAAGGTGGATTGGTAGAAGAGGACCTGTTGAGTGGCCAGCCAGGTCACCAGATTTAAATCCCTAGATTTTTTTGTGGGGCCATCTAAAATCTAAAGTTTATGCCACAAGACCAGAAAACCTGGAGGAGCTGCGGATGAGGATTATCACAGAATGCCGACTTTTGACTCCTGAAGTTTTCGCTAATGTGAGAAGAGAGTTCGAAAATAGTCTGTATAACTGTATGGAGGTGGGCGGAGGTCATTTTGAACAATTGTTGTAATAATCAAGTTAGTTTTTTGTTTTCAATTGAATACAAGTTCAATAAATCTCGTTTTCCTGTTCAGATGAGCATCCAATCAGTTTCTCCATCATCCCCTCATCCTGATCCTCACGCCAGAAAACCTCGATTGCCAAACTGAAACCAATGCCTCAGTGATTCAGAAAATAGAAAAATCTTTCTGGAACTTTGCCACTCAACCTGTAATCACTTGTATGATTTTTTGAGTTGGGGATGCTGAATGGAAGAGATTGATTGCAAAAATCCATATTCACGCAAGAGAGTCTTATTCTCGAATCAAACATAAACATGTTCTCGTATTATACCGAAATGAACCAGTTTCAAAAAGTTATTTGGGTTTTCAGTGTTCCTGCTCCGGGACACCCTGTATGCTGATTCTGAATTTCGAAAATACCAAATTCGAAGAGAAAATTGAAATACCTTTCCAACGAGGTGCCACTTGACCTATTTTCGATCGAATGATTTTTGAGTTGGGGATGCTGTAAATAGGGGGTTGATTGCACCAACTCCAAATTCACAAGTGTAGGTCGTTTTTCTAGACCGAGCATAAACCTGCGCTTGCATTATGCCAAAATAAATCGATTTCATTTAGTATTTGGGATTTGCAGGAATTCAACTTACCCTCGGTTGGGACACCCTGTATGTTAATTTAAAATTCTAAAAATGACAAATCAGAATGGAGAATTGACAGACCTTCACAGTAAGCTGCCACTCGACCCTTATTCCCTATGATGAATTTCGAAATTAGGGTTGCTGGGGGTAGGGGGTTGATCTGAGAAGTTTCGAATTATTTCGAAAAATGCTCCCCCTCGAAACAAAAATCGACGTGTCTTGGTGTTTTTCGCTAATGTTACTCATTTCGGAGTTATAGGGGGGTCAAATTTTCGTTGGAACACACTGTAGATATTAGCTTTTCGCACAATATACATTATTTTAGTCAAGGTTTGGGTAAGGTTTAGTTGGGTTCTTCTCCATAATAATATCAATGAAAATACTCATAGTTATTCAAAATTGCGAGTTTATTGGTTGTTATAAAACAAAAGAGTTACATATGGTGTTAAACTTAACTAAGTAGTGACTTTGTTGTTATTATTATATCATGAGTTTCTTTCAGAGTCATTTGTAAAAAACGTACATGGTTAGGTTAGGTTAAAGAAGACTCATATCATCCTGCCGTGAAGGTTTATATAAAAGTTGAGATTGTTAGGAAAGCAAACAACAAATCGCGTTCAATGTTCAGGTTTTTTAAAGCAGATTATGTATCCATCAAAAATGAACTAATGAGCACTGATTGGGTTTCCACCCTGTCCAGTGAGAATGTTAATGAGTGTGTTGATAGTTTTTACTCGATTTTGATTCAGATTATTGATAAACAGCGTAGCAAAGAAAGAATGAAAAAATACAATCTGCCATGAATTTCGAAAATAATACTTTTCAGGATCATACTGCAATATGGAATGCATTCGGTGAATATTTTGCAAGTGTTTTCGAAGATCCAAAAAAACCTGTCATAAACAAAGGAAAACCAGAATTATTCGACCATATTTTATTGAGTCTTGTAGATGCATCAACTGTTCTAAATAAAATGACATCCTTGAACAGATTCAATCCCTCCAATTTTCATAAAATCATGTGGATCTGCGTTGGTAGATCCTCTTCTGATAGTATACAATAAATCTTTGCAGCAGAGCGTATTTCCGGGTTAATGGAAAATTATCACAGCGTTATCACATAGTGCCTTATATGAGAATTTCATCCATGAATTCATTGACCGAATAATATCCTTTCTGAATCAAGAAAATTTTCATTGACTTTTCAAATTGTTTGTTGTTCAAGTTTTTATTCGCTGAGATAGCTTATTATACAGTTTCTTTCCAATGAAGCTAGGTGTTTTTTCCAGTGTAGAGAGGTAATGACTTTCAATCACAAATAAATCTGCATTTCTAGTTTGATAGATTATAGATATAGAGTATGGTAACTCGAGTTCGTGTTGTAAGTGCTTGAGTGTAGTCTTACATACAGGGTGTTTCCGAATAAGATGTCATAAATGAAGGATGCGAATCCCTGAATGATTTGAGCAAGAAAGTTCGAAGAACCAATGGTCAAAAAATGCTTCGTTGCCGAGATACAGGGTGTTAAAGTTGAGAAAATTTTTCGATTTTCCCTCGATAAAACCTAGACTTCTCAAGATTTCGGGCTCAAATTTGCCACATAAGCTATTAAACACAATTTAAATCACCAGGTGAGGCCAAATTTTGAAACAGTATACAGGGTGATACTTTTTCATGGGCCATGTTCCATTTTTACCCTCGGAACTTTTTTTTGGTACGCCACTGGCACTAACAAAAACTAAAATCGAATAGATCATTCAATTTGAAATTTTTTTTGACTCTTGCATTTTGATCGTAACTATCACCGTTTCTGAGATATTAATTATTGAAAATAATCCAATAGTTTTCCCATATCGAAGCCATGGAGATATTATCTTAATAACTGATGCAATTTTTCAGGAATTGAGCTAAAATTTACATCAGATATCTCCTTATTGTATGTTTATAACAAAATGAGGCAGAAATTCCTGACAGTATACAGGGTGTTATTTTTTCACGTGCATTTTCCTCTTTTGCCCCTGAACTTTTTTGTGGTGCGCTACTGGTATATTCTGAAAACAGAATCAAACAGATTATTCAAAGTGAAAACTTTTCTGTTCGTTGTATTTTTCCGTATCTGCACCATTTTCTAGATATTAATCAAGAAAAGTAATCGTATAGTCCCTCCGTATTGAAAGCTTGAAGATATTTTTCATGTTATTTCGGCAATTTGTGAAGACCTTGAGCTCGAATTTCAAACGAAGTTCACATTTTAAGATCTGCACCACTAGATTGGTAGGATTTATGAGAAAGTATAAAGGGTGATATCATTTCCCTGATCATTGAATTCGAATTCAAAAATGTGTTTTATTGAGTGTATAAATCGGAAGTAAATGAATAAACAACATAAATAATCGCGAATGATTTCAATAACAAAAACTCATAATGATGAAAACAAAAATTGAACAAACAGAACAAATCAAAGAAGATGTTGAAAATGTCCTCCACCTGAAAGAATACATGCTTCTGCTCGTCTCCGCATATTAGTGCGCACCCTCTGAAATATTCCTGGGGTATTTCTGATGACGTCACATGATGCTGTAATTCTATTCCTCAATTCTTCAAGTGTATTCATGGGAGAGCTATAAACCAAAGTTTTCAGATGTCCCCAAAGAAAAAAATCCAAACTGTTTAAATCTGGCGACCTTGGAGGCCAAGCTTCTGGTCCACCACGCCCTATCCAGCGGTTATTGAATGTCATATTCAGATATTCTCTAGCTTCCATGCTGAAATGCGGTGGTGCTCCGTCATGCATAAACCACATTCTATTTCTAGTTTGCAGCGGCACATCTTCTAGCAACACAGGTAAAATCTCTTCCAGAAAGTGGCGATATAAGGCTCCATTCAGCCTGTCTGGCAACAAAAATGGCCCGATCAGGAAATCCCCAATTATTCCAACCCAGACATTAACCGAAAATTGTTCTTGATGGTGACATTCCTCAATCATATGGGGATTTTCTTCAGTCCAATAGTGATTGTTATGAAAGTTCCTGATTGCATTTCTCGAGAAGGACTCCTCATCTGTGAAGATGATTTCGCTATCGAATAGGGGATTATGAGGAATGTTATGAAGGAACCATCGGCAGAAATTGAGTCGCAGAGGAAAATCGCGGGGTAGTAGAGCTTGGACGCGTTGAATATGGTATGGGTAAAGCAAGAAATCATGGAGAATTTTCCAGACCAATACAAATGAGATATTCAACTCTCTTCCAATTTTTCTTGTACTCAGCTGAGGATCCTCATCTATACAATTTAGGACTGCCTCTTCGATTTCCGGGGTCCTTATTGTCCGATTTGCCCTTTCAAGTCATGATTCGGTTTGAATGTACCCCGTTCTCTCAATCTTCTGTGGATGTCAGAAAACGTACGCCTATCAGGAATGATTCCATTAGGGAAGCGTTCTTGATACAAACGCCTTGCGTGCACTGCGTTTCCTTCAGCCACACCGTACATGAAATGTATATCGGCCATTTCTGCATTAGTGAAAACCATTTCAAAGATTATTGGTTACTACTTACAGCTGTTTCAAATGTAGGCACAACAAACTGAATGACAAAACTTACAATCATTGAAGTGTCAAGTTTTTTTCTATGATTTCATTTGCAAAATTGTATCAGAGCCTACTAAGCCTTTTGAAATCACCAACGTGTTCTGATATGAGGAAGACACGATAAATTCTGATGATTTTCAATTCAAAACGGTGAAAGACATGAGGATCAAGATGAGCACAAAATTATCCGAATTGAATGAAAAATCCGTTTCTGATTACGAAAACGTCAGTTATGCACCGAAAAAATATACGGAGGCAAAGGGTAGCCTGTTCGGGCGTTGTTGATTAATTTTTCGAAAATGGTGGCAGATACGGAAAAATACAAGGAACAGAAAAGTTTTCACTTTGAATAATCTGTTTGATTCTGTTTTCAGAATATACCAGTAGCGCACCACAAAAAGTTCAGGGGCAAAAGAGGAAAATGCACGTGAAAAAATAACACCCTGTATACTGTCAGGAATTTCTGCCTCATTTTGTTATAAACATACAATAAGGAGATATCTGATGTAAATTTTAGCTCAATTCCTGAAAAATTGCATCAGTTATTAAGATAATTTCTCCATGGCTTCGATATGGGAAAACTATTGGATTATTTTCAATAATTAATATCTCAGAAACGGTGATAGTTACGATCAAAATGCAAGAGTCAAAAAAAATTTCAAATTGAATGATCTATTCGATTTTATTTTTTGTTAGTGCCAGTGGCGTACCAAAAAAAAGTTCCGAGGGTAAAAATGGAACATGGCCCATGAAAAAGTATCACCCTGTATACTGTTTCAAAATTTGGCCTCACCTGGTGATTCAGATTGTGTTAAATAGCCCGAAATCTTGAGAAGTCTAGGTTTTATCGAGAGAAAATCGAAAAATTTTCTCAACTTTAACACCCTGTATCTCGGCAACGAAGCATTTTTTGACCATTGGTTCTTCGAACTTTCTTGCTCAAATCATTCAGGGATTCGCATCCTTCATTTATGACATCTTATTCGGAAACACCCTGTATAATAATAATCTATACATGTACAAGCTAGGAAACGTCAACAGCTCTGTATTTTAATTTGAATATTAGCCTCAAAGTTCTTTTCGTAAAACAAAAATTCTATTCCTCTGTGATCAATCTCCTCAGAGAAAAATATTGTAATTCATATGACTATATATGAGAGCGAAATACGCGCTTATCAATCCATTTTGGTCTATTTTGTTTTCGATTTGAGTCAGTGCATAACAACCGGAGTTAACTTACGTACTGAAGTGATCGATATGTTGATTCCAACTGAGGAATTCATCTTCCTCCAAACCTAGAAACTGTCAACCCTCTGATACAATGGATACCAATGTCATCTTCTGCATGAGGGAAACATATCTGACACTTTTGACGTCGAAGTCGGCACAAACAGGGTTGTTTACTTTCACCATTTCTATTTCTACTTGATAAAATTATGAAAAAAATCACCAGAATCAGAAGGGGAATACAGTAAAGTCTGATGAACAGATTGGAAGACATAGATTTTGTCGATGATATTTGCCTCTTATCACAAACGCTGAATAATATAAAAAACAAAACAGAAGAACTCAGGAAAGAAGCAGCTAAAGCGGGGTTAAAGATCAACGGCGTCAAAAGCGAACATATGACTATCATATGTAAAAAGAAAGAAGACCTAAATGGAGAGAAGATAGAAAATATTGAATCCTTCCATTATCTCGGTAGCATCATGACAACTAACAAGGGAGCTGATGAAGACATTACATAGAGGATACATAAAGCTGAGGGATCGTTCATCCAACTGAACTCGATCTGAAAATCACCGCAGCTGAGGAGGAAAAGTCTGTCCTTCTGTACGGGTGCCAGAAATGGAAAGTTACAAAAACTCTCACTCGAAAATTGCAAAATCTTTATTAAATCCTGTCTGAGAAAAATCTTAAACATTAAATGGCCCTAAAAGATATCAAACATAGACCTATGGAGGATATCCAATGAAGAACCTATAGGAAAAGTAATTCAAAATGGAAAGTGTGGATGGCTGGGTCATACCTTGAGAAGAAGTGAAACCATGGGCAAAGCTTTCAACTGGAACCCTCAAGGAACCTGAAAACCAGGTAGGCCAAGAATGTGGCGAAGAAATACTGAAAAGGAAATTTCAGAAAATGGAAAGAATTGGTGAGAGATCAAGGGTTTGTCTCAAAACAGGGTCAGATGCAGAAATTTTGTTGATGCCTAACGTCCCCCAAGCGATTATATGAATCAAAGAAAAAAATGATTTTCTCAAATTTAGCGACTGTGGCGAAGGTGGCCTATGTTAAAAGAAAAGCCGAACCATTTAAAAATATACTTTAGTCGTAGTAGTCTATTTTACTTTTTAATTAATCCATTTGACGACGTGTTTTCAAAGGATACCGAATCCTATCTGTCAGTACATATGTATGTTCCGATATATCAGATCCGCGAATAAAGAAGTCTTTAGCTGCAAACATGAGAATAAGGAAAGCGCAAATGAGGAGTTTTTGCTGCAAAAAATTTGCTCCTCTCTTTTTAACTTTGGTTCGGTTAGATTTCTTATAAATTTTTCCTTGTTACATTAGCTTCAGGATGAATTCGTTTCTCATCGAGCCGTTTGCCCAGGATCCACTTCTTATCCAACCTAGCAATTAGGCAGATCAGAGAAAAGCTGAGTTGCTCTATTATAATTTATGAAGTACACCGAAACGCTCAGATAATTGGAGATTATTTGAATTGGGTGCTCAGGGAAAAAGGACGATTCGAACCATGTGCTTAGGTCGATATTCCATGCAAAGCTGCAGGAGCAAGGATGGAAATTAATCTAATGGAATTAATATTTCCTCTTACGAAACTACCTGCTGTAAATCGCATTTGTGCATAATGAACAGGGAAGAATTTGATATTCAAGGATTTTTATGAAGCTGGCGGCGGATTATTAAATTTCAAATCCGATACTTCGGAAAATCTAACGAGGGTAGCAAAAAAGTATGAACTACACGCTCATAAAAAAGTTATACCTTGTTGTGAATCTTGAATCCGGGATTCAGAGACATAAAGCGTACAATGTCTCGGAAAAATGATACCGAGTTTATGCTTCAACTCTTTTGAATATCATTGGATTTGTGAATGTAGACACTAAAAATCTAGCCACAAATTCTTTGCAAAATGCTTTGGATACATATCGAAAATTTTCAATTAGGGAGCAATATTCATACTTCCGTAGAAAATATCCTTCCTTGTAAGGCCACACAGCTGTGGTATAAACTAGTCGGGTGTGAAAGGTGTCCCAAATTTCATGAACGCTGGAAGATAGCATCAATTTTGCCTATACATAAAAATGGCAAAAAAATTACAGACCAATAACCAAGCTCAGTATAAAGGCGAAATGTTTTGAATATTTCATATTCAAATACCTACTAAATTGTGTTAAAAGCACCTTGATATCCAAACAGCACGTTTACATGGCTGGGAAGTCAATCGAAGAAATTCAATTAGCTACGTTCAATCATCCCGACAATCAGGTCCAAGTGGATTCCCTCCACACCGATTTTCGTAAAGCCTTCGACAAAAGCTTTCATCTTATTCTGCTGCAAAAGATGTCGAATCTTCGAGTGGAGTATGCCCTTCTGAGATGGCTCATGTTACTGCTGCCGGGATGGGGTCACACACACACGATGGAATCACTAATGGTTAACACAAACACTTTTTATAAACGTAAATTTAAAATGAAATAAAAACACGTGGTTCGTTGGTAAACAACGGCGGTTTGGCAATATGGCGTGGGTACCGAAAGCCGGCTCGTGGCAACGCGTGCTGCAGCCGGTTTTCTGAGACAAAGTGTATTCGTAGAGGTCGTCGAAGAGAAAGTGAGAGAGTCTCCGAAATGAGATATTTAAACCCTCGGTTCAGGTAGGCCCAGAGTACGTTCTGTGCTTCGCCTGGTCGATGGGCCTACTAGGCGATCTGTGATTAAGGAAGCGTGGTAAACACGGTAACACACTTATTCGGAGGGGCCTAGAGCGATCTATGGTGAGATACCGTAGTAGGAACCGTAACATTACCTGAGTGGTTGAAGACAGTATGTATCTATTGAAGGCGTTGAGTTTCGTTTATTTGATGTTACTTTCAGTGTACCCCAAGGTTCCCACTCGGGACCTATTTTATCAAACAAATCAACGATATCACATCATCAGCTGTGATGGTATGGTGCCAATGGCTGACAGATAGTCATGCCAGTGATTAAAGTGATTGAATGAGTCCATGGGAGTAGTCGAGTCTCTGAAGGTTTCTTTTTCATAGACGTTATAAATGAAATTGTTAGTCGATTTTGTTATTGTCAGGTTTAAACATTTTATGAGGTATTAATTTCAGTTTCAACTTAATGTTGGTATGAACTTCATTCAGAAATTGCAGACATTCATCAATTTGCATCATCATCATCAGTCTGGGTCGCTTAAAGAATCATCAGCATCTTCAGAGTCTTCGTCATTTTTCAAGAGTGAAGTATAATTAACCTGGTCAAAGGTCCTCTTCCTACTTACTTTCCAGAGGAGGTACTTGGCGAATCGATATTTCTCGTGAGTCGTGAACTATGAGTAGTCAAGGCTGCTTCTTCACCATCGCTGTCTCCGTCAAAAACAGAGTTTTCAGCCTGCTTTTCGCTAATTCCATCTATAAAATGAAACAATTCATACGAAGACATACTTTCCAAATCGCGAAATCGGTAAACTTGTTTTCTTGATGAAAAGATAATATATATACATAAAGATAATTTTACAGATTTGAGTGATCTTGAAGTGGTAAGAATTGTAACACTTCTAGAGGAGGGGCGAAGCCAACGTTAAGTGGCTAACTTGTTGAATGTTAACCAAAGCATTATTTCAAGAGCAATTAATCGGTACCACAAAACAGAGGAAAATGGAAGAAGGGCAGGACAGGGAAGAAATCGGATAACAACACCAGTTGATGATCGTTGGCTTCGTTGAACTGCACTAAGAGTTCGGCACGGTACGGCTAGTATGCTACAAAATGAACCTGCACTTTCCAGAAATGTGCATATTTCATTACAAACTGTTAGGAACAGGCTCAGAGAAGACGATATCAGACCAAGGGTGGCTTCTACCGGCCCGCGTCTCACTAGAGAGCATCGAGTTGCAAGACTTCAGTTTGGGAAGGAACATACAAATTGGGGTATTCCAGAATGGTCGAATGTTCTCTTTTCCGACGAATCCAGGTTCTGTCTAGTATCAAATTATGGACGCATGCCTGTATACAGACGACCTGGGGAACAGCAATGCAGATCCGGCAAACCGAAAACTTCGGTGAGGGCTCAGTGATGGTGTGAGGAGGCATTTATTTCCATGATCGAACTGAGTTAGTCCTAGTGAAGAATGGAATAATGATAGCGGACAGATACATCGCAGATATCCTTGAACCCCATGTTGTACCTTTTGGCCCTTTGATTGGCGAAAACTTCATCTATATGCATGATAATGCTCGGCCTCATGCAGCTAGAGTAGTTACAGAATTTCTGCAAAATGCCGAAATTGATATTTTAAGATGGCCAGCCAGAAGGCCGACTAGAATCCCATGGAATATTTGGGACAACATGGGATGGCAAATTCAGCAACGTAGGATGCCTTGTAGAACACTCCAACAACTAGAAAATCTGCTTCCTGCAATTTGGAACTCAGTGATTCAAGAGTACATCCAAAATTTGTTTGAGGGGCTTTCGAGACGTATACTGGCAGTAATTAGAGCCCAGGGAGGAAACACTCGATTTTGAGAATGATTAGTAACCATTCGATGCTAGTTGATTGGTCTCTTCGCGAATGTTTGAAGACGGTAGAATTTTTTAATTTTTCATTAACTCGAAAATTGTTGATATTTTCCATCATAAACTCATATCTTTTGAATGATATCTTCTTATGTTACACTTCTGAAAGTTACCAAGCGACTCTTGAATGTCCAACCTATGAGCTTATATAGTATTGTCGAAAAGTAGAGTGACGCGACAATTTTTGTGGGGAGTGTATTTCGAAAGAAGAAATTTTTGTAAAATCAAATATTTGAAGTAGAACTTTTTCGGTATCACTTTTCAGATAAAATATGCATTTCTCACTCGAAGTTACATTTGAAATGATCAGCCACTTCATCACATGCGTTTCTGCTGGAAGTTGACAATAGTTCAACTTTTTCACTTCAGTTTTCTGTATTGAAAGTGAAATAACATCTTTGTCAAGGAAAAAAACTATGGTTTCAGAAGTGCATACTTGCAGTGTAAATATTCTTTAGTGAAATGAGTTAATAGAAGATTTGAATTTGGGAGGCTTTTACTTGGTAGAATTCCATTTTCAATAACAAAAAACAAGTAATATATTTTGATGAATTTTACTGAATAATTGTGATTAGTAACGCGTTTTACTACATCTTAATTCAGATGAATGAATGTACAGAAATTATGACAACTATATATAGATACAATTGAGAATATAAATACAAATGTTCTTAAGTAATTAAAAGCTTATTGAGTTGCTTCTTCTTGAGTGGTTATTGATGACAGGTATATCCAATAAATTAAGGAATAGATTGCTCCCTGAAAAGATTCAATAGTGGTGAAGGGCTTAAATCGACTTCTTCATTAATGAGTCTACCTGAGTGTTTGTGTATGTTGATTTCTAAAGTTTCCCAAAGATCTACTTTCAAAATTTATTATCTGTATGCAAAATTTCAAACTGTGGGTCGAAAGAGTGATTATTTCGTAGGAGATGATTCGCGTAATTTGAATCTGATTTTTTATTTGAAAAACGGCGTTTATGTTTTGATATTCTAATATTGAAATTTCTGTGTGTTCTATTTCAATCACTGAGATGAATTGCAATTCGATCTATAAACATCTGATTTATTATTGTTATCTGATTTGGTTTTAATGTTTTTAAAATATTTGCCTAAACTATTATTAGTTTGGAAAGCTATGTTGAGATTATTTCTACTTAAGAATGACTTCAGTTTTTCACTTGTAATGCCAAGGTAGGTTAAGTTTGTAACCCCCCTTATTCATTAAATGGTTATTAATGGCTTGAATTACCTTTCTCAGTCGTTTAGATGGGTCGTGAGTTTATATTTTTCAAGTTCAATTTGATATATGAGTCTCCCTTCCCAATAAATGAAAAACAGGTTAAAATTCAATAAATACACTACAAGTAAAATCTCGGCTTTAGAGAGTATTTACAAAATGTTTAATGAAATAAATGATGTGAAAATAAAACAAAGAGTCTCAATTGAATGAACTTATCTTCGATTATGATGGAGGTGGTGTCACAGTTTGATGGTGTTGTTTTTTTGAAGGTTACAGCGCTGCTTGGTTCAAATTATATGAACATGGACGTTCTATCGAAACTTCTAGATGGAGAAGACTGGAATAGAATTTCTTCTCTAGATGTTCGATGAAATAGCAGTTTGTTCTCTTCGAGAATGTGAAAATCAGCTCTGGATTTATTAATGGCCTTCCAGAAAATATTCTTCCAAATAAAAGATATAGGGGTGTCTTTCGATCCAGACCAAAAATATAGCTTGTCGTCCAAACCAAAAACTGTAAAACACCACTTGACCTCGATAAGTGAAATTGACCTATTTTCTGCTTTGAAGTTATTATATAATGAAATGAATAAGAGAATAGCCTAGATTATTCACTAGTGATGAAATTAATAAATGATCAATAATCAATGAACCAAATAGTGACTGGTTCAACCAGACCGAACATATGAAATTATATTCTCAAAGAAACGGAATAAAGTAAAATTAATTATGATCGTTAATCTAGTATGTAAGCTGGAAAATATGTATACAGTTATTCAACTAAAGATTAATGAATAGAATAATAGATTTACATAAAAAGCAAGCTGTAATGAGAATTTCAGGATATTGAAAAGTTGAATTCCTGAGGATGAGGGATGATGGAGAAACAGATCTGGAGGCACATGCTAAACAGGAAAACGAGAATTGAACTTGTATTCAATTGAAAACAATAAAATAAATAATTACAACAATTGTTCAAAATGACCTCCGCCCACCTCCATACAATTATACAGACGATTTTCGAACTCTCTTCTCACATTAGCGAAAACTTCAGGAGTCAAAAGTCGGCATTCTGTGATAATCCTCATCCGCAGCTTATTAATTTTAGTTGATAATTTCAAATGACGATATTGAATTTTTCGAAAGCGACATCCTGTATGGAGAGCCGAACTGAATGAAATGCTTTAATTGCAAAAATTCTATAACCACACAAGAAAGTCCTATTCTCGGATCAAACATGTTCTCGTATACCGAAATGAACCAGTTTCAAAAGTTATTTGGATTTTCAATGTTCCTGCTTCGGGACACCCTGTATGATGATTCTGAATTTCGAAAATACCAAATTCGAAGAAAATTGCAGTACCTTTCCAACGAGGTGCCACTTGACCTATTATCGATCGAATGATTTTTGAGTTGGGGATGCTGGAAATAGGGGTTGATTGCACCAACTCCAAATTCACAAGTGTAGGTCGTTTTTCTAGACCGAGCATAAACCTGCGCTTGCATTATGCCAAAATAAATCTATTTCATTTAGTATTTGGGATTTCCAGGAATTCAACTTCACCCTTGGTTGGAACACCCTGTATGTGAATTTAAAATTCTAAAAATGACAAATCAGAATGGAGAATTGACAGACCTTTACAGTAAGGTGCCACTCGACCCTTATTCCCTATGATGAATTTCAAAGTTAGGGTTGCTGGGGGTAGG
This sequence comes from Cryptolaemus montrouzieri, assembly GCA_013387265.2. Taxonomy (NCBI): domain Eukaryota; kingdom Metazoa; phylum Arthropoda; class Insecta; order Coleoptera; family Coccinellidae; genus Cryptolaemus; species Cryptolaemus montrouzieri. The sequence goes on from JABFTP020000165.1 coordinate 2,877,576, forward strand.
GGGTTAATCTGAGAAGTTTCGAATTATTTCGAAAAATGCTCCCCCTCGAAACAAAAATCGATGTGTCTTGGTGTTTTTCGCTAATGTTACTCATTTCGGAGTTATAGGGGGGGTCAAATTTTCGTTGGAACACACTGTATAGAAGACATGCATGCATTAGATGCTCGCATAATATCTGAAGAAAATGTGCGATTTACGGAAGATGATATCAGATTAGAAATTATGATTCTATTTGCGGTGAAAAAAATTATGGCAAAAAAATATCGATATAGAGAAGCGTAGAATTTCTGTATTCATTCAATGTTTGCTCAAATTATAATGAAAATATAGAATTAAATAAGATGGAAATGGATTACTACTTACCCTTTTACTTTAAAGGGTTATAACCAAACTTCACTTGAAAAGAAGATACTATTATTTGAAGTTACTCTTTAAGCGATCACAAGAAGAAAGAACGGTTGGAAAATTATTCATTCAGTACCTACGTACGCATCATAGGTGTTAATCTTTCCGCAAGGTGTGGAAGGGGTTATCTCGCGAAACATATAAACAATAAATTCTTTATAACCGTGAAATTTGATCCTCTGGCGGAAATACTCAGAGGCTGTAAAAGTTACATCGGCACGTTACAAGGTGTTGAATTTTTGTTTCAATTTATCGACAGGGTGAACTTCATTCAATGCGATTTTACTTCGTTTTTTATTCATAATATTGTTTATTATTTTCGGCACCTTCTTTAAAACTTTCAAAATTCCTCAACGACTTGCTCATAAAACATTGCAATTTTTGATCGGAATTTTCCGTCAAAAAAATATACGTACTTTGTCATATCATCATTATACCACCTAATTCCAAACTCATTTCTTTCGACGTAAAATCTATTTCCTAACATTCCTCCGAAAGATACGTACTACTTCGTTAAAGAATTATTAGAAGAAAATCAAGTCAATACAATCAATAAATCAGATATTCTTTCATTATTACAAATTTGTTTAGATCAAAATTATTTCCATTTCAATAACAATATTATAATTGTGAAGACGGTTTGATTATGGGCAATCCATTAAGTCCTTTGTTAGCAGAGATATTCATGAATGATTTAGAGAAATTAATTCATAATCATCCCCTTAGTGAATATTTCGTGTACTGGTATCGCTATGTAGACGATATCATTATTTGCTTCACAGGAAAGGTAGGCACTTGAAAATTTTCGAAAATCATTTAAATTCATTATATCGGAAAATTGAATTCAGAACTGAAATTGAAATCAATAGTTCAATAAATTTCTTTGACGTAACAGTTTCGAATGAAAATAGAAAATAAGTTTTCGCAATCTACTATAAGCCGTCGCATACAGATATTAAAATACATAACTCGTCGTGTCATCCGTATCAACATAAAATGTCAGCATTTAACAGTTTTATTCATAGATTGATTAACATTTCGTTATCACCAGAAGATTTCAGCAAAGAATCAAATGTAATTAAATAAATAGCTAAAAATAATGGTTATAATCCCAAAATAATAAACAATATTATGAATAAAAAACAAAGTAGAATAGTATTGAATGAAGTTTACCCTGTCGATAAATTGAAAAAAATTCAACACCTTAACCTACGTTGGCATTACAAGTGAAAACGTGAAGACATTCTTCAGTAGAAACAATTTCAACATAGCTTTCCAAACTAATAATAGATTAGGCGAATATATAAAAAACAATAAAACGAAATCAGATAAAAATAATAAATTGCGTGCTTATAGATTGAATTGCAATTACTGTGATAATTTCAAAATTAGTAGAACACATAGAAATTTCAATATTAGAATATCGGAACATAAACGCAGTTTTTCCAATAAAAAATCAGATTCTAATTACGCGAATCATCTCCTACAAAATAATCACTCTTTCGACACAGTTTGAAATTTTGCATACTGATAATAAATTTTGGAAAGTAGATCTTTGGTTAACTTCAGAAATCAACAAACACAAACAATTTAAGCCCTATTGAATCTCTTCATGGAGCAAACTATTCCTTAATTTTATTGGATATACCTTTCATCAATAACCACTTAATAAGAAGCAACTCAATGAGCTTTTGATTACGTAAGAACATTTGTATTTATATTCTCAGTTGTATCTATATATAGTTGTCATAATTCATGTACATTCATTCGTCTGAAGAAGCTACGGTGTAGTGAAACGCGTTAAGAATCACAATTATTCAGTAAAATTACTTGTTTCTGTTGGTGTATAGAAGAACTGAAAACAATTTGATTTTTTTTTACAAAATGATCTCAAGCCTCTGCACTTATATTGAAAATTTCAAAAACTTATCACAAAAATGCAACACCTTACTAATATAAACTGCTTTTCGGATCTTTTCAGTCGTCATATTATCGCTAAATATCCTACATTTCGAACGTATATTACGTGAATGGTATTGTATTCTTAGTTTCCGTCCTATGATGTTGGTTTCACCGGAACACGCACAATCTTGTTTGAAATTACTCTTCGGTCTTCGGTCACGTGATCTTTTATACCGCCACAAAATATTTTGTCTAAAGTATTGAGCGCGTTCTGCTCAGAATCTCCTGTTTCCGGTTCTTAAATTGATAGATAGTGACCTTTATGGATGTGGATAAATGTGTGTTACTTAGATTAGATTAGATTAGATATTATATGAGTGAGGGCTGCCTAGCAGCTCGGCCACTGCGACCCTGTGGTCTATTATGGCACACTCTGTCCTAAATTTCATTCACGAGCTTTATCCTTCTCGTGAAGGATACGAGTTTTGTGGTTGAGAACTTGATGAGTTCAGTCAGCTTCAGTTTGCAAGATCTAAGTTCTTCCGTCCCGACTCTGTCCCCAGCTGGGCACTCGCACATAACACGTTTCATTGATTCTATCTCTTCTTCACATAGCCTACATGAAGGATCCTTAATCAATCCTAACTTATGTAGGTGTTTCCTGAGGTGACAGTTAAAGGTCTCAGTTCCAACCTAGAGAGTTTGAGCCAGGCCTTGGCTTTCGCAGTGGAAGTTTCATTGATGGAACTTCGAGAGCGTCTGAGACCTGTGAGACTCATCCAATACTCACGTACCCTCAGGTCCAGCCTTCGGCTGTTTTCCATCCATCCAGTCTCCAGGGGAATTCCGAGCTTAGGCTCCGGTCCTATGAACTCCAGACTAGTTACTCGAGCGGCCAATGAGACCGCCTTCTCATTTCCCACAATGCCTGAGTGATCGGGAACTCATATTAGACGGAGCTTGCTCCGCTTTCCTAGTTTGGAAAGTGTGAAGCGACATTCATGTACCATAAGTGACGGATGCAAATGCCTTCAGTGCAGCTTGGCTATCGGTGAGGATTTCGATTGACCCATTTGTTAATTCGCAAGCAAGAGGTTTGCACAGTGGTCAATGGCGAATATTTCTGCTTGAAAGACAGTCGCATGTCCACCAAGACAGATCGACTGTTCTTTGGCAGCACCTCAACCATAGACGCTAGCTCCAACACCTTGTTGGTACACTTCCGTGTACCAACAGGAACCCTCAAGTAGCAGGTCCTTGGAGCTGGTCTATTCATGTCTATCGGGAATGATGATCTGGAATGGCCTCTCCATGTTGGTTTTAGAGTAGCTTAAGTGATCACAAAGCGGTAAAGGGTGAAACGCAAATTCAATAACCAAATTCGAAGGATACACTTCAAGTGATGCGCTTTCTACAAAGAAAATCAAGTTTGTTAGGTTATTTTCACAAGGTTTGCCGGATCGGAAGTCACTTTGTTCTTCATTCCTTTTCAAAGAATATGTTTTTTTTGTATTCGGAATTTAAAAAAAATCAAGGCAACCGAAATGCTTCACGAGCAAGAGAAAATAAGTTGCAGAGTTCTCCTATCATTCATCAGACTTTGTCTGATGTTTCATTTTCAAGAATTATTCAACAACCGATGTTGAATAAGCACTAGGGATATTGGAAAATACGCGAATAACGTTGCAGTATGCCTTGTATATGCGTTGTATGCATTTTGAACAGAGCGCGTTCCTCGCCAATAACTTTAGCTATGCCGTGCATGCCTATGCTCGTTCAGAATATCATGTTCCTCTTTTATGACAAGGGTGAATATATTAATTGTGATTAATTCGTGGTACAAGGTTTATTTTTTTATTGCATATTGTAATGTCGAAATTCATATCGTACATGAAAATTTGAACTGGAATGCAAGGAATATGGTTTTAAAAAATTTGAAATAGTTCGATTATACTGGACAACAAAATCGCACCTTTCGTCTGATGAATGAATTATGTCACTTGATGTTTACTAATTTGACGTCGTTGATTTTGAATATACCCTCAACAGCTCTTGTTCACGATTTATCGATATAACTAGTTCATTCCTTGAACTTGCATTTATTCGCAGGGACCACGACGAAAGCGACATCTGATGGTAGCGTAAAATCATGCTTCGCAATGGTATGATATGTGAAAGATCCGTACAAATAACAGTGAATTGTTTCAAAAATGAATTTAAAAATAAATATGTCATAAAAATCTGTAATCGTGTTTTTTAAATTGAAAAAACTCATTACGATGGAAAAGTGAGTATAAAAAAATTAAGGATAAAAATTCTTTGAAAACAAGCTTTTATTTTAATGCGCTAAAAAGAAAAAAATAAACTTTTAAACTAAAACTTTTACCGTTAATTTATAACGTCATTTCAAATTTAACACATTTGACACAATTTATATGTTATAATATAAAAGCTTGTCGCGAGATATAAGTACTCGTATTTACTTTATCAGTTTGAAATTTTAACAGGTAGGCATAACATATAAATTGTGTCAAATGTGTTAAATTTGAAATGACGTTATAAGTTAACAGTAAAAGATTTAGTGTGAAAGTTAATTTTTTTTCTATTTAGCGCATTTAAATAAAAGCTTGTTTTTAAAGAATTTTTTTTAAACTTAATTTTATTTTCTAGTTATTCTTGGCAATCTTTCATTTGGTACCCATATTGTAGGAACGAATAAAAGAAAATTATCCGCCATTTCGTTTTGCATTAAGAATAATTGGTCCACCATCTTGGGTACGCCGCCATGTTGGATTTAGAATGACGTCACATAGTTAATCATGCATTGTCATCCAAACTCAACGTGTATACAAAATTTCAGCTCAGTCGGTTGAGATCAAGTGCCTTAAAATTGAGTTGTAAGATTTCACCCGAACATACAAACATACATACATTGCAAGTTAAATAAAAGCTTGTAAATATGTTTATAAATAACTGAAAGGAGTTTTTAGAATCCCATGGGGTTAACCTGTGAAATGTAAACAAATTTAATACATGACAACTGCAATAATGAAAATTACAAAAAGTGTTGATTGTTAATATGATTTTCAGAAATAAAATGAAAAAATTAATGGCAATGTAATTGCGAATCGTAATTTGAACATACATTACCCTAGTTGCATTGTTACTGAATAATGTTACACACTACTTTGTTTTTTCTTTTAACATCATTTATCCATTCATTTCTTTTATCCATTTATTTCTTCCATCCATTTATTTCCACTTGGCCACTGGAAATGTGTGAAATTTACATTTACTGTTTCTAGCTGTATTTTTGCAATCAACAACACAACAACTATTATGGATCATTTTTTATTTAATGTTAACGTGTTTATTTATGATAAAAGCATGATTTAACGATAATTTGACCACATCGAGCGCTGTGATCGATTCAGCTGTCCCCACTATATACTCCGCTCCCTGCCAATACAGGGTTGGAGTGTTATAAGCGAGAATATTGATGATTTCTGTGGACTGTATATAACAAACTCATAGGAGAAACTGATACGCTAAATTGTATCATTCAGTTATGAGTGCTGAACGAAAAATATATATAAAATTCACGAAAGATTGAAAGAAACGATTGTAACGAGATTGTTCAATTATTGTCTTGACTTACTTATAGAGGAGACCCAGGATGCGAACAGCTATGCATTCAAACTCAGTTCACAATCTCTATAGGGCACTAGGTTTTATGCACTGTAGTTTCACTGTAGTCCAGGCCTGGAAAATGTCTTAGTTTGGGTTTTAATGATTTATAAGGTAAATGTATTTCAATAGTCTTTTATGTCACAATAGACAAACTTGATTCCACATGGAAGTGAAAACGAGGTTTTTTTGAAACTGCAATTCATATAAGCGAGTCTTATATTTCGAGCGGCACTATACGATAGTACTCTCTGTAGCAGACTGGTTGGCGCGCTACCCTGAGGCACGATTTCCATTCACAGATGTGCGGGAAATTGAAAACCGATAAAAAGCGCCAAGACAATATGTATTTGAATTTTAATTTGTTTGTTTGTTTGTTATTCCTTTAACGTGCTCTATTTCCGCCTTTCGGCCAATGACACACCGGGGAATTCTGTCACCTCACTAACCCGGGAATTTTGCCGAACCCCTCTCGTGTCGAGGGAAGGGATCTTTAATGTCCAATACATCTCCGTTAGACAGGACCGTCGGCTTTACATCTCCTCCGAAAGATGGACACTCAAGCGATTCACAGAATTCGAAAAATCGCACCGACCTTGTGGGGATTGAACCCAGGTAACTCTGCGCAGGAGACGAGCATCATATCCCATACGCCACCGAGCCGGCAATTTTAATTTAATGTAACGAATTTTGAATGCCGCGAAATCGGAAGAAAAGTTCTCTCGCTTAACTTCCAGTTTCATGAAAGCAAACAAAACGAAAAAATGTACATTAAAAAATAAGTTGGTTTGTACGTTAAATGTGAAAAAAAAAATTAAAAATTCTTAAACTCAAAATTGAAGACGAAACAAGGGTGTTTCCGGATGAAACGGACATACTGCAACTATAAGCAGGAGAGTAAGGGCATTTTGGAACTGCATCTCATTTTGTTGAGGCCTTTATTAGTGATATACAGGCTGTTTCATCGATTTCACTCAAATTCAATTATCTCATTAATTTCCATTGAAAGAAACTAGGGCGCTGGAATTTTCACACAATATCTTTGTCATTGATGTTGACTGAAAAATTGACGAAAATTTTCGGATGATACAGCTCCGAACTTTTTTCACGATTTTTGTGTTACATTCTGAGTTCTACGGTTTTCGTTATTGAATTCCAATGAAACGCCTAATCGATTTATGTAACTGGCTAGATGGTCGCTTCCCTTACATTCAATTTTCGATCATTTATTCCACCGACGTATTTGGAATTCAATATTGATTTATTAATTTATTTATTAACGGTAGGAACCTTGATTTACAATATAAGGAAAAAGGAACAACAACAACATGCATGAATTGAAATCAGTCAAATATCCCCACTCACTAGGAAAAGTAATTGAATGAGTCTTCGACTTGGATTCAGCAGGCGAAAGGCTACAAAACCAGTCTGAATTAAGGTATTTACTACCTAATCGTAGCAAACGAGAAACAGGTGAATTGGCATAATGATTTGTCCGATGCTTGCATAGCGATCTGAGATTCGAAAGGTTCATTGAAGAGGGCAATAATACAATATCAGACAATTTCGCAATAATTTCTGGATTCGAAGTAAAAACCAAATCAAACACTGTGTTTCTAGAACTTTTATACTGATTCATTTGAAAAAGATTCAAGTAACAAAACTGGTGAAACTAACACTCAGAGATCGCAATTAGAACAGTTGAAACTACTCAAGTTATAGTCCAAGCCCAAGAGAAGCCTAGTAATCCTCCACAAATAGTGTTGCAGGAACAAGAACACCAATCTGATACAACAAATCCCAGAAAAGGACAATCTACCTCACCATCAAGACATCGTTATTTGAGAAAAAATATCTAGGTTAATAGATATGTACATGGTTACTTTTGCAAATTCTATTTTACTTTCTTTTACTTATCCTCGATTCATGTTCTTGACAAATTCAGAACGAATTTCAAGATATCAAAATTGATATTCGAAGGATTATATATATATATATATATATATATCTATACTATATATAAAGAAGAAGTTTGTTCTGGACTTCCACATGAATGTTGCTAAATTTGCCACACTATAATGCCCCAAAAATGTTCTGTGGAATTCAAGTCGGGACTTCTGGCTGGCCATCCTAAAATATCAATTTCGGCATTTTGCAGAAATTCTGTAACTACTCTAGCTGCATGAGGCCGAGCATTATCATGCATATAAATGAAGTTTTCGCCAATCAATGGGCCAACGGACTTAACATGGAGTTCAAAGATAACTGCGATGTATCTGGCCGCTGTCATTCTTCCATTATTCACTAGGACTAACTCAGTTCGACCATGGAAAGAAATGCCTCCCGATATCATTACTGAGCCCTCTCCGATGTTTTCGGTTTGCCGGATATTACATTGCTGATACCATTCCTCAGGTCGTCTGTATACAGGCATGCGTCTATCATTTGATACTAGACAGAATTTGGACTCGTCGAAAAAGAGGACATTCGACCATTCTGGAATACCCTAATTTGAATGTTCCCTCGCAAACTGAAGTCTTGCAACTCGATGCTCTCTGGTGAGACGCGGGCCGGTAGAAGCCATCCTCAGTCTGATATCGTATTTTCTGAGCCTGTTCGTAAAGTTTGCAATAGAATATGCACATTTCGGGATAGTGCAAGTTCATTTTGTTGCATTCTAGGCGTACAGTGCCGAACTCTTAGCGCAGTAAAACGAAGCCAACGATCATCAACTGGTGTTGTTATCCGATTTCTTCCCTGTCCAGCCCTTCTTCCGTATTCTCCTGTTTTGTGGTACCGATTAATTGCTCTTGAAATAGTGCTTTGGTTAACATTCAACAAGTTAGCCACGTAACGTTGGCTTCGCCCCTCCTCTATAAATTTTATAATTCTCACCACTTCATGATCACACAAATAGCGTCCAGGACGTTCAGCAGCCATTACAATGCATTCAAAGATTCGAAAATTAACAAGAAACACAGAAAACTTGCATTAATTTAGCGTGAAAACTGAAGAGAAATTGAATGCATACTGATAGTCGAATAAATAAACTCATTCTTGTTTCAAACGTGTTGAGATCATATGGGAACAAATGTTACAACATAGATAAGATTTTTTCCCCCTAATATGTTCAAAAGAATGTTGACAAAGAAACTACTATCGAGCTGCTTAATCGATTGTGAAATTCAGAATACCACGTGATGCGACAACCAAATTTATTTGGAATTACCCGATATTTTGAATATTACCTTAGAGATTTTGGAAATTTCGAAGGATTGTTAGAATTGATCCTTTTTGAGATATTTCAATTGAAAAAAGAAATAAATTAAGGTTTTTTTAAGAAAGAAACAAATTAATGAAAATAAGATTTCCGCAAGTAGTAAAAAGATTGAAAAGTATTTTCTCACGGAGTAGGTGTTCTTTTCTCGACCTCAGTAGCTTGTATTACCTCCTCTTGCTCTGATACAAGCCTGAATCCCTCTAGACTTGTTTTGGATCAGGTTTTCGACCTCCTCTGGCGTGATATTCTGCCACTCTTCTGTGGCGGCTTGGATGAGCTGTTGTGGGGTTCTTGGATTATTCACGCGCGATCTAATTTTCCTTTTGAGATTTTCACATGAATGTTCAATAGGATTTAGATCTGGAGAGCAACCTGGCCAGTCCAAAATAGCGATTCCGTCTGTTTCAAAATAATGTCGCGCGAGGTTGCTGGTATGCGGAGGAGCGTTATCTTGCATAAAGGTGAAATTCTCACCGTGGGCACCTCGCCAGAGTTTCACTATGAGCTGCAGCACTAGGTTCACGTAATTTCTAGCCGTTACACTCGCAGGAAACGAAATCAAATCTGTTTTGCCGCCCAGCATTTTGCCACCCTAAAACATCAAACTACCCTCTTGGTATTTCGGTATTTGTCTTGCTGCTTAGAGTCTAGCTTGTCTTCCACTGCCCCTGAAACCCGAATCTGGCGGTCATCTGATCGAACACCATCCGCAAAAAGAACATTTCACCAATTCCCAATATTTCAATTTTTGTGCTCGATACACCAATAAAATCTGGTAATTTTTTGTTGTCTGGTTAGCTCTGGAACTCTTAAGTGCTGTAACCACTTGAACGAAGTCTTTGTCGTAACCTTTTGCCTGATAAACTGATGCCTGTTACTTCCAGAAATTGCCTTTGGTGTATGGGGTGCGACGCACTAGGGACTTTTCTTGGAATTTGGCACAAAAACATTTTATAGGACTTGTCCTCAGCCTTAAATTACTCCAATAATAATAATAATAATAATTATACCCTTGGCTAGACCAAAAACAATCAAAGGAGAAGATTCGTTCAGAATACAGTCAGCGTCTGAAGTCTGTGCTGAAATCGATGTTAAACTCAGGGAATCTAGTCAAGGCATTTAACACATTTAACACTAAGACAGAACTGGATGATATTCAAAGGCGGAACCGAACGATGCTGACAAAGTACAACAATCATCATCCAAAATCGTCTGTGATACGAACAACTTTAAAGCGGAAAGAAGGAGGACGCGGATTAATAGATGTTGTCAATTTACATACCGAACAGATTAAAAATCTCAGAGAATTCTTCTCTGCAAAAGCTTTCAATTCTGACCTCCATAGAGTGGTATCGTTGGCTGATAGGGGATATACACCATTAAATCTTGCTACCAGAGAAGACCTGCTGAATTTACCGTTCCTATCAGATACTAAAAACAAGAGCAATGGTCAAGAAAGGAATTGCATGGACGACATCACCATGAGATTAATCAACCACACATCGACAAAGAAACCTCCAACAAATGGTTGATGAAAGGAGAATTATTCGCGGAAACAGAGGGATTCCTTTTGGCCATCCAAGACCAAGTGATCGCTACAAACAACTACAAAAAATTTATTATGAAGGACGGAATAGTACAAACTGATAGGTGCAGAAAATATCATATAAGATCGGAGACTATACAGCATATTACGTCTGGATGCGAACAACTGGCCAATACGGACTATCTTCACAGGCATAATCAAGTGTGCAACATTATCCATCGGAAACTTGCACACAAGTACGGACTTCTGAATACCTTTCAGCTATATTACAAGTATCAACCGGCGCCCGTATTGGAAAATTACTCTATCAGATTTTACTACGATAGGCCTGTTATCACTGACAGAATGGTGACGAATAATAGGCCGGACATAGTGGTGCATGATAAGAGAGCCAGAACAGCAATGCTGGTGGATGTCGCCATACCGAATAATAACAACGTGCTGAACAAGTTCCAGGAGAAAAAGTCGAAATACACAGACCTTGCTATTGAGATCAAGCAGATGTGGCACCTCGATAAAATAGATATTGTTCCTGTCATCGTATCCTCGACTGGTTTAATAACCAAAACTTTGCATCATAGACTTAAGAAATTAGAATTGCATAAGAATACCTATATAGAAATGCAAAAAGCTGTAATTCTTGATACATTTAAGATAGTTAGAAAATTTATGTCAAGTATATTGTAATCGAGCCTATTCCCTTTGATTGCTAAATCTTGGAAAGGTAAATTATATCCAGCTAACAGCTGAGATAGTGCATAAGTCCACGATAATAAATTATACCCTTGAAGCATGAAATTCAATTTTTTTCATTCTCCCTGTATTCTTTTGAATTCATGTTCATAGGCATAGAACAAAGAACACTGTCAAATATTACTGAATTTAATGTAACTCCACAGTAATATCAGAGTCATATAGAGTTTTCTATTTGTTTTTGAAAACTTACAGAATAAAACAGAATACGCTCTTATACTTTCACGATGCTTACTTGTCCTGTGTGTATGTGTTATTATTCGAAACAAGACATATTAAATTATATTTGCTATTTCGATTTAGATTTTCTTGATTTGAAAATATATCGAAATATGAGTTAGAGGATGGAGTTTTTCAGTAGTCCAAAGTCAACTCCGAAACAAAGGCGTTCTTCGAGAACCTTTCGAAAGACTACTAAAAAGAGGGTATCTAGAACCTCTAGAATTGACTACGCAAATGTGTAGCTAAAGGTAGATTATTTCAAGAATTGAATGACAGTCAGAGAAACGTTTTATTTCTACCAGACTTATTATTCGTAAGCTAATGTTAGACTCTTACATAAAATTGATTGAAGAGATCTTTTACAACGTCGATGAAATTTGAAATTGTTCAATTTGTTTACTCAACCGTTTTTTCAGTCACCCTCAATCGAAGCTCTTGGAAGCTTTATTCAATTTGAATCGTCGACGGCGTCGGTTAAAATACCGATAACATATCAACTTTCTATCATAGGAAAATGAAGGGCTTCTATAAGTAGTTTCTTTAGGATAATAATCCTAATTGATTCTCAAGTTACCGCTGAAGTTGGAAACTTATTCAAAAAGGTTCTAGTGTTTCAGAGTAATCATAACATGGAAACTTCATCCTAATACAATACTGGCGGAAAGAATAATCAAGTTTTTCAAATAATCTTATGGATGTTTGATCAGTAATATTGGAAACCTGAAAATCTGTTATTGAATTTTGTATTCGAAATTGTGTCTATGCGAATTGGTCCAAATACAATTTTTGTGAACTACAGATTAGTATTCATTTACAGTGATTTCTACTTATAACGAACTTCAAGGTATCAGAAACGCAGGTTAACTTTAAGTGAAGTTCGCTATTAGTGAACAAAAATTCAATAAGTTGTAATAACAACACCTACTACACAGAAAAGTACATTTATGTCATATAAAAAGTATATAACAACCAAATAATAAAGTATATATGAAGATTAGTTTTGTTTAAAGTAGTTATCAATTTTGTTTGGTTTTGTTCTTGGGCAATATTAAGTTCATGTACATATGACTCAACATTTGCCAGTTTGATTAAAAATGCTTTGTGGAATATTATGGGAACTTCTGTTATACTTTTAATAGCATCTGATAACACACTAACATTGTCATTAGAACTTGTCTCTTCTTCATCATCATCGTAATTTCTTTCATCGTCTATTTCAATAAATTGTTCCCTGTTTGCCACAACATTAGCTAATATTGCATTATCTTCCAAATATTCTGTATTGATAACGTTGTCATCGATTTGTTTAGCTTCCCAGGAGCCCACTATAAGTGGGCGCCTGGGAAGAACTGATGTGTCTGTTTACTCGCTTCTTGAAGAGGGCAGGATCCTGTAAACAAAGGAATTATTATAGAGAGAGGTTCGAGTGGTCGCTAAATCTACTATGATGAGAACTCCTTACCAGCCTAGTGTTCCGGTAAAACATGAGTTTTCCTGGAACAAGGTCTTTCAGCTCCTTGGAGCATCTTCTGTTGAAGTATTTGTAAAACAGAGATCAGCAACTTGTCTTCTGAGGGCTAGCGGTTGGAGATCGCGGGTGATCTCCGGGTGGTCGATGAGGCGCACAGCCCGTTTTTGCTCACTATCCAACATCCGCAACGAATGTTTGGGCGCAGATCCCCATACAAGGGATCAGTATTCCAAAGCAGGTCGAATCTTCGCCATATATAGAAGCAACAGCCGAGATGACGCGAAGTATCGCTTGGCTCTAAAAAGAAAACTGAGTTTAGGTGATGTCGACTTAGCTATTGCTGATACATGATCATGCCAGCAAAACCCGAAGTTGACCGTTATGCTGAGAAGGTGCATCGAATCTTTGTTGGTCTCGCACGTTAGAGGAGGTTCTCCAGCTGGGACCTTTCTAGAAAACGTAGTTGCTTGCGTTTTGCTCGCGTTGAAGCTCACCAGGTTCAACTGAACCCATTCCGATATCTTCTGTAAGTCAGAGTTTAGGTTAATAATTTATTGACATTTCTGACGCTGAGATTTCGCAGCTGTAATCGGCCGCATACTACTGAAAGACGAAACCAGGGTACAATCGTCTGTAAAACCGAAGATCTTGTTTACTGTAGATGACAGATCTTTTATCTGCAACAGAAACAAGGTTGGCCAAAGAATGGATCCTTAGGTACTCCTGCTTGGAGCTGGTAACAATTAGAGGTTATACTGTCGACCACAACTTGTATTGATCTATGTGAACTCTTGCTTCTTTTTTAATGAGAAAATATACCTTGCAGCGCCCTAGTTCTCTTTCAACGGAATTTATTGAGATAATAAAATTAGAAATGAGATAAAAAACACAAGGTTTAACTTTAATCTACACTTTATTTGAAAAAATTCGACGACGTTTCGCTGACACAGCAGCTTTATCGAGAATGAAAAACCGAATGAAGAGTATGGTATTATAAACAAATCGTAGAACAAGTTGGATGAATAACAGGAAAATCCACACCGAGCCATTGTACAGTTAGTATGAAAGGTAATAAAAACTAATTAAACAAGTTAAGTGGGGGTGAGTAATTCACATCTACCTGTTCATTCAAAAGCTTGTCCGAATGTTTGTATCTATTTATTTCTAATGCTTCTAGGAGATCTAATTTTGAACTTTTTGATTTTATATGTAATATGTCAAAGTTTTTATTGAATGAACCGCAATTGCGGTTCTTGTGATAAAATTTATATCGGTAGGACCTATAGGAGTTTTGGCATAAGAACATCTGAACATAAACGTAGCTTCGATAAAAATAAATCTGATTCAAATTATTTAAACCACCTAATAAAAGAAAACCATTCATTCAATGAAAACTTTGACATATTACATATAAAATCAAAAGTTCAAAATTAGATCTCCGAGAAGCATTAGAAATAAATAGATACAAACATTCGGACAAGCTTTTGAATGAACAGGTAGATGTGAATTACTCACCCGTACTTAACTTGTTTAATTAGTTTCTATTACCTTTCATATTAACTGTAGAATGGCTCGGTGTGGATTTTCCTGTTATTCATCCAACTTGTTCTACGATTTGTTTATAATACCATACTCTTCATTCTGTTTTTCATTCTTGATAAAGCTTCTGTGTCAGCGAAACGTCGTCGAATTTTTCCAAATAAAGTGTAGATTAAAGTTAAACCTTGTGTTTTTTATCTCATTTATATCATGGATCTACATCAAGTAACGGCCTCCACAATTCAAATAATAAAATTAGAGTGAAATGGATAAAACAGCCTGTATATCACTAATGAAGGCCTCGACAAGAAACTGCGGTGCAGTTTCTAAGAGCTTTTCATCTTTTCTACTTATAGTTGCAGTATGTCTGTTTCATCTGAGGACACCCCGTATATTATTATATTATTATACCCATATAAAAGCTGAAATAGATTCTATTCTGGAAGATTTTGCCCCATTGTTTGAAAGCGTAGAATATTCAGTTGCAGAGTTTAAACGTGGCTATACGAGCTGCCAAGACAAGAATCCCCTGTTTATTAAATGTGGTGACCACGCCAGAAATGGACTATTTATATATCGGGTGCGCCAGAGAAAACCAGACAATTTTTTTCCGTTCAAACTTTCGCAATTTTAGAGCTAGATCATTCGTTCTTGCTTCATTGGGTAGCCAAAGGACTAGGTTTTTCAGAAATTGTATCGAAATTTCACTTCCGGTGAAATCCAATATGGCTGACTCATTCGAAATTGAGCAATATTTCAAGATCGCTGGAACTTTTTTCTTCACTAAAAAAGTTTGAATGGGGCATTCAGTCGATAATTCAATTTTTCCTGAACAAATTGACATATTCTTGAAAATATTTCAAGAATTGGTAAAAGAGTAGCGAGAAGAATTTTTTTCATTCTGATTTTCAGCTGAAATCGAAATATTTTTTTCATCTCATGGCGTTGGCACTCCTGCAGTTGTTGTGCTTTTTATGGATGTTCTAAGAAGACAAAGAACCATGTTTAACTTAAACCAACCTAAAATTTGATTTCCATTTGAATTCAAAATGCTGACTTCATCAAATATTAACTATTAATTTTGAATTCGGATGGAAATCAAATTTAAGGTTGGTTTTAGTAGAATATGGTTCATTTTCTTCTTAGAACAACCATGAAAAAAATAACAACTTCAGGAGTGCCAACGCTATGAGGTGAAAAAAATATTTCGATTTTAGCTGAAAATCAGAAAAAAAAAATTTCACGCTACTTTTATCCAATTCTTGGAAAATTTTTAAGATCAATATAGCAAGTTGTTCTGAAAAAACTGAATTATCGACTGAATTTGAATTTTTCAGTGAAAAAAAAACGGTCCAGACATATTGGATTTCACCGGAAGTGAAATTTTGATACAATTTCTGAAAAATTTAATCCTTTGGCTTTCCAATGAAGCAAGAACGAATGATCTAGCTCCAAAATCGCGAAAGTTATAACAGAAAAAAAATTGTCCGGTTTTTTCTGGTGCACCCGATATAGATTCTCCACGAAAATTGTCGCATCACCCTATTTTTACGACAATATTATATAAACTTTTAGGTTGGTCATTCAAGAGTCGCTTGGTAACTTTCAGAAGTGTAAAATAGGAAGATATCCTTCAAAAGAGATGAGTTTATGATGGAAAATATCAACAATTTTCTAGTTATTGAAAAACTAAAAAATTCCACCATCTTCAAACATTCACTAAGGGACCAATCAGCTAGCATCGAATGGTTACTAATCATCTTCAAGATCGAGTGTTTCCTCCCCGGGCCCTAACTACTGACAGTATACGTCTCGGAATCCCCTCAAAGAAATTTTGGATGTACTCTTGAGTCACTGAGTTCCAAATTTCAGGAAGAAGATTTTCTAGTTGTTGGAGTGTTCTACTAAGCATCCTACGTTGCTGAATTTGCTACCTCATGTTATCCCAAACATGTTCTATGGAATTCAAGTCGGGACTTCTGGCTGGCCATCTTAAAATATCAATATGGGGCATTTTGGAGAAATTCTGTAACTACTATATCTGCATGAGGCCGAGCATTATCATGCATTTAAATGAAGTTTTCGCCAATCAATAGACCAAAGGGGTTCAAGGATATCTGCGATGTATCTGGCCGCTGTCATTCTTTCATTATTCACTAGGACTAACTCAGTTCGGCCATGGAAAGAAATGCCACCCCACACCATTATTGAGCCCCCTCCGAAGTTTTCGGTTTGCCGGATATAACATTGCTGAAACTGATCCCCAGGTCGTCTGTATACAGGCATGCGTCTATCATTTGATACTGGACAGAACCTGGATTCGTCGAAAAGAGAACATTCGACCATTCTGGAACACCCCAATTTGCATGTTCCTCGCAAACTTAAGTTTTGCAACTCGATGCTCTCTGGTGAGACGCGGGCCGGTGGAAGCCACCCTTGGTCTGATATCGTCTTTTCTGAGCCTGTTCGTAACAGTTTGCAATGAAATATGCACATTTCTAGAAAGTGCAAGTTCATCTTGTAGCATTCTAGCCGTACAATGCCGAACCCTTAGTGCAGTTAAACGAAGCCAACGATCAGCAACTGGTGTTGTTATCCGATTTCTTCCCTGTCCGGCCCTTCTTCCATATTCTCCTGTTGTGGTACCGATTAATTGCTCTTGAAATAGTGCTTTGGTTAACATTCAACAAGTTAGTCAATAACGTTGGCTTCGCCCCTCCGTTAGAAGTGTTGCAATTCTTACCACTTCATGATCACTCAAATAGCGTCCAAGACGTTCAGTAGCCATTACAATAAATTCAAAGATTCTAAAATCAACATGAAACACAGAAAACTTGCATTAATTTAGCGTGAAAACTGAAGAGAAATTGAATGAATACTGATAGTCAAATAAACTCGTTCTTGTTTCAGACGCGTTTGAGATTATATGGAAACAAATGTTACTACATAGATAAGATTTTTTATTCTGATATTGTTTGTTTGTTTTTCCTTTAACGTGCTCTATTTCTGCCTTTCGGCTAATGACACGCCGGGGAATTCTGTCACCTCACTAACCCGGGAATTTTGCCGAACCCCTCTCGTGTCGAGGGAAGGGATCTTTAATGTCCAACACATATCTCTGTTAGACAGGACCAACAGCTTTACATCTCCTCCGAAAGATGGACACTCAAGCGATTCCCAGAATCCGAAAAATCGCACCGACTTTGTGGGGATTGAACCCAGGTAACTCTGCGTAGGAGACGAGCATCATATCCCATACGCCACCTAGCCGGCTATTTTATTCTCATATGTTGACAAAGAAACTACGATCGAGCTGATTAATCGATTGTGGAATTCAGAATACCAGGAGAAGCGACAATTTTTGTGGTGTGTGTAATTCTATTTGTACAAAAGGACCTAGTATCTGCTAATACTTTTGGTATTTCTTATTGTATTATGTGGACAGATGAGCTGATTTGAATTTATCAATTCATTTCAAAATGGTAAACGTGATCGCATAAAAACAAAAAGTTAAGAGAAAAATATTCCTGTTTTATTTTTCCTTGCCTGCTTTTTATTTTACATGGATCAGCTTGATTATTCCAAGGGTTCGCAGGCATATTTATCTCTGATGTGGAAATTGTTGGGATACATAAAATATTTTCACGGGGTTTGTGGCGTACCCTCATATCAGTTTATTTAATGAAATTACTTTCATTAGGTTTGGAGAGGAAAGAATTCAGTAACTATTAAGGGTGTTTGAAAAAGACACGGCAATATTTCAGAAGGTGATTGCTGAAGTTAATTCATCTATTTATTTCATATAAACATAGGCCGAAAATACTTCGTTACCGATTTACAGGGTTTTAAAGTTCAATCGAAAGATGTACTTGAATTTGAATTTTTCGTAAACCGTTTGAGATATTGGGGTAAAATTTGGGGGAGTCGAAAACTTTCAAAGACGTATGATTTTCAATACAAAACAATATTTTGAACTCACCAGTGGCGCACGTATTGGCACATTGCATTTTATTCGCATATAAAGAACTATCACGCTACTGCCTTCTTCAAAAATTAGAAATAATTCTGAATTTTCCAAATGTTTTTCCAGAAAAAAACTCTCTTGATATTTTTGTACGACACCTAGTTTTTGAGTAAGAAAATGTTGAAAATAATAAGAATTCCACACATTTCATTGTACAACCGGTAGTCTTCGATTGAAAAAGCCATCGTAGTGTATTTCTTTTTATCATCAAATAACCCATATTCGAAAATCAAAAGTTAAAGTCAAGGGCAAAACAAAGACTTTTGAGTATCACCAATAATTCTTAGAAAATTCGGCTATTCAAAGTGACCTCCTCTAGTTAATAATAATAAAGTTTATTACAATTTTGATTTCATTCATACAGAGTAATAAACAATGAAAAAGCAGAGGCTTAATCATTCCGAAGAATGTCTCGCCTGTTCTCCTTTGAGATAGGTATATTTTGTTAAGTTTAAATTTATAATAACTTCATTTGCGTGGAATGTTTTTTTGTTCTATTTGAAAGTAAAGTTAGTTTCACAGCGCGTAATTACGATAAGTCGATATGTTTCTTGAATTGTTCGTCATGATAGGTTTATGTTTTTTTTCACAATCGGGCGTTAGTCAAATCCGGTATTTAAGTCACAATTTAGGTTTTTTTTTCTCACATTTCACATATTTTTTCCTTCTCTCTTTTTTTTTAAGTCACTCCGCGAAATTTCTGAACTCAGTATTTAAACTAGGCACTTTCGTTTATCCGCTGTATAATTAAGTTGTCTATTTCTGTTCTTCCGGCACAAAGAATCCAAAACTCCACTTCCTTTTTGAAACATTTGTAGTTTTTCAAGATTCGCAAGTTTACTGTTATACGCGAATATACTCGTGGTGCCAGATATTTGTTGGATCTTTGTCCTTCGAGCGTAGTGTTTTGTAGTCTGAATCTTTTCCCCTTGTATCATATTTATGATCAATGGGGTTTACATTCATCTTACTCGTAAATACTTGAGTTGTTAGTTTCAGAGCATACAACTGTCTAATGTCAAGCATTCCTGACAAAGCAAAAATCTCTTCACTCAAAAATATGCGCCCTTTACCATACGTGATTTTCAGGATCCATTTCTGCAAAATATTTAGTTATTCAACATGGCAGTCATACACTCCTCCCCACCCAACATTCCCATAAGTAAGATGTACTTGCACGAATGCGTGATATAATATTTTCAGATGGTTCGGATGGAAGATTCCATTCTTCTCCTCATTAATTTAATTTATATCGGTTTTCATCAATTAACAACCTCCTAAATTAAATTATTGAAACAAGTTGAGACAAGCTTTTTGGTCATTTGGTATTTCAAGCTAAGATGTGCGACCAACACACAGAATATCTGGTTCCTATCCAGTTGTTTGAAGAACGAAATATTTCCGAAATATATAAAACTGAAGACCCATAATATCAGCCCCTCAGCCCAAAATGGAGTAGTAAAAAGCAAAAAGAATTGGTTGAAGTTAGACATCAAATTTTAATACAGCCAACGGGACAACTACAGCATCTTTTTAAAAGTAATCCATTCGGAGTTGCTTCATAGATTGCATTCAGTAGAATTTGAAATTTTAGATTCCGGAACAAGATCCAGAGTTCTTTCATTAATTCACAAAAAGTATAAAATTCAGTTGCTAAAATTAAATAAATTATTGAGTAATAGACCTGAAACTTCAAAAATCAAGTTCAAATTTTCCGATCACCAATTTTATAATCAGTAATCTTTCAGATGCTAATTTTTCCAAAGATGAAGTTTCACTTCTAGAAAAGGGTTTTAAACACAATTTAGAGTCAAATAACGCTCGTCTCCATTTCGATCTGCTACGAATTGAAACCGAAATAGCCCTAAATTATTCACCACAAGCCAAACACCTAAAACACTCTTCAGCGTTACTACTTCAAAAAGAGTTCAATAGTTTTCAACCTAAGAAATTCGAAAATACAACTTTAAAGTCCATTAAATCTAAGTCGGCATCTGAAGATATCATATTCACCAAAGCAGACAAAGGTCATACAGTCATAGCCTTAAATAAAGCAGATTATTTATTGAAAACCCAAAATTTCATTGAATCAGGTTATTATGAAGAAATTGATAAAGATCCAACTAATAAATTTCAATCCATAGTAAAAAACACTTTAGAGTATGCCAAGTCTATAATATCTACCAACCAAAAATATAAACTTTTCATTGACAACCCGCAATCACCAAAACTTCACTCCCTCCTCAAACTCCATAAAACAGGGCATCCCATTAGACCAGTAGTTTCATATTTTCAAGCTCCAGCTGCAAAACATTCACGCTTTCTCATAGACATCATTCGACAGTACGCTAATTTTGAACCTAAATTCTCAATAAAAAACTCTTCAGTCCTAATAAATAAAATTCAGCACACGATACTACCACCGAACGCTAAACTTATGTCATGGGATGTAGTAAATCTCTTCCCTAGTGTTCCACCTAGTGATACAGTGAAACTCATCAAGAACGCCCTTCAAATTAATAAAGTCAATCCGATAATTCAATCAGAAATCTTACACCTCTTAGAAATTTGTTTAGAACAAAATTATTTTAACTTCAATGGAGTATTATATAATAGTAAAAAAGGCCTAATCTTGGGTAATCCTCTGAGCCCTCTGCTCGCCGAAATTTCCATGGATAATATTGAAAAAGCTATCCAAGAACATCCGTTATTCAAACACTTTATTTATTGGTTTAGATATGTCGACGATATCATTTGTTGTTTCATTGGCACAAACAGACAATTAGAGTCATTCAAAACATTCATTAACAAAATTCACGATAATATTAAATTCACGTTAGAGATAGAAACAGAAAACTCCATTAACTTTCTGGATTTAACTATTAATAAAATTAACGGCAAAAATGATTTTTCTATTTTTCATAAGCCATCGCATACAGATATTATTATTCACAGCTTATCTACACATCCTTATCCACATAAATTAGCAGCTTACAATAGTATGGTACATAGACTCATTAATATCCCAATGTCACAAAATAATATCATAAAAGAGCTAAATATAATTAAACAAATAGCAGTCAATAACGGTTACAGTCCAACTATGATTGAGAACATGATTTCACGCAAAAAATTTCAAAAAGCAATCCAGGAAGTATTTCCAAGTATAAAAAGTTCTAACACAAAATACAACAGCTTAACTTATATTGGTAATCCTAGTCTAAAATTAAAATCATTCCTCTCGCATTATAATTGCAATATAGCATTCCGAACTGATAATTCTTTTGGCCGACATATCAAAAACTGCCAATCTAAATTTGATAAAAGTAATAAATCCGGGATTTATAAACTGTCTTGCGATGATTGTAATAAAATTTATGTTGGTAGAACTTTCAGAAATTTCAAAGTTAGATTATCCGAGCACAAACGTAGTTTTAATTATCATAAATCAGATTCCCATTATTCTAATCACTTACTCGAAGAAAATCATAACTTCAATGATAATTTCAAAATTTTACACAATGAAAATAACAGATAAAAACTCAGTCTATTGGAAATTTTAGAGATCAACAAAGAAAAGAATTCAGGTAGGTTACTTAATAGTCAATTAGATCTAAATCCTTCTCCTTTACTCAATCTTTTCAATTCATAAAGTAAGCAACTCCGATGGGTTTTCCAACATACCCTTTGTACTTGTACCTATTGTAATATTAAGTAGGAAATAAGACTAATATATAAGGAATAACTCTGTTTATTAGTTTCTATCTATCTGATGAAGCCCTTGAAAGAATAATTTTCTTCGATATGTCTACACATTGCGAAATCTCGCAATTAGTAACTTTTTGTTTTGAGAAAAATGCTTTCTCAGAAGGTTATAACTGGACCTATCTTCAGCTTTAAAAATAATACAGGGTGGTCACTCCTGCTCTAGGGGTTGAAATTTGAGATGTGAATGGTGTTTCAGAAGATGACAGCCTTCGATCTGGAATGAATCTTTCCTATTTTTTTGCACTAATACTTGAATAGCTCAGGGCGATAGATAGTCTCCTCTATTTTTCAGTAGCTCACTCTGTATCTTCTACAGTTTTCAATTAAAAATGAAATTTCGTTCACGGGGATGCAGACAAAGATAATACCTTTCTTTCGAGGTATCACTTGACCTATCTACCCTCTTCTTAATTTTCAAGGGAGGTCACCCCTGCTCTAGAGGTTGAAATTCGAGATGAGGATGGTACTTGATGATGACTGCCATTGATCAGCATGGATCTGTTCCATTTTACTTCACTGAAACTTGAATAATCTCAAGGAAATAGTCTTCCCTATCTTTCAGTTGCTCACCGTGTATCTTTTACAGTTTTCAATTAAAAATGGAAATTCGTTCAAGGCGAAGTAGACAAAGATACCACCTTTCTTTTGAGTCATCACTCGACCCATCTTCCCTATTCAAAACGTTCAAGGATTGAATGAATATCTTGGTAGATATAGACTCTGTTTAGTTTTCGTTGAAGCACCCTGTATGTTGGGCAGAGAAATGTTGGCCAGAAACGGAAAAACAACTCGTATAATTCTATTAGATCTTCATGCATCAAATGATACTCATAATAGGCGTTTTCAATTTGTGCAGTTTTTATCACCCAGAGTTTCTTAATTTCCCGAGTTTTCCCACCAGGAGACCAACAATTCCATAGACAAACTTCATTGTCGCCGTTGTCCGACGGAAAAATGAGAAGCACGTATCAAAGGCACTTATCTCCTCCGATTACGTTTTCGGGTCCACGGGTCGCGACGCCTCGGGCCGTATTCATAGAACGAGAATGCGGTCTTCTTCATTGATTTTGCGTCGATGGAGATAGTGTAGCAGCAAAAAAGGGCAGGCAGGGTTATTTTGAGAATTAATAGCTGGGTGGCAAGTTGGCACGCTACAAAATTATATCAAATCTTTCAATGGAGAGTGAAATACCGGTGGCTGTCATATCCAAGCGACTTCTTCATTAATTTTTTATAGGCTTATATTTATAACATTTGAACTGGATAGGTTATTATGTTAATTTGTTGTCAAATTAAATTTAAGTTTGTTGAAGTAATCGGTATACACAGTTCGTTCTGAAATTACTGCAATTATCCTCTTAGAGAAATTTGTTGAAGAGATTTGCATGAGTACTTGAAATTTATAAAAGTACAACCTCCATTCCAGAAGTCATCGAACTGTTTCAAAAAACAGTACTATTAGTACCATGTGTTGTAATATTGTACCCGTAGATAAGTTCATACTTCAGCTATTAAAAATTACATTGCAAATCTGCGTTTCCGCCTCTTGTTAAAGAAGACGGAAGTATAGCGTCATCTCCAAACGAGGAAGCCGATCTCAAAGAATTCTGTGCTAGATTCATCTAACGCAATACCACCGAACATTTCACCAACAAATTCTTCCATGGTAGAAATCATGTTCAGAGTCCGCACTGTGAGACGGGCTCTCGAGCAGATGAACTGCAAGAAGGTAGTTGGACTAGACGAAAAACGTCCTGGGAATCTAACCCAAACTGGCACCCATTCTTAACCGTCTGTTTCAGATTTCTCATGAAAGCCAGACTTTTCCGAGAAGCTAGAAAATAGCGAGAATTCAACCGATCCCAAAGAAAAGAAAGAAGTCTTACCCCAAAACTACCGCCCTGTTGCACTTCTTCCCATCAAGTCCAAAGTGATGGAGAGAGTCATAAATGATGAACGCAACAAATATCTTGAGTTGCAGAGAATTATTAACGACCGTCAGTATGGTTTTCTCAGGCAAAGATCGACAGGAGATCTGCTCGCCTACGTCACTCTTGTTTGTACATTAACGATAGAAAAGCATAGGGTATCTATAGCAATAACCCTCGACATCTCTAAAGCCTTGAATAGGGTTTGGCATGCAGCCTTGTTGAATAAACTTGCTGCATATAGGCTTCCCGAAAAATTGCAGGATTAGATAAGTAGCTTTCTTTCAAATAGATCAATACAAGTTTTGGTCGACGGTATAACATCTGATTGTTTCCAGTTGCAAGCAGGAGTACCTCAGGGATCCATTCTTTCGCGAACCTGGTTTCTGTTACAGATAAACGATCTTCTGTCATCTACAGAGAACAATACCTTCAGTTTTGCAGACGATTGTACCCTGGTTTCGTCTTTAAGTACTCTGCGACCGATTACAGCTGCGGAATTTGTGCATACGAGATGTCAACAAATTAATAACTCAAACGCTGACTTAAAGAGGATATCTGAGTGGGGTCAGTTGAATCTGGTGAGCTTCAACGCGAGCAAGACGCAAGCAACTACGTTATCTAGATAGTTCCCCGCTGGAGAACCTCCTCTAATGATGCAAGGCCAACAAATTGCATCCAAAGATTCGATGCACCTTCTCGGCATGAACATGTATCAGCAATAGCTAAGTCGGTATCAGATAAACTTTTCTTTTCAGAGCCAAGCGATACTTCACGTCATTTCAGCTGTTGTTTCTATATAAGGCAAAGATTTGACCTGCTTTGGAATATTGTTCCCATGTATGGGGATCTGCGCCAAATTATTCGTTACGGATGTTGGATAGTGTGCAAAAATGAGCTGTGTGCCTCATCGACCACCCGGAGATCACCCGCGATCTCCAACCGCTAGCTCTCAGAAGACAAGTTGCTAATCTCTGTTTTACAAATATTTCCACAGAAGATGCTCCAAGGAGCTGAAAGACTTTGTTCCGAGAAAACTCATGTTTTACCGGAACACTAGGCAGGTAAGGAGTTCTCATCATATGGCGGTAGATTTAGTAGATATTTTGTTTCTATATAAGGCAAAGATTTGACCTGCTTTGGAATATTGTTCCCATTTATGGGGATCTGCGCCAAAACATTCGTTACGGATGTTGGATAGTGTGCAAAAATGAGCTGTGTGCCTCATCGACCACCCGAAGATCACCCGCGATCTCCAACCGCTAGCTCTCAGAAGACAAGTTGCTGATCTCTGTTTTACAAATATTTCCACAGAAGATGCTTCAAGGAGCTGAAAGACCTTGTTCCGAGAAAACTCATGTTTTACCGGAACACTAGGCAGGTAAGGAGTTCTCATCATATGGCGGTAGATTTAGTAGATATTTTGTTTCTATATAAGGCAAAGATTTGACCTGCTTTGGAATATTGTTCGACCACCCGAAGATCACCGCGATCTCCAACCGCTAGCTCTCAGAAGACAAGTTGCTGATCTCTGTTTTACAAATATTTCCACAGAAGATGCTTCAAGGAGCTGAAAGACCTTGTTCCGAGAAAACTCATGTTTTACCGGAACACTAGGCAGGTAAGGAGTTCTCATCATATGGCGGTAGATTTAGTAGATGTTTTGTTTCTATATAAGGCAAAGATTTGACCTGCTTTGGAATATTGTTCCCATGTATGGGGATCTGCGCCAAAACATTCGTTACGGATGTCGGATAGTGTGCGAAAACGAGCTGTGCGCCTCATTGACCACCCGGAGATCATCCGCGATCTCCAACCGCTGGCTCTCAGAAGACAAGTTGCTGGCCTTTCTCTGTTTGACAGATACTTCCACCGAAGATGCTCCATGGAGGTGAAAGACCTTGTTTTGCCGCAACACTAAGGTGGCTAGGAGATTTCATCTTATGGCGGTACATTTAACGACCCCTCGAACCTCTCTCTATAAGAATTCCTTCGTTCACTGGGCCTGTGAGCTGTGAACCTCATTTCCGTCCAACATCTTCCCAACATCCTACAATTTGGTCCTTTTCAAGAAGCGAGTAAACAGACACCTCAATTCTTCCCAGGCTCCCACTCATGTGGTGTAACAGGTTCGCCTAAGACTGAAAAATTTCCAGTATGATTTTTCCTCATTCCTTGGTTAGACGTTGCCGCAACTCATTAATATTTAGGGATTCACGACTTGACGTGGAAATCATTCGGTCGATTCAATAAATTGGGTTGAAAAATAAATATTTTGTGTTTCATTGACCAATTATCGATACTTTTTTACTGAATGTATGTATTCTCTTAACGCTAAAAGATTTGTATATGTTACTAACGAATTACATTTTTTCCAGGTGAGTACAGAAAATGGAACCTGAAATAGGGTGAGTCAAATTACGATGTTTGATCAGGAAAAAACTTCTTCAAATCTATATTAAAGATTTAAGATACATTATGAATTTGCAAGTGGAATCTAATCACCAATCATTCAAGGCCCATTAGTCAATAAATTATATATCAATACCAACGGAAATTATAGCCGGCTCGGTGGCGTATGGGATATGATGCTCGTCTCCTACGCAGAGTTACCTGGGTTTAATCCCCACAAAGTCGGTGCGATTTTTAGGATTCTGGAAATCGCCTGAGTGTCCATCTTTCGGAGGAGATGTAAAGCTATCGGTCCTGTCTAACAGAGATGTGTTGGACATTAAAGATCCCTTCCCTCGACACGGGAGGGGTTCGGCAAAATTCCCGGGTTAGTGAAGTGACAGAATTCCCCGGAGTGTCATTAGCCGAAAGGCAAACATAGAGCACGTTTAAAAAAAAACAAACAAACAACCGAATTGTAATACTTTTGCCGCTTCGGATTTGTATTACTGAATTATAATCTAGAATCGTGTGAAATATGATTAATTTATTTTGTGAAAATTCATTCTCAATGAAGATGAAGTAAAATATATTCTGTACTTTCCACAATTCTATTTTAACGAACACGACTGGTTTCAACCGTCTGTATTTTCAAGTGGACTACAATTTAAGACCGTCATACAACTCTGTTTCCCCTTCCCTTGAATAGACGTTCTAATAGGTTTTGCAGTGGAGAGCCCTTTCAATGATTCGTTCATCGAAGCTCTCGCGGAGTGAACATCGTTAAAAACACTCTGTGCAACAATTATTTTCTATCACTCTTACTCCGAATACTTTCTCTGTTTATATTTGGTCACACTCCCAAATTTCGCGACAATTTTTTCTACGTTTGTGGAACTGTACATGGATACGGCTCGACAAGAACATCTGTGTGAGTGTTATAGCCCCTCTTGTAGCGCGTTAACTTTGCCAATCGCGTGGCCAAGAACTCAGTTCTTCTAAAACATATACAGATCATAATCGGCATCATTTGGATGATTGAACCTGGCCATCGGGACTCTCGGTCAAACAGAGAGGGAGTTTGAGGAAATATCGCAGGTTATGTATTTTTTTTTATTGTCTCCTTAGTCCATTGCATGCCCTTGCTTGCTATGTAAAATCTTTTCTCAGATTTGTTTAGACATGTAAGAAGAATGATTGTTGAAATATTTTTCTGCAGGTTTTCTTTCTTCATTGTTACAGATTCCTGTCCCAAACCTTTCACCCTTGTCTTCGTTTGGAAATCATGAAATGCAAGAGAGAATGAAGCAGCTAAGCAGAAAAATCTTTGGTACTCTTTATGTACACACGACACTAACACAACATCAACAGACAAGCTATTGCTAGTGCAATAGCGACAGAGAAACGAGTTTTTTTCACTCGTTTATTAAATCATATACAAGAAGTATGGTTCCCCTGTTACATTTCCTGAGCTCACAATTGTGTTTTTCCTGACAAAATAAAGCGAGCAATATATATATATATATATATATATATATATATATATATATATATATATATATATATATATATATATATATATATATATATATATATATATATATATATATATATATATATATATATATATATATATATATATATATATATATATATATATATATATATATATATATATATATATATATATATATATATATATATATATATATATATATATATATATATATAAATAGAGAGGATTTACAAATTTAATTTACAATAAAGTCCATAATTTTTTTTATATGATTCAATAAACGAGTGACAAAACCTGAATAAAATACTCGTTTCCCTGTCGCTATTGTACTAGCAATAGCTTGTCTGTTTATGTTGTGTTAGTGTCGTGTGTACATAAAGAGTACCAAAGATTTTTCTGCTTAGCTGCTTCATTGTCTCTTGCATTTCATGATTTCCAAACGAAAACAAGGGTGAAAGGAAGGGAGTTTGGGACAGGAATCTGTAACAATAGGAAAGAAAACCAGCAGAAAAATATTTCAACAATCAATTTTCTTATATGTCTAAACGAATCTGAGAAAAGATTTTACATAGCAAGCAAGGTCATGCAAAGGACTAAGGAAATAATAAAAAAAATACATAACCTGCGATATTTTCTCAAATTTCATCTCTGTTTGACCGAGAGAGCCCTGATGGCCAGGTTCAGTCATCCAAGTGATGCCGATGATGAACTATAGATGTTTTATAATCATTATGGACCCAATAATCTGGGTTGACATTGCCCATATATTATTTCTTCGTGGAACTTGTTTAATTTAAAGAAAAATTTGCGAAAAGATTTTGACAGTCGTTCGAAAAAAAATTAACCACGTTCTGCTATGGTTGGGTTCGTCATTTTTGATTAAAGAAATACAGGATCTGAAGAATGGCAGACGTTCAGTTACCAGGTGGTGTACACAGGAACAAAGATGAGTATAAATGCTTCCAAAACTCTCCAATATTTTGAAGAATAACGAGGTGTAGACTCGTAGACCAATATGGCGTTTCAATGAATAATTCACAACGAAGATAAACGTAAGGTAAGGTGAAATTATTCCATTTTGCAGCTCTTGAATGGAAAAATCCTTATAAAACGAACTAAGGTAGATATAGGAAAAACAACTCTTCCATCCAAGAGAATAATTTTCACGCCGATCGAAATGTACGTATCTACTTGTGATTAATCCAAGAAGTTTGTTCTCTTAATGAATGAACCGAACCAAGAGATATCAGATCGCGCGGAAAGGCGACTAAAAAATTGATAGAGAGTTCTGGACAACATACGCCACCTAGTACTTATGATTTTTAATACTACATCGATATTATCAGATATTCAAGATTTCTATGTAATATACCAATGATTTGTTCGAGTCCCTCAGAAAGAATAATTATAGATTTCTTTGCTCGATTTAATGACGAATCCAACCTGCGACAAGCATAGTGTAATTAACTATCTGTGATATATTGAATATCATCTAAATACCTTTGATTGTTTCATGTTTTCTAAAATTTTTCATCATATAATTCATTTTTTTTCTCTCATTATAGAGCTCTGAAGATGGAAAATAATTTTCCGAAACGTCGGCAATTTTGAGGATTGTTTTTCTTCAAACACCACTGGTTCCACTACCTACCATTCCTAATTGATTTATAGTTTCAGTTTGGGGTTGAACTTTTCATTCTTGTGAAATATCAATAAATCGAGAAATCCAACAGAGTTGAGATCTGTTTTCACTAGTGAATTTCTTTCGAGAATCGATGGAGGATCATTTTTCTTCATTGGCTGTATTTCACATATAGCTTCTGTATTAAAACAGAAAATGGGAGACCTTGTACAACGACAAGCAATTTGTAAGTGCGAAATCTCTGTTTATGTTTACATATTTGTAAATAGATCTGTCTGCTTTGAAAAAATATAAAAAATATCAACCAGTTATCTTCCACCACATAATTCTTCTCACAGTATACGAGCGCCATTCTGCACGATTCTGCAATTCCAAAATATCGACTCGTTTATTTGTTAAAAGCGTGGTTGATGTTCCTCGGAAAGAGTGTTCTATTTAGTCTAATGGATCTGGCGAATTCAGCATTCAGAAATTGTCGAGAACCGAGTTCCACTTTTGTTCGGACCAATCACTTACTTGTCACATGTCCATTACACTTAGATGAAAATAAATTGGGGAACTGACCTTCATACCGGACTTGGATATACAAAATAACACTTGACGTTGGCATCTTTATTTTATGTATAAAGTCTATAGCGCCATGAGTTGGTTAAAATTGCCTAAGAACGAATCGTTACGGCAGGTATCACATATGATAGAGGTTGTAAAAAGATGCCTACAAAAAAAATTTCAACCCTCTAGGGGCTCTACAGTCGATATTATAGGTAATGTTCTCTTTTTATTTAGAAATCTGAAAAAATTCATGCAGGTTCATCTTTTGGTTATAAACAACCATGATTTTTTTCGGAATTTTCCGATGGAATATGCGCCCTGAAAAAAATCGAAATTTTCAACTGTTTTGGCTAACTTTCAATTAATGCTATTTTGTGTCTTTTTTTTTCCGTTCTTTCGAATACCGCCACCAGAATGGACAATTTCATAGATTGATTACCATCCCGTTATCACCAGAAAATTTCAACAAAGAATTAAATTTGATTGAACAAATAGCCAAAAATAATGGTTACAATCCCAAACTAATAAATAATATTTTGAATAAAAAACAAAGTAGAATCGCATTGAATGAAGTTTACCCTGTCGATAAATTGAAACAAAAATTCAACAACTTAACCTACGTTGGCATTACAAGTGAGAAACTAAAATCATTCTTGAGTAGCAATAATTTCAACATAGCTTTCCAAACTAATAATAATTTAGGCAAATATATAAAAATAATAAAACCAAAACAGGTAAAAACAATAAATCAGGTGTTTATAGATTGAATTGCAATGACTGTGATAATTTCTAAATTGGTAGAACACATAGAAATATTAATATTAGAATATCGGAACATAAACGCAGTTTTTCAAATAAAAAATCAGATTCAAATTACGCGAATCATCTCTTAGAAAATAATCACTCTTTCGACCCACAGTTTGAAATTTTGCATACAGATAATAAATATTGGAAGGTAGATCTTTCGGAAACTTTAGAAATCAACAAACACAAACACTCAGGTAGACTCATCAATGAACAAGTCGATTTAAGCCCTTCACCTCAATTAAATGTCTTCAGGGAGCAATCTATTCCTTAATTTTATTGGATATAATAATATAAATGATATAAATAATATAAATAAATATCATAAATAACCACTTAAGAAGAAGCAACCTAATAAGCTTTTAATTACTCAAGAACATTTATATTTATATTCTCATTCTTATTTTCTGTACATTCATTCGTCTGAAGAAGCTACGGTGTGGTGAAACGCGTTACGAATCGCAAGTATTAAGTGAAATTCCTGAAAACACAGTACTTGTTTTTTATTATTGATTATGGAATTGTACCAAGTAAAAGCCTCCCAAATTCAAACATAATTTGTTGTTGTTTAGCTACTTTCAATTTCTTTTCATTGAAGAGGATCAAGTAGAAAATATATACCTTGCAATTAATTACATGCTCAAACAGTTTCAGGGAAATGGCTCGCACACAAATTGACATATTTATTGGAAGTACATTAACAAATTTCCATGAAGCCAGAGAAACGTTACACGCAGTTAGAAGTGTTAAATGTTTCGCGAAAATTCATTTTATAGCGTCGTTGTGGTTCGAATAGGCATCATTCCTGTATTATACGAGAATGTGGAATATTTTCTCATTGACCGCAACGAATTGCCTAACCAAGACCATATTGTTATGCCGAGTACCGCAATTCGACCCAAGTGGTCCGTGTTGTTTCGAATATTACGTGAACTCGTAACAACAATAATATCATTATTGGCACTCCTCGACATCGGAAAAATGAATCCCATCTGGCGCCTTGGCACAAAACTCGTTGAAATAGCACTCTCGCCCTTGGCCGCAATTGTGTTTCGCATAGAGGCTATTTCATTGGGGTAGGAAGACTTGGCCTTCATGCCGACGAAATGGAAATGTCAGAAACAGGAAGACGCTTTACATGACTCTTCGATATAATGATGAGTACTCACAAAGATCTGGAATATTGCAAGTTTGATGGAAGTTTAGTCCATTAAAAAGTTGAGAAAGAAGGATAATTGAATGAGTTTTAAGTGATAAGGTTGGTGAAACTGTTTTGATCTGATGAAGTCGTCAAGAATTTGAATATTTTATCATAAATGAAATAAAACACTTTCATCTGATTTCCACAATATTTATATTTAATACGCACATCAACCTGCTCGGTGGCGTAGAAGTTATGATGTTCGTCTCCTGCGCAGAGTTACCTGGGTTCAATCCCCACGAAGTCGGTGCGATTTTTCGGATTCTGGAAATCGCTTGAGTTTCCATCTTTCGGAGGAGATGTAAAGCCGCCGGTCCTGTCTAACAGGGATGTGTTGGACAATAAAGAACCCTTCCCGCGACACCAGAGGGGTTGGGCAATATTCCGGGTTAGTAAGGTGACAGAATTCCCTGGCGTGTCATTAACCGAAAGGCGGAAATAGAGCAGGTTAGAGGAATAACAAACAAACAATATGCATATGACGGTTACGTCATATTTAAGGGTCTATACTTAATTTATTAAAGACGTAAAGTAATAAAAGCTCATTAAGTATGTAAATCTCTTAGAAATGTAGTGTGGGCAAATTTAAAAATAAGTGTACAAATCGACAAAAATATCTGTGCAGTTCAGATTCTTATAAGATGCGCGAAAAATAAAAGAGATAACAAGCGGAGGAAGTAAGATGAATAATACGTTCTGCAATGTAATGTCAAATACCTATCAGGGTCGAAGTAAGGGTATTTTGGGAAAATTATTCCTCTTAGGCATATGATATTTCAAGGTACTCGATCATTTTAACTTCTATTATACCGGGTGAGTCAATAAGTCAAGGAACTTCTATGTCTCGGAAACTGTTTGAGATAGAAGCAAAATTTTTTCTGATTATTGTTTTATAAGTATGTGTGCATTACTTAAAATTATTTTCGTACATACAGGGTGTCCCATTTTTGCTCCAAGGACAAACATAGATTTTTTTAATCGGCACGCCCTGTATTTTTTATCATATTCTGATTACAATTTGGATGTTCTCTTCAACGATATCTGTCTTGTGTCCAAACAACTATCGGTAGATTTTGAATTAATTAAAATATCGATAATTTCGGGAATTTGGAAGTTTTTTCAAAAGTTCTCAAATGCCTCATTTCGCATAGTTTACGCATGATATTTTTTTGTCGTGAGGTAAAAGTGTTGAACCTTATTATCAAATGAAGAAAAAAATTGTTTTATACCGAGTGTTCCTAGTAACCCGACAAAATGAAATTTTTCAAACATGAAAAACTTTTTTTTTCAAATGTAACACCCTGTATCTTTTTCACGTGTTTTGTTCCCACTCGAATGAGCTTCACAACGATACCTTTTTTCAAAAATCCGATGGAGATTTCTCAGAAAATTTCGAAATTAGTGTGAGGTTTAGGTATTTCTTACAATAAACATGCTGTTGATAAAATTCATTCATTCATTCATGTGGCGTCACATATTTATTCCCAACGTTACCCAAACAGTAGACATCCTAGGAAAGAGGCATTCGAGAGACTGAAGGAAAGGTTTGAAAGAACTGGACAAGTTCGATATGAGAAGAAGGAGAGAACTAACCGTGTACTCAATGAAGAGAATAGCATGCAGGTTGTTTTGAGCGCAGTAGAGAAAGATGAAAAGATTGTGTTTTGGTTTTTCTAGACGAAATGTCAAACATATTAATGTTATCAAATTCAAAATATTGTCTTCTATCCAATTCCCAAATTTCATCAAAATATCCTTAATAGAAAAAAAGTTACAGGAATGGCCCTAATTTCAGTTACATGTGGTATGTTCATGAATGAGGAATCACCTCGTGAAATTTTTCGCACTTATTCTCTAGTGATGTTGGAAGGCGATTTTTTCGGCGGAAAATTGTTCTAGGGAAAGCGGATCGGGGCTATCTTGGTCGTCATAGAATCGCTCGTGAAATCTTTTGCACTTATTCATGCACCCTGTATGTCGATAATGGTATTGTGTCCAGTTTTCTGATAAATCCTCAGCTCAAGATAGATGAGGTTGTGATAATTGCATTCATTCACATTGTGTTCCACTTCATGGTTGATCCATAGCTTATTACTATCGTAATTCTCGAAAATTGAAGTGCGTAATTTATGTTTCTGCAAACGTGGTGTTTAGTTAATAAAAATGCATTTTGGTTGCCCTATCACATGTGGAAAACTGCTGGGTTAGGCTAGTTATTTATAGCTACAAAATTAACAGAATGTAAATCGCGTGGATGGACACAGAGGTCGTTAACTTTTCAAGAAAATCGGTTGAGATGTATGCTATACTCTCCTACACCTTCAAGTTGATTTCAAGATATTCGACAAGAGTCTCTTAACTCTTTGACACAAAATGGCTCAATATCCATTACTCTCTCCTTTTCGCATTGACAGCTATATAAGCCTGTTGCACTTGCACTTTTATCAAGCATCTGGTCCGTTATATCCTTTCCCCTCGACCACTTACTGTTCATATACATTTTCAACCCTACATTTGTCGGACGAGGGACTTCAGTCGCCTCTTATTCGTACATTAACAGCTTCATTATATTCGTACGTCTTCGTCGGCTCGAGTACCTGTTCAGGACATTACAACTTACTCCCTTTCGAAGTTTCCCTTCGATTGCTCCTTCACTTGAAAGATCAACAATCGAAAAGTGCTCACGTTGACAAGTATCACGATGAAGACTAAACGTGTCACCAATTTTCAACGGGTGAATCGAGAGAAACAAGGGATGAAAAACAATTAGTTGAGGATTAGGATGTTTGTTTTGTTATTATGATGAGCTTAAGGTATTTCACAGATATTTCGGTTCGATTTTAAGCAGAAAAACTTGAACTGAATATAATATTGCTAGACAAGTTTCCGAAGGTTCCCTGATTTCATTCATAAAAGTATACAGTATACAGTGTGAGCTGCGGTGTAAATATTCCACGAGTACAGAAACCGTGAATATATAGGAAATAAATGAAAAAAAAACGATTTAATTGAAGTTTTTGACCATATTGAAGCAAGTGCTAGTTGTAAAAGAGACGGTGGAGGTGTTTTTGTAGCGATAAGGAATACCTTGGATGCAAAACAGGTGGTGGATCTCCAAAGCGACGCCGAGGATGTGTGGGTCGAAATTAAAATAGGAAAAATTAAATCACTACTGTGTTGCGTTTACCTCTATCCTGGGGATTCAAATGCAAGCACAAGTTTCGCCTCAAAGTTTTGTGAAATTAAGGATAAAATTGACATGAACTTCTCATCTGTTCGGTGGGAGCGTGATACGGATTCGAAGTTCTCATTCCTCGAACCGAGGAGAGTCGATTCGAATTCTTCCACTGTTTTGGATTCTATATCTATTTGTGAACTTATGCATGGAGTTACTAATTGCTCAGATAAGACTCTCGATCTGATTTTCTGTAATAAATTTAGAGTATCATCTTTAGTGCGATGTGATAATCCTCTAGTGCAGGAGGATGAATACCATCCTTGTATTGAATTCCTTTTCAAATTGAACTATAAATATTTAGAAAGTCGCAAGAATAAGGTGGTCTTCAGGTTCCACAAAGCTGATTTTATATTTATTTATCGAAGAATCTCAGATGTACCTTGGTCAGAAATATTATCAAATGGTGATCTGAACACCTTCTATGTCACACTCAATAATATTATATATATATATATATATATATATATATATATATATATATATATATATATATATATATATATATATATATATATATATATATATATATATATATATATATATATATATATATATATATATATATATATATATATATATATATATATATGTCCATTACTTATCTCATTATTTTTATGGGTTTTATATTTGAGAATATTTTTCCAATATGTGCCATAAGTTTTTTGATCGATTACCTCTGGAATATTGAGTCAATCTTCCTAAATCACATCTGATAGAAGAAATTTTACCTTCTAACCTTTTTTGCCATGAAGGTTTTTTCTAGATATTATAATTAGATCCAAAATTTTCTAATTTGTATCCAGAATGTTTAACTACTGTAATAGCGGCACAATATATAATCAGATGAAGTGTATAGATATTCATTACTTTAACAAGTTGCTTTGGAAGAATATTCTCATTAAGCTCGTTTATACAATCGAAAATTTTCTTTGAATAATGAATTTTAGGAAGTTTAGGTCTTAAAGTTGGGTCAATATTTTCAAATGAATTCATTTGATTGAGAAATAAATTTTCTATATCTTTGTTATCATTATTTTTAGATGAATTTTCTGATTTATTTTCGATGCTTTTCATGAATGGGACTAGGTTTTCATCTGAAATTTCAAAATTTAAATGTTCTACTTGTTGAATGTTTTTTTAATTGATTTTAATTCTGATTCAGATATAAAGTTTCTATTTTCAATATACCGTCTTTGATTCGCAATGCTTTGTTCTGAAATACAGCAATTGGGAATTTTTCTTTGAACATATTATATAGTTTAGACATGTACCCTTTTTATTTGTTCCATTATTTGTTATTTTGTAATAACAAAACATAATGAATTTATTCATTTCATAAGTCCATTTCATGCGTTTTATTTTTTATTAATTTTGTGAAGATCTGAATTAGGTGATGAAGTTATGATAAGATTAGAGGAACAAGGTGATTCTACATGATTATGAAAACAGTCATCAAAACTTTTGTTGTTCGAAGAGTAGACAGAACAAGTAGAAATGTCAGAACCCTTAGATTTACTTCGTGTATGATATGAATGTATAGTTTTCAAAATATTATTCCTACCTTCATTTAAGTTGTTTACCTTATCATCATATTCATGATCAACGGGCCCAGAAATAATTTTCTTTGCAACGTTACCTGAATCAGATGATATGAAAGTTTGAGAATCTGATGGTCCTGCATCTAAACGATCTTGAGTGCAGATTTTGAAGTTCTTCTCCAAGAAATATCTATTATATGAATCGCAAAGATATTTTGGTGGATTATATTCATCATCAGAGTCATATTCGTATGAAGAATTCATTTTTGGAATTCGAAAATTGGACAGTTGTCAATAATATATTTCATAAAACGTTTTCCTGAAAAATGAATCAATAAAGGTAGGAAATTTTATGTGTACTTACTTTTGATAACTTAAAAATACTTATCTGAAAAATAGAACTAATTTAAATATCTAAAACTTTTCAAAATTCAAAATTTTAGCAGTGATGTTCGTTTATGGAATAATTGTCACCTCGTGCCAACAAGAAAATGCAACAGGGAACCATACTATCTTGCTATATATATATATATATATATATATATATATATATATATATATATATATATATATATATATATATATATATATATAGAGGGGTTTCACCCGAGTTGCCCATATATCTGTTCATGCAATCAAACTGATTTCATGAAAAGATATAAAATACACCACCAGTAATTAATACCATTGCTAGGCAATGATTATAATCAAAACATATCCTGGAATAATTATATATTAGGATAACGTTAAATGTTATGAGAATATATCAATCTACCAGAATATATACATACTATAGCATCATCAGACAATGATATCAATGTACCAACGAGTAGTGTCAGAGGCTTTCTCCCCGGAAAAATCCAGTGTACGGACCTTAGTCAAGTAATACTGAATGTTACTCATTAATAGTTTTCTTTGTGTGAAGTGGTGGACGATCGAATAGAATACTGCTCTGAATATAAATATGACAAAATTGTCAGTTAATTATATTACATTTATATAAACAAATAAATAAAATATGAAATGAGATTCTGAGCAGTATAAACTAAAGAGAAAACCTATGACTTCACCTCATTATTTTTTCGGAAACAAACCTACGTAGAATATTACAAGATTCGATGACTGTTATCCTTTGTAACTGTTCAAACAAATTTTTCTTCAGACCCAAAATCTCAACACTTTTGTGAAGATTCCTTTTCCAGTCGCCAATATATATATATATATATATATATATATATATATATATATATATATATATATATATATATATATATATATATATATATATATATATATATATATATATATATAAATAAATAATATTAAATAACTAACTGCTAATTTGACGTAAGATACACGCTGTTAGATAGATAGATTAGAAATAAGCGACTTAAACTAAAGAGATACTACTAACATTCGAATATCTTTCCGCCCATAAAAGAACAACGATATTTCATGTAACAACGTCGAACATAGCTAGCATTCTGAGATAATTTCATTGATGCTATATGACACGAAAGGAAAACTAAAATCTCTGATGCAATCTGGAAAATTCTAGAATGTGGAAATAAAACTAAATTAGAAGATTCCCGAATGAGAATACCAGCGTATCTTGAACAATCGCCTGACGATTAAGGAGTAAAAAGACGTTCGTTGTTCCAAACAATTTTTAAATGAGAGCCATTTTCATTAATTCTAT
This sequence comes from Cryptolaemus montrouzieri, assembly GCA_013387265.2. Lineage (NCBI taxonomy): Eukaryota > Metazoa > Arthropoda > Insecta > Coleoptera > Coccinellidae > Cryptolaemus > Cryptolaemus montrouzieri. The sequence goes on from JABFTP020000165.1 coordinate 2,916,682, forward strand.
TACGGCATTGTTTTAGCTATTCTTGGCCGCAAAATTAAATAGGAATTTGTGGTAATTTGGGAGAAATGATCCTTTAGCTGCTTCCTCCTTCCACTTACTGGGTGTCGGTTATCCGGTTTTCAGTCATTAGGAGGTTTTCTTTGTAGACAGGGCGGTATTTAGATCAGAAATGTAAACTAGTTCAATGTATATCCCCGTTTCAATTATTAGTTTTAATTATTATATTTTTCTATGAATGTTTAGAATCGATTCATTTCGTAAGACAAATATTTATTTTTCATACATTAGATTTTCAGCTGAAATCAATCATTTTTTGCGACGGAAACAAGGACAACTTGATATTCGAAGTTTGGTGTTACAAATTGCCCTATACCTAAAATGCATATATATGTATATATATAAAAAAAGGGGTTCAACCCCGATGAGTTGCCTATATTCATGTAATGAAACTGATTTTATGAATAAATATGAATCCACCACCCGGTAATTAAAACCATTGCCAGGCAATGATTATAATAAAAACATATCCTGGAATCATCATATATTAGGATAACGTTAAATGTTATGAGAATATATCAATCTACCAGAATATATACAAACTATAGCATCATCAGACAATGACATCAATGTACCAACGAGTAGTGCCAGATGCTTTCTCCCCGGAAAAATACAGTGTAAGGACCTTAGTCAAGTAACACTGAATGTTACTCATTAATAGTTTCCTTTGTGTGAAGTGGTGAACGATCGAATAGAATACTGATCTGAATATAAATATGACAAAATTGTCAGCTAATTATATTACATTTATATATACAAATAAATAAAATATGAAATAAGATTCTGAGCAGTATAAACTAAAGAGAAAACCTATGACTCTACCTCATTATTTTTTCGGAAAGAAACTACGAAGAATATTACAAGTTTTGATGACTGTTATCTTCGGTAACTGTTCAAATAAATTTTCTTCAGAACCAAAATCTCAATATTTTTGAAGATTTCTAGGAATAACACCTGTTGTAGAAATAATAATCGGTAGAATGAATATTCTTTTCATTTTCCATATTTTTTCATCTCGTCGCCAAGAATCATATATTTAGATATTTTTTCATTGTATTTATTTTGTATATTATGTGTGTCGGGTATAGCAATATCAATTATATATGTTATTCGATTTTGTTTTTCAGTAAGAATGATATCTGGCCTATTGTGTTTTACAGCTGTGTTGCATAGAATTGTTTTATCAAAATAAAGTTGATATTTCTCGTTTTCACAAATAATCTCAGATTCATATTTGTAAAATTTTGTTTCTTTTGGGAATGAGGTCATGTTTAATTTCTAGACTTAAATGAGTAATATTAGCGACGGCATTATATCTTTCTAAATAATCTGTTGAAGCAAGAACTGAGCAAGATGATAATATATGAAAAACTGTTTCTGAAGAACAAAAACATCTACGGCAAGAATCATCTTTATTTTGCTTGATTATGTGTTTTCTATAATTCTTCGTGAGAACAACCTGATCCTGGATCGCAATTGCCAAGCCTTCTGTTTCAGCGAACAATTCTCCAGATACCTACCATCTATTTGATGCGATTTCATCAATATAATCATTTTTCAATTCTTTAGGGTGCTTTCCGTGTAATTCCTTCTGCATCCAACTTTCTCTTTCAGAATTATTATCAAAAATATCAAAATCTACCTTTTGAATTGTCAAGTTTAGAGGTGTAAGATTATAATCTGAAGCAACAACAATATCATGTAATTTAGACGTTCTCTGTTTATCATGAAAATGGAAACGTAGATGAAAAATCTGTTTACTATGAAGATTATTCAAAACAGTTAATCCACGACCTCAAAGATGTCTAGGTAGTGTAACTATTTGAACATCTGACTTTGGGTAGTGCTGATGATATTTACAAAGCATTTTCCTCGTTTGACATTGTAATTCATTTAGATCAGTTTCAGACCATTCAATAATTCCGAAAGAAGATGTAAGAATAGGAAACGCATAGGAGTTGATAGCTCTGAAAAGGGTTTTACTAGTTAAATGACTCTTGATGATAATTTTAAGTCGGTTGTAATATCAACTTCTGATATTTTCTTTAGTGCTGCTATGGTTAATTGTCTTCTCTTGAACAAATCCAAGATATTTATACGTATCTCCTTGATGCATTGGCTCGATTTCGATATTGGAAATCTTTATATAAACAGAGTTGATCTTTTCCTCCTCAATAGAAAGATTTTTACATTTTGAAAGCCCAAATTTCATATGAATATCATTGGAATAGTTGAAGGTTATCTCAAGAAGACTTTTCAAATGAGATCTAGTTCCGGCATATAATTTAATATCATCTAAATAAATTAAGTGACTTAATTTGAATTCAGTTGATAGACTCTTTATTTTGAAGCCGAAACTAGTAGCATTTAATTCATGGATTAAGGCAAAGACAAAAACCAAAGAGCATTTAAAGAATCATCTCGAACAATGCCTCTTTTGATAGGAATTACTTCGGATGTTAACGATTGTTTTGAAATATCTAAATGAAGATTGGATCTCCAATTTTTCATTACAAATTCAAGAAAAAGACGAAGTGTCTCATCAATTTATTAAATTTCTAAAATTTCTTGAAGCCATGAATGAGGAGAACTATCAAATGCCTTTTGGTAATCAATGAAGGCTGTATGAATATTTCTCTTCTTGTTTGAGCTTGATTCAAAGCAACAGAATCAATTACGAGTTGCTCTTTAGTGCCAAGGTGTTATTTTCTACCTCCTTCTTGTTGTTCGGAAAGAATATTATGGTTCTCCAAATGGGCATAAATTTGTTGGGTAGTACATACAGTTAGAATTTTATATATTGTTAGAAGGCAAGTTATTGGTCTAAATTGAGATGGATCAATAGTAATAGCACTTTTCGGTTTTAAATAAGTAATTCCTTGTGTGAAAAATAAATGAGTAGATGCGGGGTTCTTTATTATAAATGAAAAATATTCAGCTAATTTTTCATGAACGCAAGAGAATTTCTTGAACCAAAAGTTATGAATACCATCAACACCTGGAGATTTCCATCCAAATTTTTTTTGTATATATATATATATATATATATATATATATATATATATATATATATATATATATATATATATATATATATATATATATATATATATATATATATATATATATGTTGAATTCTTTCAGATAAGATTGATTTTGCCTGTGTTCAAAATTTTGAAAAATATCAAAAGGTAATATTCGATGTGCTGTTTCTTTCGAATCATCTAAAATTTTCGTTAAATTATTCAAGTGATTAATTGTGATTAATTGTGAATTTGATTTCGAACGATAGTATTTTAGTGGATAATTTACTGTTGAATTTATTTACTTCCCGAGAATTTGGACCTGTTCCGTCTAAGAGGTAGTGAATAGTCTTCAGTCCTTGTGATATATGGTTTGGTTTCATTCCATTTCTTCTGCAATTCAGTAAAAAAACTCTACGATTCCTTATAGCCGCAAGCTTGGTTCTTGTTTCAGCCCAAAATTTTAGAACAGTTACCGCTTCATTGCTATAAGTCGTTTTGGTAGTAGAGTAAAACCCACATTTGAAATAACTAGTATGGAAGGTGATGACGCCAGAACTTATAGTAGAAAGTTGTAAGGGTTATGGTCAGGGCTTGAGAAGGTCAAATTCAACTAAATCACTATATTTCGGCCGCTAACAGGGCCTTCCTCAGGAGAACTACAATAAAAGTATAACTAAATGAACAACATATTCTACATGGACTAAAATCGAATGAAATAGTCACAGTATATAAATGACACTAGAAATTTGCAACTTGCTAATAATTATAAAATAATATTTGAAATTTAGCATTAAAATCTTGTTAAGATAAAATTTTGAAAATATAATATGACAGGAAACTCAGTGATTGATGTGCAAAAATGTTAAATTTTATTGTCGAAATTTCATAGAAGAGTTTGGCATCAAATGAATTTTCCATTTATGATTCAACTTCAACAAAATTCGTCCTAATGCCGGCTCGGTGACGTAGAGGATATGATGCTCGTCTCCTGCGCAGAGTAACCTGGGTTCAATCCCCACAAAGTCGGTGCGATTTTTCGAATTCTGTGAATCGCTTGAGTATCCATCTTTCGGAGAAGATGTAAATCCGTCGGTCCTGTCTAACACAGATGTGTTGGACATTAAAGATCCTTTACCTCCACACGAGAGGGGTTCGGCAAAATTCCCGGGTTAGTGAGATGACAGAATTTCCCGGCGTGTCATTGGCCGAAAAGCGGAATCAGAGCACGTTAAAGGAATAACAAACAAACTAATTCGTTCTGTCTGTGATTGTCAACCGAAATCAAAAAACTGTAAATATTACTGAGATTTCTTAGGTCGATTCTTTAATTTATTGTGTTGTTCTCTCAAATATAACACATTTCAAGAAATTTGTATTTTCTTTCGTTTTTTTCAATATCGAGAATTATTATATTTTCAAAATTCATATTGTGACCGGTTCTATGTACGTGGTTGGCCAAAGCACATCTTTCAGGATGTAGTCTAGCATGACTTTTGTGTAATGCGATTCTTCTATTTATTGAGACCAAGAGGTCTCCAGATGAGCCTAAATCATCTAAATCAGAAAATTTTCGATAACTACTTGAGAAGTTTCATGACACTTCATAAAAAACAATTTGCCTACCAACCGGGCAAGTCTACAATTGATGCCCTAAACGCTCTAGTCAAAGAAGTGGAAGGAGCACAAGAGGCTTAGCCTTAGCTCTATTTGGAGATATAGAAGGAGCCTTCGACAATACCTCCTATACATCCATTAACAATGGTGCAAACAACAAGGGTGTCGAAACACCCACCATTAAATAGATCAGAGAAATGCTCGAGGCCGGATCATAACGGCCACTTTTGGAGACACTGAAATATCGGTGTCAGCAGTGAAAGGATGCCCTCAAGGAGGTGTCCTATCGCCGCTACTATAGTCAGGAGTTGTTGATGGTCTCTTAGAAAGACTCAACAACGCTGGCTCTAACGCACAAGGCTATGCAAATGATCTAGTCATCATCATTAGGGGAAATCATGATGGAATCTTATCGAACCTGATGCAAAAAGCCATTAACATCGTGAATGAGTAGTGAGCTGAAGAAGGGCTCAGCATCCATCCAGACAAAACCATTCTAATTCCATTCACAAGACATAGAAAGTTGAACTTGAAGCCCCCCTTTCTGTATGGACATACTCTGAAATTTTCGAAACATGCTACGTATCTAGGGTTAATCCTAGATCAGAGACTCGATTGGAATTCACACATTGATAAAACTTTTTTCAAGGCTACATCGTGCCTATGGGCATGTCGTAGACTCTTCGGAAATACCTGGGGGCTACTGCCAAAAATAACCTACTGGTTATACACAGCGGTTGTATGACTCATTGTCACATATGCATCGTTCGAATGGTGGACGAAAATACCCAAAATAAGGTGCAAAAACTGCAGCGGTTAGCGTGCATGGGCATAACAAGGGCTATGAGAAGCACCCCGACTACTGCCCTGGAGGTAATCCTAAATCTACCTCCTCTTCATATAAAATTGAAGAAGGAGGCGTTGATGGCGGCATTACGGCTCCAAGACACAAAAAACTATTACCTGGTGATCTGAATGGATACCTGGAAGATTCTGAATTACATAGCACCAGAAATCTTATCACAACCATCGGATATAATGCCGCTTAAGTTTGAAGGGAAAAATAAATCAATTAGACCAAAAATCTACCATCTGGTACACGAACGGATCGAAAACGATTGATGGAACAGGAGCAGGCATGTATTGACCCAAGTACACCACATCAGTGCCTCTGGGCTCTACTCCCACAATCATGCAAGCAGAAACACTTGCTGTAAACCTGTGCTGCCAGGAAGGACTATGAAGGAAACTCAAAGGTGCACAGATTTACATTTTAACGGACAGTCGGGCAGTGATTAAAACTCTAAACGCTCACAGTTATAGGAGCATCTGTGTATGCGAATGCCGTTAACCCTTGAAGCAACTTGCTGAGGGGAACAAACTTTTCCTGTGGTAGGTGCCTGATCACGAAGGCATACAAGGAAATGAAGCCGCTGACGAACTGGCTAGATCAGCTGCTGGAATCCCACCCATCGGACCTAAACCGTTCTGTGGTCTAAGCAAGCCGCACAGACGATAGGAACTAGAACGGTGGGAAGAATCTAGCAAAATAGAATACTGGAGGAAAACCTCAGGCCAAAGGCAAGCGAAAAAGTTCATTGACTATTCGCCAAAGAAGACAAAACAGCTTCTAGACCTCTCTAGAGACGAGCTGAGGACTATAAGAGGCCGCCTTACTGGACACTGCCCACAGAGATACCATCTCAGTAAAATGGGCAAATCGGAAACGGCAACATGCAGAATGAGTAAACAGGGCGATGAAACTGCTGAACATATTCTTTGTAGTTGCATCGCAACTGTCTGTCAAAGACATATACACTTCGGTAGCGACAAGCTAGAGCACGAAGTTGAAGCGAAAGCTCCCACGGAGATTCTTAAATTTGTAAGGGAACTAGATCTACAGGGAAATGAATGAAGAAGGGTTACGAACAAAAGACCAACTTGGTCGCAGTTCGGAAAGGCTTGTAAGGCCAAGCGACACCTTGCAATGTAATGTGAAGTAATGTAGACGGATTCAGGCTTATATCAGGGCAAGAAGAGGTAATACAAGCTACTGGGGTCGAGAAAAAACACCTACTTTGTGAGAAACAATCTTCAATTTTTTTACTTCATAGGGGAAAGTCTCTTATTTCTTTTTTTGTTTCTTCCTTAACAAAAACCTTAATTTATTTCTTTTTTCGATTGAAATATCTCAAAAAGGATCAATTCTAACAATCCTTCGAAATTTTCAAAATCCTTGAGGAAATATTCAAAATATCGGGTGATTCCATATAAATTTGGTTGTGTGTGGGTCTAAATGAACTTTCCACGGGCCTGCGTTCTTGATATGAAATTTTACGAAACGTTCAAATGTTGCAACGTTATATCTACCAAGATATTCATTTTTGATGTAAACGCAAAAACATGTCAATTTTTGTTTCGAGGGGGACATCTTTTGGGGTACAATACTTGCCTGAAATATCAACCCCCTAAGCGGAGGTTGCAATCCTTGAACATTTTGAATAAGGAAGGTGGATCGAGTGATGACTCAAAAACAAGGGGGTATCTTTGTCTACAATGCCTTGAACGAATTTCTATTTTCAATTGAAAACTGTGAAAGATATAGGGTGAGCAACTGAAAGATAGGGAAGACTATTTCCCTGTGACTATTCAAGTTTCAGTGAGGTAAAATGGAACAGATCCATGCTCATCAATGGCAGTCATCATCAAGTACCATCCTCATCTCTAATTTCAACCCCTGGAGCAGGGGTGACAACCCTTGAAAATTTGGAAGAGGGTAGATGGGTCGAGTGATAACTCAAAAGAAAAATCTTTGGTACTCTTTTTGTACACACGACACTAACACAACATTAACAGACAAGCTATTGTTAGTGCAATAGCGACAGGGAAACGAGTTTTTCCTCAGGTGTTTTTCACTCGTTTATTGAATCATATACAAGATAGTATGGTTCCCTGTCACATTTCCTGAGCTATATTTATTATATACAATTATTCAAGTTTTGTATATCCTTTTTTTCAAAGATATATATATATATATATATATATATATATATATATATATATATATATATATATATATATATATAATATATATATATCACGCAGGGTAGCAGGGTTATATTTCGATCCAGTGATACCTTCAAGTAAAAGTAAATAATTCTATTCTCATTGAGTTCCATAGAAGTTAGAGGATGCAAAACGGAAAAATGACTGAAGGTGCAATGCATGTCACGGGGATGCAGACAAAGATAATACCTTTCTTTCGAGGTATCACTCGACCCATCTACCCTCTTCCAAATTTTCAAGGGTGGTCATCCCTGCTCTAGGGATTGAAATTCGAGATGAGGATGGTACTTGATGATGACTGCCATTGATCAGCATGGATCTGTTCATTTTACTTCACTGAAACTTGAGTAGTCTTAAGAAATAGTCTTCCCTATCTTTCAGTTGCTCACCCTGTATCTTTTACAGTTTTCAATTAAAAATGGAAATTCGTTTCGAGGCAATGTAGACAAAGATACCACCTTTCTTTCGAGTCATCACTCGACCCATCTTCCCTATTCAAAATGTTCAAGGATTGCAACCCCCGCTTAGGGGTTGATATTCAAACAAGTTTTGTACCCCAAAAGATGTCCCCCTTGAAACAAAATTGTTTTTGCGTTTTGATCAGAAATGAATATCTTGGTAGATTAAGCCTCTGTTTAGTTTTCGTTGAAGCACCCTGTATTATTAAAGCAGCATATGATAATACGGAGTTCAAAGAAACAAAACATTCTGGTATTAGTTTGTAAATCTGACGTTGAATTACCCATTTCTTGTGTGCTCAGAAAATAGAGTGAAATAATGCTCCTCCACGGAGACAATTTAAAATTCCTCGACTTTCTCTCAGTTAATTTCATCAGTGTAATTATTCAAGTCTGAAAAATTCTCGAGAACCTCTTCATGAAATGAAATATATCTTATGCATTCTATTCCCGGAGAGTGGTTCCATTTTTCAGACAGAGGAGAGAAAATTGGAAAAATAATGCGGCTTTTTCGTTGTTTCCCTTATTATTATTTGCAGCTAAAGCATTTCACCTAAATTAATTACCTTCAGCAAAAGAGCATGATGAGGTAAATCTCTTATAATTTCTCACAATTATTTCATATCGCCGTGTTTTACTCAGATTATAAAGGTACTGAGTTTTCTCTTTCCTTCTGACTTTACCTAGACAACTGGAGTCGTTTGATGTTTCATTTCTTTTGGAATATCTTTACTTATTTTCCTGAAAATGTTAAGATATTCTTGAAATTATAATGAACTGTCTAGAAATAAAAAATTTAAAGACTCAAGTTTTTTTTATAGTATTTTTTTTGAGAGAAATAAAATGGGCCGTTGGTCGCACGTCCGTTATTCCTCTATATAGACTAGTCGTCTTGAAACATTACTCTAACCTACAGGGTGATTCACGAAACACTGTACAAAGAAAAACTGAAGTTAGAGTTTACCTAGAGGATTTCAAAGAAGGTTGTATAAAAGTACTTGACAAAGTTTTAAGTCTGACAATTTGTGAACTCTATATCAAGTTCATATTTCGGTTGCATGAAACACCGGAAGAAATAAGATTATAAATCAGTGTTCTATTGAGTTTCGAACTGAAAGGTTCTCTATGTATGAGTAGTGATATGTCGGGACGAACCGTTACCACCGTAATAATGAGGTCTGAGCGCTCGGACTGCACCGTCTCGCTAGTAGTTCAACCATTATAAACATTGAGAACATTAATTTTTCTTTGGGTTTTGGATTTTTATAATTTTTTCGTTATTTCTTAGATTTTAGTGATTTTTATTTTGAAAAAGCATTAGCAGATCTAGATTGCCTGGGAAAAATAGAAAAGAACATATTCAGGAGTCACAGATACTCATTTATTCGATACTGTATCCAATTTCTTTTTTTTTTGTTCTTTCCCAATCTATCATTTGTTTTCCCAGAATAATTCTAATTCTAATTAGTTTCAAAATATATTTTGGGCTGTGGATTTCACAACCAGGTAACCTATCGTTTTCAATTTGATTTGTCATCCAATAATTGAAAACAAAACTCACAACAAAATCTTTCTTGAAATTGAGTTTCAAGAATTCATCCTCGAAATTTTCAAGTAACGTAGTTAACTCAAACCAAACGGAGTACAATATCGTGTGGAAAAGATAGACCTCCACGGCTCAAATTTTTTATCAAATTATAACTTTCTTCGACAACCATTTCCTCGTCGAACACTAATTTTGATATACAAAAGTCACATTTAATTTTTCGTATTACCTTATAGCTGCAATATCCTGCCAAATAAGTAACAACTGCCATCTCAAATTGAACTTTTTCGAAATCGTTCTCGTCAAGATGAATATCTGGCTGAAAGGAATTATCACAAAATTTCTGTTCTTCATGACAATCGTCAAAATTTTCCGAAAAGCTAGTTATAGAAATATTGCCAAAATTTTTAGACGTTAATGATAAAAGCGATAGAATTCTCAGTTTTTTTTCAGATTCGTATAACTGCCTTATCGAAATATGATAGTTACCACCTGATAATTGTCTATATTTTCCGAACCTATGTTCCAAAGAGTCTGTCTGAAATTTCCCCAAACATAGTTCATGTTCAGTTCTTCAAAACAATACTGAATAACTTCTATCCTGCCATGTAGAGTATGCGAAAATGCTGTATGAGTTTGAGGAGTAAGTTTATGGGGAAAATCCGAAGATTTCCAACAATCCAAACAATTGATCATATCGCTCAAAAATGACAATTTGAGATCATCTGGATATTTAGAAGTGATTGGCATTTGCAGTTTAATTCCGAGTCTCTCTCTTTTCAGAGGAGTTTTCACGTTTAAGATTTTCCACCATGTAACTATAATATTTATAAAATCCGCTGTTTCTGATGAATGTTCTAAATTACTTCAAAATTTCAATAGAGCTTCTATAACAAATGGACTGAAAATTTTCAAAGCTAACATTACATTTTGGCTTTCGAAACTACTAGGAAATAATGCCTTGAGTGATAAAGAACATCCAAATTTCGAAAGTTTGTCGTATTCTAATTTATGCAATTGTATGAGTGAATTGAAGTTGGCTATTTTCTTTTCACTAGTCCCAAAATCTGTAAACGTTAAAGTCTCATTACTTCTAGGATTCAGCCAATTATTTCAATACATTTAAGTATGTGAACTGAGACGAATAAAAAAAAGAGTGGTCGTTTATTATCCGATGGATGAGGATAAACTATGCTCAGTTTTTTTTCGGGGAAAAGTTATTCATGGCTTCACTATTAATAGCATTATTGTCACTATTAACACAAAATACTCTGTAACCTATATCATCAAGTTTTGAAACGATTATTTTTATATAGTCAAAAAGTGTATCACTTTAATTTTCGATGTGGGGAATATATGAATAACTTCTTTGAATTTTGATGTCTCACTAGTTATCATGAAAGTATAGGCTGATGTACATGCAGACGAATCAGTGTATGAAGTCTTCACAATTTTTTCACCTTTGAAATCTAAGTAGGGTTGAATGTGAATTTCGTCCATAAGCAGCATGACATTTTTTTCGTGTTCTTCTAAAAGTTTGAAAATATTACGTGCGTAGAAAAGGAAAACATATCTATCTTCGTTAGTTGGATCTGTTAAAAACTTATTACAAATGTTATCTAAAGTGGATGGATGTGGCAGAATCAAACAATCTGAGTCGTAAAAATTTATAAGCATGCGAACTTATAGTAACCATAAAAGGACACAAAAGTAGAGTGCTAGTTGAGTAGCGATATCTTTCTTTTGGTATAATTATTCAGTTATTCGGAAAAGAACTTGAAACAATTATTTTTCCCTAAGTTTTGCCAACTATAGAGTCCGAAATAGTTGTCAAATGATTAACTATACGTTTCAAATTTTCATCGTTATCATTGAGCTTTGGGGAACTCTTCGACGATTCTGTTTCAGAATCTAGTACCTCCAAGCAATTTTTCATTATTTTAAAGTTGTTAATGTCGCATGGTGTACTCACTCCTTCAATATTCACAAAAATTTCCTGACCGTAAAAACTACTGAAAGTCTATTGAAAGTATCGAAAGAATTAAGATCTTTGCTGAGTGCATATTCAGCTCTGCTTTCATTATTAGCTATGGGAAGGTTCTGATTTTCTATTTCAATAAGTTTCTCTTCCCTCCCTTTACGATTTTCATGTGGTTTTGATAAATATGTGGGGCAATTCGGAAAAATGGCTGGTACTGCCCCTTCTTTCAAGTGAAGACGTTTTACTGGCACAGTAGAGTACTCACCAGTTTCTTTATCAAATTTTGTAGTATCCCTGATTAAGTCATCTGTTTGAAAATATAATTCACATACCTTACTCTACTTCGACGGTTCAAAATGAGCTCGATGTATAGATTTCAACCATTTACCTTTCGAACTGATATCTTCCGGAAATACCGCCACTTTCGGTGCATCGGCATAACCGTAGTTTCCTGAACAACCAGAAACACAATATCTGAACGGCATAATATCTCAAAGACACTAACACTCTCACAATAAAAATATCAAAAAAATTTAGGTTTATAAACGAAAAGTTTAACTGTACACTAATACGCCTTTTCTTACCTCACTCACAATTCACCTCACTGAAATTCGTTCAAATTTATAATTGACGCGAATTATTCGGTAAACACACAGCACTATACTGTATCCTGATGTCTTATAAATGCATTACTACATAAATTAAGCACTAGAAACGCTTATTTTCGGATGAAATACAGAAAACAAAAGGACATGCACTGGCTTTCCGATTACACTGTGCCACCTGTTGTGCTTTCGTTTCGCATGCTTGTTATGACTACTAGAGATGTGTGACGTCATGATACGTCACAGCGCTCAGGCCTTATTATTACGGCGGTGAGGGACAAACGCGCGGCAGGTGCAATCACTCCTTGCAGATTTGGTTATATTTGTGGAGAATTTATGGTTAAATCACAATCCATGCTATTTTCTGAAAATGTTGCCTACTTCCTATATTCTGGTGTTTCAATTGGAGATCAGGACAAGCAATGGGCTCCCCCATATGTGCTGTATTAGTTGTAGCGTATGATTTGTGTAGTGGGTGAATGGGAAGAGAAAAAGTCCTTATGGTATGGTGAAAACTCACTAATCATTTAGACAATTGCTACTCTTGCTGACAAAGACTGAAGGGTGTTCAAACAGGTAAATCGCAAGATGCAAATTTACGGTGAGCCATGCGACCTGTTCCTTATAATACAGATTTACAAGTGTCGATCGTACCATTGAATCTGCAAAATCTTGTTTTGGAAGATACTGGAGACAATGCATCATCAGGCAGCAACAGTGCACCGACCCCATTTTAATTCTAGGTCCCAGTTTCGTTGAGCAAAATTCAATTGTTCAAAGCTAGTTAAATTATTTAGTATGTCGTTTGGGGTTATCAAAGCAACAGTTAGAACTTCTTGGTTCCCGTCTTAAGAAATAAAATTTATCAGCCAGTGCAACTTAAACTACTAATTTCAAAAAAGAAATACATGCTCTGTTTTCTGCATTCTACAATATGGAAAATTCGTTGTGTTATCGCGCTGATGTAGATGGTTTAATGTAGCAACTTGATATTGAGCATTCCCCCTCTGAGTGGCATTTACTCATAGATTCGTCTAAATACATACATATAAATAAAGTTATATCATAGAAGAAATTCAAAACCCTCTATACTTGTTGCTCATTTAGTGACGATGATGGAAAGTTATCGAAAAATGCGCAGTGTTTTGTATAAAATAAATTACAACAAGTAAAATGATAGGGACATGAAAGTTATAGGAATTCTAGTGTCATTTTTGACGAGGACCGTAATATCTTCCTTTTTCCTCTTCGTCTTTCTTTGGCCTTTTTTTATGCTGTTTTCTTTTTATTGTCTCGTTTCAAGAAATTTCACCATTGTCTACATATGTAATTCGGTCTAACCAGCCTCTCTTTGAGGTTTCGGCTCGAGTGAAGATAACTCTGTTATCCTCCTCCTTTTTTTCTTCGTTCTCGTGTTCTGTTTTTCACTGAAACATGGAAATGTTTATGCGTTTTCCTTTCCTTGTTTAGATTATTTTTCTCTCCAAGAATTTGTCTGTCTTTTTGACTATCTAGCGTCGTAACTTGACTTTTAGTGGAGGATTTACAGAATATTGCTGATTTCTTTGTCTTTGGGACAGTCGTGCAGTACACTGCATTATATGACAAATATTTGCCCAGAAAGAAATGAGTTTCAACCACAGCCTCAAAATGTTGAGTTTAGATTGCTTGTAGATTCCTAAAATGTCCTTCTGCTTCCTCTTCACATTAAACTTTGACTGAAAAAGAACTCTATGAAGGCTATGAAAACTAAAAATTTTCAATTTAATTTGAGTGCTTCGATTGCAAAGATCATCAGCACTATCGGTACATGTGATTAACAAGTTTCACAGATTTGTTATGGCATTATAACATCTCATATAGATTGATGAGTCTGAAAAATGTGAGTGTGTCATTTAGATTGTCAGAGTTATTTCCAAGTGAATCTGGTAGTGTTGGCTTTATTTTGGAAACAAATCTCTCTTGATCAAATTTTGGGCATTCCACGGAGTTTTGCTATCTTAACCTGATCTTTCCTCTTCTTCGGTATTCTTATAGTTTCATAGCTCGTTGGTTTCATCTGCTTCTGATTGGGACCACTGAACTTGCCAAACTTATTGGACGTTTTTCTTGACCATACACTTGAAATCACTTGGTTCCAGCAGCTTGAGATTTGGGGTTTCTTTCGAGACATTTTTTGGGGTGATATCAGCTCTTTCATTTCCAGAAATTCCAACATGGGAGAGAGTGAACATGAACACTAATGACACATTGAGCTGCTGAAGCTGATATCTCCGTTCGTTCATCTGTTTTACCAAGCTACAGCTTGAATACATTTCTGTTAACTTCTGTATTGAGTTGAGTGAATCCGTGTAGATGATAAATGAAGATTTCGGGTTATTGAGAATATTTATTAAAGCCTGGTGAATGGCTAGTATTTCTCCAGTGAAGACCGTACCATTTGCAAGAGAATAAGTTTGATTCCCATCAGGTGTGACAACAGCTAGACCTACCACGCCTGTGGATTTATTCAATGATGCATCTGTGTAGATGAAGGTGGCCTCTGAATGTTTTTACTTGAAATAATTTTCTTAACACGAAGAGTACCAAAGATATAAAACAGAAAGAAATAGAACGAACAAAATTAAAGAATTAAAAAAAAGAAAGATTTACAAATGACATGGAACACGATTTACGAGGAGCACAGAAAAAGTATGGAACATGTTGAAGAATTGCAGATCAATGTAATAAAACCAGAAGAGTGGGTGAAATATTTCTTATACCTGGGAGATAATGATAACGGTAACAATGAGGAACGAGAAATCGAACAACAAAACACACTTTACGAAGAAACAGAAAATGACATTATCAGCCTAGAAGAAGTACAACAAGTAATCCATAAATTAAAAAATAGAAAATCACCCGGTCCGGACAACATAAATAACGAACTAATTAAATATGGGGGAGCAGAAATAACAAAGGAAATAACAAAACTATTCCAAAAAATTGAAAACAACAAGGAGATACCAGAAGAATGGAGAGAGAGCATAACAATACCCATATACAAAAAAGGCGTGAAGACAAACCTAGCAAATTATAGAGGCATCACACTCCTTAACTCTGCATCGAAACTACTCACTAAAATTCTATCGCAAAAGATATATGACAAAGTAGGTGTGTCTGAAGAACAACAGGGATTCCGACCAAATAGATCAACAACGGATGCAATTTTTATATTGCGGCAACTGGTGGAGAAGTTCATAGAGTTTGACAAACCGATGTTTATATGTTTTATAGATTTGGAAAAGGCATTCGACAGAATTCGAATGAACGATGTGATCACTATCCTTAAAAATAAAAACTTAAGCAATAAATACATAAACATAATCAAAGAACTAAATAACTCTAATAAGACGAAAGTAAAAAATACACTGGAACTTACAAGCGAGATCCAAATTAACGCAGGCATTAGACAAGGTGACAGCCTCAGCCCAGGTCTATTTAATTTAATCATGGATGAAATAATAGCAGGTGTTAACCAAATGAACCAAGGCTATAGGATGGGTAACAAAACTATGAGAATACTGTGCTACGCAGATGATGCTTTACTAATAGCCGAGAATGAGGACGACCTACAACGCCTACTACAAAAGTTCAAAGTAACAGCAGAAAAGTATAACATGGTAATATCAACACAGAAAACCCAATCGATGGTAATAGCGAAAGATCCAATTAGATTCAAACTAGTAGTGAACGACCATATAATAGAGCAAGTTTCACACTTTAAATACCTAGGAGTAGAAGTATCGAGCGATAGGCAACTATTACAAGAAGCAAAACAGCAGACAATGAAAGCTGCGAGAATATCTGGCTTCCTGAGAGATGTAATCTGGCGGAATAAGTACATAAGCACAGAAAGCAAAGTCCGAATCTATAAAACCTGTGTGAGACCCGTGATGACATATGCGGTTGAAACAAGAGCTGAGACAACAAAAACAAAACAACTAATGAGGACAACAGAGATGAGAACACTAAGAGCTATAAGAGGTATTACACGCAGAGATAGAATAAGGAATGAGGATACGATAAAGGAGCTAGGTGTCCAGGATGTGGTGAGGTTGACAATAGCACGTCGACGCCTATGGAGAGATCACGTAGACAGAATGGGCCCCGAACGTATGGCGAAGTGGGCAAGAACACAAAAACCCAACACTAGAAGACCCATAGGAAGGCCGAAAAAGCGATGGCATGAGTGCTGGAGCTCCGGTTCGCAGCAGGGGCTGTAACAGAAAAACAGGACATCGTCCTATTTAAAGCAGAAGAAGAAGAAGAAGAAGAAGATTTTCTCAACAGCACTGGGCAAATTTCCGCTTTTCTGTATTTCGCGAGGTTGGCCATTTTTTCCATTTTGTTTATGCACCAAGGAGATATGGAGGGGGAAGGTAGGGGTAAGTGGGAAGGTTCCTGAATCTGCAGTTCTGAAAGTGTTTTATTCAATCCCTTATGAAAGTGACGAATTTGGTTTGAGTTTGTGTTTGTATCATTTTGACGACTCAGTGTAATATATATTATGTTCCCATGGTTAACTGTGGAGTTGAATTTGGATGCATATGTCAAAGTATTGATTTGTGTACGATAATTCAGTGGCATTACGCCTATTAAACAATGAAGTCTTTGAATAGGGCTTGTTCCAAAAGCTCCGGTTATAATTCGCAGTTCTTAGTTCAGAACAGTTTCTAATTTTTTATGATAGCTTTTTCTAGCTGTCGAATGAGCAATAACTCCATATTCAATTTTAGATCTGATCAAAAACCTATATATGCCTAAAAGTTGGTTGACCCAATATGTTTCTTCCAATTCATTTTTTCATCGAACCAACCACCTAGTAGTTTCACATGGTTCCCGAATTCTATACTTTTGCCAGAAGAAATGATAGGATATGTTTTGTTTCTTGTTGAAAATAGAACGCATTTAGTTTTTCCACTGAGGTGGCCCCATTCTAATAGGAGATTTATCGTTTTCTGGAGTAGATTCCGCATTGTGTCGATATCTACTCTCAATTCACAAATAATTGCGAGCCATCACTGTTGCATGTACATTGTCCAATATATGATTTATTGATATTAAGAAAAGAGTAGGACTCAGGACACTTCCTTGCGGAACCCCGTTTTCTTGAGTTATTTCCGAGGATAGCTGATGGTTCACTTTAACTTGAAATTTTCTGTTTTCTAGAAAGTTTTGAATAAACGATAGCAGATTTCCCTTTATTCCCCAACTGTTCAATGACATGATGATCTTGTGTTTCCACACCATCTCGAAAGCTCTGTGAATATCGATAAACACTGCTAGAATCATTTGCTTCCTATTGAATGCGCCATGAATTTCTGCTTATTGTTTATATTTATTAATAATAAAAAACAAGTACTGTGTTTTAAGGAATTTTACTTAATAATTGCGATTCGTAACGCCTTTCACTTTTTTCAGACGAATGATTATTTAAATGAGAATTAACTAATTTCAATCTAAGTGGTTATTTATGACAGGTATATCTTTAAGAAATTTTTCAATAGAGGTGAAGGCCTTAAATCGACTTGTTCATTGATTTCAGTTCTTTGCATGTTCAAATCAGTCTCAAAGAGATTAATTTGTTATTTCTTAAGTGCGTTCAGCATAATCCATAATCGCCGTCTTCAATAGTATGATTATGGGCGATCCGTTGAGTCCTTTGTTAGCAGAAATTTTCATGAATAACTTAGAGAAAGTAATTCATAATCATCCACTCAGTAAATATTGTTTATACTGGTATCGCTATGTAGACGATATCATTATTTGCTTCACAGGAACAGATAGACAGTTGAAAATTTTCGAAAATCATATAAATTCATTACTTCCAAAAATTGCATTCACAACCGAAATAGAAAGCAATAATTCGATAAATTTCTTAGACGTAACGATTTCGAATGAAAATGGAAAACATGTTTTCGCAATTTACCATAAGCCGTCACATACAGATATTATAATACATAACTCGTCGTGTCATCCATATCAACATAAAATGTCAGCATTCAATAGTTTTATTCATAGATTGATTAACATCCCGCTATCACCAGAAAATTTCAACAAAGAACTAAATTTGATTAAACAAATAGCCAAAAATAATGGTTACAATCCCAAACTAATAAATAATATTTTAAATAAAAAACAAAGTAGAATCGCATTGAATGAAGTTTACCCTGTCGATAAATTGAAACAAAATTCAACACCTTAACCTACGTTGGCATTACAAGTGAGAAACTGAAATCATTCTTAGTAGCAATAATTTCAACATAGCTTTCCAAACTAATAATAATTTAGGCAAATATATAAAAAATAATAAAACCAAACCAGGTAAAAACAATAAATCAGGTGTTTATAGATTGAATTGCAATGACTGTGATAATTTCTACATTGGTAGAACATATAGAAATTTTAATATTAGAATATCGGAACATAAACGCAGTTTTTCAAATAAAAAATCAGATTCAAATTACGCGAATCATCTCTTAGAAAATAATCATTCTTTCGACCCACAGTTTGAAATTTTGCATACAGATAATAAATATTGGAAGGTAGATCTTTGGGAAACTTTAGAAATAAATAAATACAAACACTCAGGTAGACTCATCAATGAACAAGTCGATTTAAGCCCTTCACCTCTACTGAATCTTTTCGGGGAGCAATCTATTCCTTAATTTTATTGGATATACCTGTCATAAATAACCACTTAGGAGGAGGTGACCAATAAGCTTTTAATTACTCAAGAACATTTATAGTTATATTCTCATTTACATTTTTCTGCATAATCATTCGTCTGAAGAAGCTACGGTGTAGTGAAACGCGTTACGAATCGCAATTATTAAGTAAAATTCCTTAAAACACAGTACTTGTTTTTTATTATTGATAATGGAATTTTACCAAGTAAAAGCCTCCCAAATTCAAAAAATTTATATTTATTATTGATACACCGGTCCTGTAAACCAAGAAATTCTTGTAGAGAGAGGTTCGAGGCATCGCTAAATGTTCCACCATATGATGAGAACTTCTTGCCAGCCTAGTGTTGCGGCAAAACATGAGTTTTCCCGGTAAAAGGTTCATCAGCTTCATCATCTTCCGTGGAAGTCTCTGTAAAACAGAGAAAGGTCAGCAACTTGTCTTCTGAGAACCAGCGGTGGGAGATCGCGGGTGATCTCCAGGTGGTCGATAAGGCGCACAGCCCGTTTCTGCACACTATCCCGACATCCGCAACGAATGGGCATAGATACATGGAAAAATATTGTTTGGCGAGCGATATAGACAGCATAAGAACAGTGTTTTATGTATAGGTTATTTCATATATTCTTTTTCAATATTTCGACTTGTGTTAAAAATGTTTCATTTATGCACCAAATAAATATATGAATGAATTAATTGTGTTGGCCAGAATAACAGACAAATAGAAAACTCAAATCATTTCCATGGCAGTATTTTATTGTTGCAATTCCTCTAACCTAACCTAACCTCACCTAAATACCCAAAAACTTCCATTGAAGTCGGTACGAAAACTAACGAAATAACAACTTATTTGAATGCAATTTTGAGCGTTAGTCACCTTGAATACAGAAAGTTGAAGTTCAATGAATAAGAATTTACTAAATGTGTATTTCGCTAATTGGAGTTTTTCAGAATACAATGGGCTTTTGTTTGCTTTTTATTGAATTCATAATAATTTCACGAGTTTCATAAATTCTTTATGTCAAAGAAGATTTTGCATTCTTTCATAATTGTATCCTTTCAATCATTTTTATGAAAGTAGAAAGTATTCTTTGTTCACGTATTTCTTCGTGTTCTGGAGAAAATTAGGTAGAAATGTTTCGTTGTTTCGTTGAAACAAATAATTAGCAGGTTTTCAACGAAATGAGAGGGACTGAAAAAGTTGTTAAAAATTTAAGTAACCCCTGAAATAATTCATCATACTGATGTTTGCTGAGAGGAAAGCCGCTTTGACAACATTTTGATTGATCGATAGGCTCGTTTTTCCTCACTTAACGTAGCTTATATCTCGCCGATATAAAAATAAGATTTATAATGTTGGCGCTACCATTGAATTTTACCAGAATTGATATTCAAGAGCTTTTCGCTTTTTCCGTTCCCATATAAATCGAACGGTTAGGTTCATCTCTCTTATGTGAAAATATTATATTATAATATGATTCATTGAGAATAGACCAAAATGAAAATCATTGTTAATAACAAAAACAAGTAATATTTTCTGTGGAATTTTACTGAATAATTGTGATTGATAGTGTTGATGATTTATTTATTTTATGTAAATTCATTTTTTAAGTAAAACGAAATGAGACACTTTTGTCACTTTTCCACAATTTATTCAATAATCACGACCGGTTTCGACCCTACGCTCATTTTCAAGTGAATAACAATATAATACATGCGTAGGCAAGTACAAGTACAGAATGAAATTTTTTCTAAAAATTGTGTAGTGGGTATCCATTATGCTCTGGTTGGCTGTTGAGGAGTAATGAGATGTGGGTTTTTACATAGTTTGTTAATCTCCAAACTTTCCAACAAATTCATCTTTCTCCCTTTGTTACATTCATGAAGGATTTTAAGATTGTTCAATGATATCGAGTGCTTAGTTGATTTTATGTGTGCAAATATTGGCGAATTTTTATCTGAGGAAATATGTTTCTTGAATCTAGCTTCAAAACTTCTCCCTGTTTGTCCGACATAGCTACCTGACATTCATTGCATTTGATTTGATAAATTCCTGATTGCTTGAACTTATAGTTCTTTTGTTTGGCATTGAATAATAATCTGCTTAAGTTGGGACCGCTTGAGAATGAAGTAATTATGTTCAATTTGGAAAAGTAGTTACTGATTTTGTTAGAGAGTTCGCCAGTGTATCTGAGACTAGTGTATCTTTTTTCTGGGGTTTCTACGATGCTATATAGTAATTGAGAGGTAATACGTTGTCCTTTGCGTTTAATGGTTGTATTTAGAAAATGTTGTGGTATGTTGTTATTTGAGGTAATTTTTCTGATGATATTGAGTTCAGTTTGAAAATTTTCTGTCGAAAGGGGAACAGAGTAGGCTCTATGAATCATGGAGTTATATGCAGCTAGTTTGTGGTTTAAATGAATGAACGAGTCCATTGGACTCGATGCGTCTGTGAATGTTTCCTTTTTGTAAATTTTACAAGTGAGTTGGTTATTTGAATTTGTAATGGTTAAGTCGAGGAAATTAATTGTTGGAAGGTACCCTTGTGTTGTTTCCGTCATTGTCCATGCTTCAACGCCATATAGCACGGTGGAGAAAACGTAGCATTTCAGTATTCGAACTCTTAATGAGATATTTAGTTGGCAGTTGCATAGTATTTTTTGCATTTTATAAAATATAGCTCGTGCTTTTTCCAGGCGTGTTTTTATCTCTAGTGAGTGATCCCAAGTTTAATCAAAGCTACTTCCTAGGTATGTTATTTTTGTTACTTGTTCTAATTCTGCTCCGTTGACCCTAATTCCGACCTTTCTATTTTGGTGTTTGCTGATAGCCATCGTTTTTGTTTTCTTTGTATTTAGTTTCATTCCAAATTCTTTACATGTTATCATCACTCGGTTCATTAGACGTTGTAGTGCTTCAGCGCTATCTGCTAGAATAACCTTGTCATCTGCGTATCGCAAGTTGTTAATGCATTGTCAATTTATTATAATGCCATCCGAGGTATCCTGTAGTGCCTTCCTAAATAACTCTTCCGAAAAAACGTTAAACAACAACGGGGAAAGAACACATCCTTGCTTTACTCCTTTCTCGATGTTAATGTCTTCAGATGTCTCTCCATTGATTCTAATTTTAGCCTTTTGGTCTTGGTAAAGGTTTGATATGATTCTCAAGTCTTTGTCGTCTATGTTACAAGACTTGAGAGTTTCTATTAGTTTATCGTCATTTGAAATATTCAACTTGGACAAAAATGGAATTAAGAGGTGAACATTTTCGTGCGATGATGTTTCGTGATTTTTGACATAGATTTATATGACAATGCTGCTATTAACTTTATATTTATATTTATATATTATATTTATATTTATTATAAAGAATTCTATTGGAGCAGTGCTTCATTCAGTGATGAACTTCGTGAAGGTCGTCCAAAATCAGCCACAAACCATCGACGCAGTGCGCGAAATGATACAGGATGATCGTTGTGAGATTAAGATGAACCCGAACATCAGTTGCACAAATGTATATTTAATATTTCATGAACACTTGGCTGTCAAGATGATTTATTCGCGTTGGATCCCACACAACTTAACAGTTGCTCAAAAAAAGGCTCGTGTCGTTTGGTGCACAGAAATGTTGAAAACATCTTGACCACAGTGCTTCAAAATACGTTCTCTAAATGGTTATAGCCGACAAATTTTGGATATATGCCTACAAGCTCGAAACTAAACAACAATCGACAGTATGGGTCATCCAAGATGAGCCAAACACAACGGAAGTTGTTCGTGAAGTATTTCGAAGCAAATAGTCGTTTTTTCCAGAAAACCGCTATCATAGCATTAGAGCAACGTCAATTCTGATTGGTATACAACCGCTTGTTTGCCGCAAGTGTTCGATCAGTTGAGGAAATCAAATCGAAGATATAAAATTATTCTGCATCATAACTATGAAGCTCACACACATCAGCATATACGATGGAATATTGAACACCTTGAACATTGAACAAATGGGCCATTCACCTTAAAGTTCCGATTTGGAACTGACGACTTCTTTTCGCTGGTGCATATTAAGAAAAACCTGCGTTGAAGCCTTTCAAAACCATGTTTTGAAGGATCTCATTCGGAGTGGCAAAAGTGTGTCGAAAATTGGTTTGAGCGCATGCGAAAGTATATCGATTTTCATGGAGATTACTTTGAAAAACACTAAAGTTAATTTTTGACGGGACAGCGGCTCATAATTCGATTTAGCCGGCTGCACACACGAAGAAACATGACTATATATATATATATATATATATATATATATATATATATATATATATATATATATATATATATATATATATATATATATATATATGCTTATATCTATAATTTTGATGTGTGTCAGAAAAAACACAAGTGTGAACTCAGGAAATGTAACAGAGGAACCATACTATCTTGTATATGATTCAATAAACGAGTGAAAAAATCTGATGAAAAAAAACTCGTTTCCTTGTCGCTATTGCACTAGCAATAGCTTATCTGTTTATGATGTGTTAGTGTCGTGTGTACATAAAGAGTACCAAAGATTTTTCTGCTTAGCCGCTTCATTCTCTCTTGCATTCCATGATTTCCAAACGAAGACAAGGGTGAAAGGAAGAGGGTTTGGGACAGGAATCTGTAACAATGGAAAAAGAAAACCAGCAGAAAAATATTTCAACAATCATACTGCTTATATGTATAAACAAATCTAGGAAAAAACTATACATAGGAAGCAAGGTCATGAAAAGGACTAAGGAGATGAAAATACATAACCTGCGATATTACCTCAAATTCCATCTCTGTTTAACCGAGAGAGCCCCGATGGCCAGGTTCAGTCTTCCAAGTGATGCCAATTATGATCTAAAGATGTTTCAGAATCATTAACCCAATAATCTGGGTTGACATCGCCATTATATTATTTCTTCGTGGAACTTGTTCAATTTAAAGAAAAATTTGCGAAAAAATTTTGACAGTCGTTCGAAAAATATGACATTTGTCATATGACTAATGTCGTGTTACCTCGCTCTGAGGCGTTCTTTTTAAGGCTTGAAGTGCAATCGAGAGCGCGGAACGAGCGACAAAGAGGCACAATCGGCCTCCGCGTTCGGCAGCGTTCAACATACGACCTTGAGATTTCGGATTCATTGGCGATGCAGTCGTTCTGAAATTTTGACCCATTGGATGATAGTATCCAGTTTCAGAACTGAAGCGTTACGACCAATGTTGAAGCGCTGGCGAAAGCGCCGCTGCACGACAATGACAGACTCTGACGATTTTCAATAATCTTCAACTGCGAACGCACTTGTCGCTCTTGTCCAGATAGCCTTCGTGAACTAAATGGTAACTCCCTCTGCGTCGAATGACCTCAGCCGCTCCCCTCTACTTACCCATCGTTACGTGTACTACCCTTTCAAAACGCGCTTCCATTACGCGCCACCCTGTATTTCAACTTAATTTCAGTACTTGTTGGCCGATCAAGATGGTCGAGAGACTGAAAGTGCGATCCTGTGTCCATTTTACCTCCATAAAATTCTTTTCAACTGGACAAACGAAGTGTTTCACAGCAACGTTACTTCGAAAATACCTGGGTTCATCCTCAAAGAAAACAAAGTGCTTAACAAAGGCGAATCAACATTTCGTTATTCCGAAAAATATGCAAGGCATGTAATCAGAACGTTTGCACTAACGGAAAGTTTACAAAAATCTCCTTATGATGTATCTCTACCGTGAAAAGATCAAAAGACAATATACATGCTGGGAAAAATTTGCCGGTTCAGATTTCCGCGTGCTCCGGAATTTTTGCAAGAATCCTAAACAAACAAGGGTTCATTGTGAGTGAGCACGATCCTTGACTCCAGTTCGGGGCAGTTCTCCGAATAATGTATATATTAAAGGCTGCAAACATACTAGTATATATATTTATGAAGGGTGCTTATATAACATGTGTAGCTAAGCTACTTACTGTACTTGGGTAAACTTTGAACTCTTTTGTAGATAATATTTCACTATGTTTTAATTTGTTCTGCCTGAAATACGAAAGCTACGCTAAATATTTCGAGCCACAAAAATATAAGAGGCGTATGTTGCAAATTGGTCTTCACGTATATTGATGAATTTTTGTAACGAAAGCTTCCTCAACTGAAAGATTTCAAACGTAGATGAAATAAACTATAGTTCATACATTCTATAATTTTATTTTCACAAACAGGACAGGTTTCGACCGTCAAGTCATTTTCAAGAGGTCAACTTACTTATATAGATAGTAGCCTAATTTTATATTAAGTAGTGGAATAATATTAATGTCTAGTTGGCCATCAAATGAGATTTCACTTGGGGTTTTACAAAGTAAATTGATTTCCAAACATTCCAACAGATTAATTTTCTTTCTGTCGTCGCAAATACGAAGAAGATTTTGATATTATCTAATGGTAGTGCTTTGTGGTTTTTATATGTTCACATTTTGGGGAATTTGTGTCTGAGAATAAACGTTCTTTAAATCTAGTTTCGAAATTCCTTTAAATCTAGTTTGAAATTTTACCTGACTGTAACTAATTATTTGTTGCTTGAGATTGATTCCTTGTTTAACACTATTTATTAACACATATATACATTTGACGATATACAGTGTGTTCCAACGAAAATTTGACCCCCCCTATAACTCCGAAATGAGTAACATTAGCGAAAAACACCAAGACACGTCGATTTTTGTTTCGAGGGGGAGCATTTTTCGAAATAATTCGAAACTTGTCAGATCAACCCCCTACCCCCAGCAACCCTAATTTCGAAATTCATCATAGGAATAAGGGTCGAGTGGCACCTTACTGTAAAGGTCTGTCAATTCTCCATTCTGATTTGTCATTTTAGAATTTTAAATTAACATACAGGGTGTCCCAACCGAGGGTAAAGTTGAATTCCTGCAAATCCCAAATACTAAATGAAATGGATTTATTTTGGCATAATGCAAGCGCAGGTTTATGCTCGGTCTAGAAAAACGACCTACACTTGTGAATTTGGAGTTGGTGCAATCAACCCCCTATTTCCAGCATCCCCAACTCAAAAATCATTCGATCGATAATAGGTCAAGTGGCACCTCGTTGGAAAGGTATTTCAATTTTCTCTTCGAATTTGGTATTTTCGAAATTCAGAATCAGCATACAGGGTGTCCCGGAGCAGGAACACTGAAAACCCAAATAACTTTTTGAAACTGGTTCATTTCGGTATAATACGAGAACATGTTTATGTTTGATTCGAGAATAAGACTCTCTTGCGTGAATATGGAATTTTTGCAATCAATCTCTTCCATTCAGCATCCCCAACTCAAAAATCATACAAGTGATTACAGGTTGAGTGGCAAAGTTCCAGAAAGATTTTTCTATTTTCTGAATCACTGAGGCATTGGTTTCAGTTTGGCAATCGAGGTTTTCTGGCGTGAGGATCAGGATGAGGGATGATGGAGAAACTGATTGGATGCTCATCTAAACAAGAAAACGAGATTTATTGAACTTGTATTCAATTGAAAACAAAAACTAACTTGATTATTACAACAATAGTTCAAAATGACCTCCGCCCACCTCCATACAGTTATACAGACGATTTTCGAACTCTCTTCTCACATTAGCGAAAACTTCAGGAGTCAAAAGTCGGCATTCTGTGATAATCCGCATCCGCAGCTCCTCCAGGTTTTCTGGTCTTGTGGCATAAACTTTAGATTTTAGATGGCCCCACAAAAAAATCTAGGGATTTAAATCTGGTGACCTGGCTGGCCACTCAACAGGTCCTCTTCTACCAATCCACCTTCCTGGGAAATTTTCGTCTAAATATTGGCGCACCCGAGCATCATAATGCGGAGGAGCACCGTCTTGTTGAAAACGCATTTCGTCATCAGAAAGAGTTGGATCGTTCTGTAAAATTTCTGTCAATCTAGGATGTATGTGTTCCTCTAACAACTGTAGGTAGCCATTTCCATTCCGATTACCCTCAATAAAGAAAGGCCCAACTAGATGATTGCCAAAAATTCCTGCCCAAACGTTCAACTTCTGAGGCCTTTGCGTGTGGGCCTCTCTAAACCAATGAGGATTCTGTGTGTCCCAATATCGACAATTATGTCTATTCACTTCACCACTGAGCATAAAGGTGCTTTCATCAGAAAAACAGATGTTATTCAGAAAATTTGGATTAGCGTTTAGGTTTTCACTTAGATTTTCACAAAACTGTAAACGACGATCTGGATCATCTTCGTTTATTTCATGCACTAATTTTACCTTGTAGGGGTGAAATTTGTGATGTTTCACGATTCTATGGACAGTTGTAGCTGATACACCAGTCAGACGAGATAGTTTTCTGATCGAAGTAGTATTCTCCATTTGTAGATGACCCACTACTGCCACTTCCGTTGCCTCATTTCTGACAGGACATGCCACTTCATGTTTTTGTTTGCCACCGAACCCGTAGCTAGGAATTTGTCAACCAAATATTCAACGTACTGGTGACTGACTCCCCTTTCTCTTTCAGGATGGTTCCTATCGAATATCCTTGCCGTTTCTTTGGCACAACTGTTATTTCGAAAATACGTCGATACAATTTCGACCCTTTCCTCAGTGGAATAAACCATTTTCAGATTAATTTCAACTGACGAACAACAACAATAATGAGGAACTGATCTGAATAATAATAATATTTCATTGCAAAAATGAGAAATAACAGATGACTGCACGCCAGATGGAAATGAAAAAAATGTGAACATTTTCAATGCAGAAATCAGCTTTATTTCTTCGTAATTGATGCTCAACACATCGTACCCCAATACTTTTAACAGTTTCGAATTAATTTTAGTTGATAATTTCAAATGACGATATTGAATTTTTCGAAAGCGACATCCTGTATGGAGAGCCGAACTGAATGAAATGCTTTAATCATTCTGGAATTCAAAAAACCTTTCTGAAGATATGCCACTTGAATTATTTGTATGATTTTCAAGTTGGGGATGCTGAATGGAAGGGGTTGATTGCAAAAATTCTATAACCACACAAGAAAGTCCTATTCTCGGATCAAACATGTTCTCGTATACCGAAATGAACCAGTTTCAAAAAGTTATTTGGATTTTCAATGTTCCTGCTTCGGGACACCCTGTATGATGATTCTGAATTTCGAAAATACCAAATTCGAAGAGAAAATTGCAGTACCTTTCCAACGAGGTGCCACTTGACCTATTTTCGATCGAATGATTTTTGAGTTGGGGATGCTGGAAATAGGGGGTTGATTGCACCAACTCCAAATTCACAAGTGTAGGTCGTTTTTCTAGACCGAGCATAAACCTGCGCTTGCATTATGCCAAAATAAATCTATTTCATTTAGTATTTGGGATTTCCAGGAATTCAACTTCACCCTTGGTTGGGACACCCTGTATGTTAATTTAAAATTCTGAAAATGACAAATCAAGGTGGAGAATTGACAGACCTTTTCAGTAAGGTGCCACTCGACCCTTATTCCCTATGATGAATTTCAAAGTTAGGGTTGCTGGGGGTAGGGGGTTGATCTGAGAAGTTTCGAATTATTTCGAAAAATGCTCCCCCTCGAAACAAAAATCGACGTGTCTTGGTGTTTTTCGCTAATGTTACTCATTTCGGAGTTATAGGGGGGTCAAATTTTCGTTGGAACACACTGTATATAACGTTGTACTGAAAATGAACTGTATTGACGATATAATAAGATGAGGAATAGTGAATGAATATAATGTAGGGATCTTAGTTACCACTGATACAGAGTTCAGTTACGGTGTGTGTGTTACATAGTGAATGTTAGATACTGAATGATAGATCGATGATGGAAGATAGATGATATAAAAATGATGATAGACAGATGTTAGAAAAGTGATGATATATAGATGTTAGAAAAGTGAAGATAAATTGATGTTAGAAAAGTGATGATTACATTATATTACATTCGTGGGGGTAGTTTGGCTTTGCAAGCCTTTCCGAACTGCGACCAAATTAGTCTTTTGTTTGTAACCCTTCTTATTCATTTCCTGTAGGTCTAAATCCTAACAAAATTAAGAATCTCCTGGGAGCTTTCACTTTTACAAAAAATATGTTCGAGAGCATTAGAATTGTGAAATTTAAAGATTCTAAGACTAAGATTGGATGAATGGGCAGATATGTGTTGTGTACTACCTAAGCGAGCCTAGAAGGGACAAGAACGGTATAACCTTTACCGAAATGAAATGGCCGACAAGAGGTTTACAATTTTCGGTGTAGATGTAAATCGAAATTATACGAATCCAAATTATGGGAAATTTGTACAATAAAAGGAGAATTATAATATTCAGGGAACATATTTATGTTTGTTTTGTCATGAAATTTTAAGTTGTATTATATCCAGAATTGTTTAACCTAATCTTAGGCATGCAACACAACATAAGCCACGCATTGCAAATGGTTTTTTGAATTTGTCTGTTTTTGTTTCGCATTGAATAATAATTTGCTCAAGTTTGGATGACTTGAGAAAATGGTGGTTATTTTAAATTTAGAAAAATAGTTGCTTCAGTTATTGGAAAGAGGGCTAGCGTAGTTGATTGAAACTAGCGTTTGTTTTCAAGTAAGTATCTTTTATGGAATCTAATAATTGAACTATTTGATATTTCCTATACGTTGGATTATTTTGTCTTGAAAAAGCAGATATATTTTGATTTTCAAGGCAACTTTTCTGATAAGATTTATTACAATTTTGAAGTCTGTCAGAGACAGTTGAATGAAAAAGGCCCCATGGATCATTGAACTATAAGTTGCTACTCTATGATAGGTTTGATGATTATGATTGAATGAGTCCATGGCAATAGTTGAGTCTTTGAAGGTTTGTAGATGTTATAAATGAGACTCTTAGTCGATTTTGTTATTGTCAGGTCTTAAAATTTATAATCTCATTAATTTCTATTTCTACTGTAAACATGTTGCTATGATTCTCATTCAGCAATTGCAGAAATTTATTAATTTGCCTGTTTGAACCCTGAAACCAAAATATCATCTACATATCGGTACCATAACACTATTTATTTTGCTAAGTGGCTATGCTATACTACTGTTTTTTCGAAGTTATCTATGAGAAGAAAAAAGAGAATGAATCTTTTCGAATGTTTGGAAATCAATGAATTTTGTGAAAACCCAAGTGAAATTACCCTTAAAAGCCAGCTAAACAATGATACCTCCCCAGTACTCAATATGAAAGTATCTATATGATCTATATGAGAATATCAATATAAATGTTCTTGAGTAATCACTTATTGGGTTGCTTCTTCTTAAGTGGTTATTTAAGTATTTTTAGTAAAAAGCGCACCAAATTCATTAGGATCCATTATAAACTGAGTCTACAATAACTAGAATTCAAATTACAGTTTCACCCTCAAAAACCTATTGTCCTCAAACAAGGACAGCAGCAGAAACAAGCAAAAACATTAGAAAAATTAAAATTAATTTCTTATTATTTAGCCACTGATGGAGAACGAAAACTTGCACACCATTGTGCAGACAAACAAAAATCCTTTCTTAGAAGGTTATAACTGGACCTATCTTCTGCTTTAAAAATAACACAGGGTGGTCACCCCTGCTCTATGGGTTGAAATTTGAGATGTGAATGGTGTTTCGGAAGATGACAGCCTTTGATCTGGAATGAATCTGTTCTAATTTTTTGCACTAGAACTTGAATAGCTCAGGGCGATAGATAGTCTCCTCTATTTTTCAGTGGCTCACTCTGTATCTTCTACAGTTTTCAATCAAAAATGAAAATTCATTCACGGGGATGCAAACAAAGATAATACCTTTCTTTCGAGTTATCACTCGACCCATCTTTCCTCTTCCAAATTTTCAAGGGTTGTCACCCCTGCTCCAGGGGTTGAAATTCGAGAAGAGGATGGTACTTGATGATAAGCGCTGTTGATCAGCATGGATTTGTTCCATTTTACCTCACTGAAACTTGAATAGTCTCAGGGAAATAGTCTTCCCTAGCTTTCAGTTGCTCACCCTGTATCTTTTACAGTTTTCAATTAAAAATGGAAAATGGTTGATATTTCAGGCAAGTTTTGTACCCCAAAAGATGTCCCCTTTGAAACAAAAATTGACCTGTTTCTGCGTTTTGATGAGGAATGAATATCTTGGTAGATATAGCCTCAGTTTTCGTTGAAGCACCCTGTATATTGGTAAGTTGTAGATTTTTACAAAATTGACTCGCACAAGTAAATTGACCCAAACACTACCGTCAGTTGAAGGACGATTTGCCTTAGATTTGGATATTTATATTCAGATATAGAACACTAGAAATTTGTATCAGATGCTGTAGCTTTGAGATGTATATCTGATATAATCTGCACAAACTCATTTTCAACTGAACATGAGTTCATATTAAACTGACTTGCTATTTCAGTAGCTAATTCCTCAATGTTTTAACGTGAAAAATGATAACTTATATATGAAGCCATATTTGCCAATTTACTGCAATCATAAAACGCATTTTGAATTGTCCCAAAGTATTTGATAATTCAGCCTCATACGTATCATAATTCAACTGAGGAATCCTTGCTTTCAAAGACGAAAAATGTTTCAGGTCCTTTCTTTTCAGTTCAGAAATCCTAGTAATACTTTTGAGTCCAATGATAATGCTAGAGTTGTTCGTTTCCGTTGTCAAGGTCCTAATCATTTTGCGAAGAACTGCACAGTCAAGTCTAAAAGGTGTTTTTCTTGTAGGAATTTGGGTTTCACTAAACTAACATGTCCAAAATGTAATCATTTAAATAATTTGATTGAGGAGGTCATTACTTGATGAAAATCGATATACATATTTTCAATGAAATAAAACTAAAGTATTTAGATTTTCACTATATTAACAGAACTATGACCGGTTTCACAACACTGTGGCTTCATTAGATAGATACAAACTAATGAACAGAGTTATTCCTTATATATACATAGACTCATTAATATCCCAATGTCACAAAATAATTTCATGATAGAGCTAAATATAATTAAACAAATAGCAGTCAATAACGGTTACAGTCCAACTATAATTGAGAACATGATTTAATGCAAAAAGTATTTCAAAAAGCAATCCAGGAAGTATATCCAAGTATAAAAAGTTCTAATACAAATAGCATTCCGAACAACAGCTTAACTTATATTGTATTCGGTGTTTATAAACTGTCTTGCGGGGATTGTAATAAAATTTATATTGGTAGAACTTTCAGAAATTTCAAAGTTAGATTATCCGAGCACAAACGTAGTTTTAATTATCATAAATCAGATTTCCATTATTCTAATCACTTACTCGAAGAAAACCATAACTTTAATGATAATTTCAAAATTTTACACAATGAAAATAACAGACAAAAACTCAATCTATTGGAAAGTTTAGAGATCAACAAAGAAAAGAATTCAGGTAGGTTACTTAATAGTCAATAAGATCTAAATCCTTCTCCTTTACTCAATCTTTTCAATTCATAAAGTAAGCAACTCCGATGGGTTTTCCAACATACCTCTTGTACCTATTGTAATATTAAGTAGGAAATAAGACTAATATATAAGGAATAACTCTGTTGATTAGTTTGTATGTATCTGATGAAGCCACAGTGTGGTGAAACTGGTCACCGTTTGGTTAATATGGTGAAAATCTAAATACTTTAGTTTTATTTCATTGAAAATATAATCATTTAAACTAAATAAGAAGTCAAGTGTTAACCGAGCTAAGACTTCTGGTATTTCATCGGTTAATAGTAGTACTAATTTAGATAGTCAAAATCTTCAGTCAGTAAATCAACATATTTCAATCTCAGATTTCAGTAAAATTAATGAACTTAGATTTCAATGTTCAACTTCAGAAATAGAAAATTTCAATAAGAAACACAAACCTGTTCTTGATTATATCCTTGAAAAATCTTCTGAAGGAGAATGCCCTTACATTTCAGTTAATATCTATGGTAAAGAAATTAAAGCTTTGTTGGACAGTGGTGCAAACCAAATATTCATTAATGAACATACTTTTCAGATATTAAATAACTTAGGTATTGAATTATTGACCAACAATATTTCAACTTGTACAGTAAGATAAGTAGTTGGTTGTTAGCAAGAGTTGAAGTGTTCTGAATAAGTCACAATTCCAATCAATTTGCAGGATAAAACGCATGTTTTCAATGTTTACGTATTACCTAACTTACGTCACAATATAGTTGTAGGTACAGTTTTTTTTGATTATAATGGGTATAATTCCGGATTTGAAAAAAGGTTGCTGGTATTTTGAAAATGGAACACATTCTATTGATAATTCAACTTCGTCTATCCAAACATCAAATGATCTAACATTAGGTCAACGTGAAGAATTAAATTCAATTATTGTTAAGTACTTTGAAGCGGTTAAGGATATTCCGTTATGATGCATTGATGTTATAGAACATGAAATTGTAACTGAAAGTCAACCTTTTAAGTCCAGATATTATCCAGTCAGTCAATTTGTTCAAAACAAAATTGATGCAGAACTCGGTAAAAAGTTAGAACTTGACGTAGAAGAACCTTCTGATAGTGGATGGAGTAGCCCAATCTTAATAGTTCCTAAGAAAGACAATTCTTATCGATTTTGTGTTGATTTTCGTACACTTAATGCTGTAACATGTTTCAACTGTACTTCGAAGATATTAAAAATGTGATTTGAGTAAAAAAATTCTTGGAATCAATTAGGTTAAGGCAGTCATCTTTGGGAATACTCTCAAAAAAGTGATGAATAATTTCATTTATATTCATTAGCATCGTGAATCTTCGACCACGTAAATGTTTTCTTAAATGAGATAAAAAACACAAGGTTTAACTTTAATCTACACTTTATTTGAAAAAATTCGACGACGTTTCGCTGACACAGCAGCTTTATCAAGAATGAAAAACAGAATGAAGAGTATGGTATTATAAACAAATCGTAGAACAAGTTGGATGAATAACAGGAAAATCCACACCGAGCCATTGTACAGTTAGTATGAAAGGTAATAAAACTAATTGAACAAGTTAAGTAGGGGTGAATAATTCACATCTACCTGTTCATTCAAAAGCTTGTCTGAATGTTTGTATCTATTTATTTCTAATGCTTCTAGGAGATCTAATTTTGAACTTTTGATTTTATATGTAATATGTCAAAGTTTTATTGAAAGAATGGTTTTCTTTTATTAGGTGGTTTGAATAATTTGAATCAGATTTATTTTTATCGAAGCTACGTTTATGTTCAGATGTTCTTATGCCAAAACTCCTATAGGTCCTACCGATATAAATTTTATCACAAGAACCGCAATTGAGTTTATAGTTTCCTGATTTACTTGATTTTTCAACACGAGATTTATTATTTTTAATATGTTCACCTAAGTTATTAGAAATTTTGAAAGTTATATTAAGATTTTGTTTGACGAGAAAGGATTTAATATTTGTACTTGCAGAACCGCAGAATGTTAAACTGTTGAATATTTTATAGTCTTTATGAATAGGATATACTTCATTTATTGCTTTCTGATACAGTTTTTACGAATGATTAGATCTATCATATCCGGATTATATGAATTATTAAAGGCTATCTGTTTGATGATGTTTAACTCTTTATTGTAATCTTCTACTGATAAAGGTAAATTGAGTAACCGATGTACCATACTGTTTAAAGCTGCTACTTTGTGTTGAATTGGATGTAATGAGTAGTTATGTATAATTGTATCAGTATGTGTTGGTTTACGAAAGACCGAAAAACATGATTATTATTTTGTTTAGTGATTTTTAAGTCCAAAAATAAATGGAATCGTTCTGTTCAATTTCTATCGTGAATTTAATGTTCAAATGGATGGAATTAATGAAATTAAGAAATAAGTCTAATTGACGAGTAGTTCCAATGAAACATACTAAGATGTCGTCAACATATCTATACCAATAACGAAATTTGGAAATGAGTGGATGTGTATGAATTTTCTGTTCAATATTATTCATAAAATCTCTGCTAAAAGTGGACTCAAATGATTTCCCATGATCAAACCATTTTCACTACTGTAATAGAAGTTGTTGAAAAAAAATAATTTTGTTCAATGCAAACGTCCAACAGATTCAATATTTCTGATTTAATTATGTGGTTAACATGAGTCCAATTCAACATGTTTTCGATTAATATTTTGACATCACCTGGAGGAACACTTGGGTATAAATTCTCAACATCAAACGAAATAAGTTTTGCGTTAGGTGGTAGGTTAACGTTTTTTATGTTATTTATCAATTCGAAAGAATTTTTTATAGAAAATTTTGATTTGAATGAACAATAATTTTTAATGATATCTATAAGGTAGTGCGACAATTTCACGGCTGGGGCTGTAACGTAAGATACGACTGGTCTAACGGGGTTATTTACTTTATGCAATTTAATGAGTGAATACAGTTGAGGTGGTTGAGGGTTTGGTAAAATTAATTTGTATTTATCTATTGCTTTAATTAAAGATTTTGCGTCATTTATTGCAATTTTAATATTTTTCTGGAATGTAATAGTTGGATCTTTGTTTAAAATCGTATAGGTTCCGGACGAAATGAAATTTAGAGTTTTAAATAGGTAGTCATTTCTATTTAACGCAATAAAAGTATTACCCTTATCTGCTTTTGTAAAAATAACTTCATTTAGTTGAGATTTAAAAAAATGCTATAACATCCCAAAACCTGTGGTTTTTAACCACGTGTTTGAAGAGTGAAGTGTGTCCTAAATACATCAAACTCAAGACCAACAACAACAGTTATGCAGCTCGAAGAGCAGTCATCTCTGGACAGAAGATATGGATCAAATCAGAATGCAAGATTTTGTTCCACAAACGAGACATCTACAATATTTATCTCAAGGTAATTCATACCGAGTTATTGTACAGACTTCATCCACTTGAATTTGATTCATTAGATTACAATAATAGATTCAAAATTAGATCAATAATACATAATAAATATACCATCCAATACCGCAAATTAAAGTTTCTCGTGTCACGAAAACCGAAACCTACTCCACGTAAAACTAAATTTTCTGACCATCAATTTTTTGATAGATTCGTTAACCTTTCTGATACTAATTTCACAACTGATGAAACAAATCTCTTGGAGAAAGGTTTCAAACACAATATTAAATCTAACAAGATAAAATCTGTTTTAGAGGAACTTGGCATAGATACTGAAATATCTCTGAAAAATATTCCTAATAACACTCACCTTAAATATTTAGCATCTAACATTATAAAAATGAATCATTAGCTGACTTTAAACAGAGTAAAGAACAAAATATTTTAAAGACCATCAAACAAAAATCTCAACTAAATGAAGTTATTTTTACAAAAGCAGATAAGGGTAATACTGTTATTGCGTTAAATAAAAATGACTACCTATTTAAAACTCTAAATTTCATTTCGTCCGGAAACTATACAATTTTAAACAAAGATCCAACTATTAAATTCCAGAAAATATTAAAATTGCAATAAATGACGCAAAATCTTTAATTAAAGCAATAGATAAATACAAATTAATTTTACCAAACCCTCAACCACCTCAACTGTATTCACTCATTAAATTGCATAAAGTAAATAACCCCGTTAGACCAGTCGTATCTTACGTTACAGCCCCAGCCGTGAAATTGCGCACTACCATATAGATATCATTAAAAATTATTGTTCATTCAAATCAAAATTTTCTATAAAAAATTCGTTCGAATTGATAAATAACATAAAAAACGTTAACCTACCACCTAACGCAAAACTTATTTCGTTTGATGTTGAGAATTTATACCCAAGTGTTCCTCCAGGTGATGTCAAAATATTAATCGAAAACATGTTGAATTCGACTCATGTTAACCACATAATTAAATCAGAAATATTGAATCTGTTGGACGTTTGCATTGAACAAAATTATTTTTTTTTCAACATCTATTACAGTAGTGAAAATGGTTTGATCATGGGAAATCCTTTGAGTCCACTTTTAGCATTTTATGAATAATATTGAACAGAAAATTTATACATCCACTCATTTCCAAATTTCTTTATTGGTATAGATATGTTGACGACATCTTAGTATGTTTCATTGGAACTACTCGTCAATTAGACTTATTTCTTAATTTCATTAATTCCATCCATTTGAACATTAAATTCACGATAGAAATTGAACAGAACGATTCCATTTATTTGTTGGACTTAAAATCACAAAACAAAATAATAATCATGTTTTTCGGTCTTTCGTAAACCAACACATACTGATACAATTATACATAACTACTCATTACATCCAATTCAACACAAAGTTGCAGCTTTAAACAGCATGGTACATCGGTTACTCAATTTACCTTTATCAGTAGAAGATTATAATAAAGAGTTAAACATCATCAAACAGGTAGCCATTAATAATTCATATAATCCGGATATGATAGATCTAATCATTCGTAAAAACTGTATCAGAAAGCAATAAATGAAGTATATCCTATTCATAAAGACTATAAAATATTCAACAGTTTAACATTCTGCGGTTCTGCAAGTACAAATATTAAATCCTTTCTCGTCAAACAAAATCTTGATATAATTTTCAAAACTTCTAATAACTTAGGTAAACATATTAAAAATAATAAATCACGTGTTGAAAAATCAAGTAAATCAGGAAGCTATAAACTTAATTGCGGTTCTTGTGATAAAATTTATATCGGTAGGACCTATAGGAGTTTTGGCATAAGAACATCTGAACATAAACGTAGCTTCGATAAAAATAAATCTGATTCAAATTATTCAAACCACCTAATAAAAGAAAACCATTCATTCAATAAAACCTTTGACATATTACATATAAAATCAAAAAGTTCAAAATTAGATCTCCTAGAAGCATTAGAAATAAATAGATACAAACATTCAGACAAGCTTTTGAATGAACAGGTAGATGTGAATTATTCACCCCTATTAACTTGTTTATTAGTTTTATTACTTTCATACTGTACAATGGCTCGGTGTGGATTTTCCTGTTATTCATCCAACTTGTTCTACGATTTGTTTATAATACCATACTCTTCATTCTGTTTGTCATTCTTGATAAAGCTGCTGTGTCAGCGAAACGTCGTCGAATTTTTTCAAATAAAGTGTAGATTAAAGTTAAACCTTGTGTTTTTTATCTCATTTATATCATGGATCTACATCAAGTAACGGCCTCCACAATTCAAATGTTTTCTTAAGTTGAACGACAATCAGAAATAATAATAACAATAATATCCTTCATTTTCATTGACCAACAAGGTATAGAAAAACGTGAAATATACAAACAAATAAATAATAATAAAATAAATTCGATTAATTCAATTCATGAACACGGCTATCGAATCTTCCGGTTGAAAAATTAAATTTGGAACCCTTCCAAAGTTTTGTCGGTTTGGCTTGCCCTCACAAACGAAGACAACAATCGTTTCGAACAAATTTGTAGTGTCTTTGTATTTGCATTGTTGCCGGCACAAAAAGGGTCGGAACTATTCCAACAGGCGAGTTTCTCCGGATCCAAATTGTTTTCACGGGTTTCCCCTGGTAGGGGAGCTTTCTATCGAAAGTTTTTAATTGTTCGTATAATTGTTCTCAGCGCAATCCCATTGTTTCCAACTCGATTGTCGGACGGACGAAAAAACGTCCGGTAATTCTCGCGAATTTATTTGTAACATTGTAATTATTCATGGATTTGAGAAGCGGCTTACGCTTCAAAATTCCATGCAGTTTTCACCGGAAATGAATACTCGACAACAGTTTTAATCTGTTATAATCAGTCGTTTCGGATAGATTAATCAACTTGTTGTTAAAAGTGAAGATAAATAATGAAAAATTTTGGGATGTTGATAACGTTTCTTTACTCATATTCATATCAGGAACTTACACAATATTGCGAAGATGTAAATGTGTAATGTGCATGTGCGGTAAGCATTCTAAATAAACTTGCCATTTAATGTATTTATCGATCGCCCCTGGGTGTTCTTGATATATTTTATGAAATTTTCAGTCAAATATTACTATACGGGGTGCTTCAACGAAAACTGAACAGATGCTATATCTACCAAGATATTCATTTCTGATCAAAACGCAAAAACAGGAAAAGTTTCAAATGGGACATCTTTTGGGGTACAAAACTTGCCTGCAATATCAACCCCCGCAGGGGTTGCATTCCTTGAACATTTTGAATAGGGAAGATGAGTCGAGTGGTGACTCGAAAGAAAAGTGGTATCTTTGTCTATATCGCCTTGAACGAATTTTCAATTTTTAATTGAAAACTGTAAAAGATACAGGGTGAGCAACTGAAAGATAGGGAAGACTATTTCCTTGAGACTATTCAAGTTTCAGTGAAGTTATTTTCAACTCGAAATGTTTTGGCCAAAAGAGTTTTTTTTTACGTTCTTTGAAAGGTACAGAGATTATTTTTCTGAATGTTTTGATTCCCCACACTAGGGGTCTGAGTTGCGTAGTTTTCGATATACAGGATGCTCCATTCAAGAGGTATTGATATGAATGATTATTGGAAAATTTTATTTTCGCGAATTAATTTCATATGCCTCAAATTGACATCAGACAGAGTTTCCTTAAGAAAAACGTCGAAGTGACAATCGAATTTATTCTGAGAAAAATTCATACCACTACCTCCTGAATGAAACAGACCCCTACTATGGGTCACTCAGAAAAATAATCTCTGTAGAATAATGATGAAAAAATATGGGTTGTAATTTTCGAAAAATGGTCGATGAAGTAATATCTTGCGAATTACAAAAGAAAAATTTTTTTTTTCATCCAAACAATTTTGAGTTGAATATAAAAATCGACCTGTCTGAGCGTTTTGCACGAAAATCAAAAATAAAGAAATTATGAATTTTACTTACTTTACAGTCTCACTGAATAGGAATTTTGGGAAACATTGGCAACCAGAAAACTGGTTAATGACGTCACTTCGAACTTAAGGTGAACAGACTATACAAGAATAAAATAACGATGCTTCTTTCCAGTATTGGATACTTATGTAGCACTTTGTAAATGATATCATGCATGTAATACTACATCTGAAGAAGCTATTCTATAGGGTCCGCCACGTAACTTTTTTTAATGCAATAAAACAAAAACGCTTCATCCGATTTCCAAATTCACTTTTTCATACCAAATTACGATCCCTCCGGTTAGTTGTGGAATATAAATTCATTCAAATGGCTACCTCGGCTGGCAGTACGCCATACAATTTTTGAATACATTTTAGATTGTATTCATAGTTTGAATTGTCTCTGGCTTGTCCACATAACACTTATCTTTGACGACCCCCGAAGATAATTATCCAACAGCGTCAAATTACAGCTCCGAGGCGGCCAAACGACATCAGAATTTCGACTGATAATTCGATCTTGGAAGACTGTGCACAGATGATCGATCCAAACGATGACTGTGTGGCACGGAGCGCCGTCCTGTTGAACGCAAATGTTGTTTAAGTCTTCCTCTTTGAGTAATGGGAAGAACCAATCGGTAATCATGGCGCGCTACCGCTCGTCATTGACCGTAACGGCGGCTCCTGCCTCATTCGGCCAATGATGCCTCCAGACCAAGATCCGCACCAAACCGTCACTCTCTAAGGATGCATCGGCTTCTCCATGATAACGTGCGGGTTTTCCGCTCCCAGATGAGACAATTTTGTTTGTTAACGTATCCGCTCAGAAGGAAATGCGCCTCGTCCGAAAAGATGATTTTTTGGTGAAAATCGGGGTCGTTTTCAAGCTGGTCGCAAGCCCAACTGACACAATGAAAACGCAACGGATGGTCTCGTGGCTTCAATTCCTGAACCAATTGGACTTTGTACGGCGTCATACTAAGATCTTTACGCAAAATTCGTCTCAGGGATATGATGCTTCACTGATGTTCCTGGCGATTTCCGCACACTCTCGGCAACATCAGCAATATTCTGGGTTGAGCGCACTGTTTTTGCTTATCCCGCGTTAGGTTGCCAATAGTAGTGCCAGTTCAGATCCATGCTGATCAATGGCAGTCATCACCAAGTACCATATTCATCTCGTATTTCAACCCCTAGAGCAGGGGTGACCACCCTTGAAAATTTGGAAGAGGGTAGATGGGGCGAGTGATACCTGGAAAGAAAGGTATTATCTTTGTCTGCTCCCCCATGAACGAGTTTTCAATTTTGATTGAAAACTGTAGAAGATACAGAATGAGCTACTGAAAAATCGCCCTGAGCTATTCAAGTATTAGTGCAAAAAAATGGAACAGATTCATTCCAGATCAAAGGCTGTCATCTTTGATCTAAATGAATCTGTTCCAGTTTTCCGCACTTATAGTTGGATAGACTTGGCGCGATAGTCTTCTCTATTTTTCAGTGGCTCACTCTGTATCTTCTACAGTTTTCAATCAAAACTGAAAATTCTTTCACGGGAATGTAGACAAAGATAATACCTTTCTTTCGAGGTATCACTCGACCCATCTACCCTCTTCCAAATTTTCAAGGGTTGTCACCACTGCTCCAGGGGTTGAAATTCAAGATGAAAGTGTTACTTGATGATGACTGTCATTGATAAGCATGGATCTGTTCCATTTTACCTCACTGAAACTTGAATAGTCTCAGGGAGATAGTCTTCCCTATCTTTCAGTTGCTTACCCTGTATCTTTTCTTCTTCTTCTTAGGGGTGCCTTATCCGTTCCGGACATTGGCTAACATCATGGCAATTCTCACTTTGTTAACTGCTGCTCGAAACAGCTGAGTTGTAGTCAATCCGAACCAATCGCGCAAGTTCT
Organism: Cryptolaemus montrouzieri; assembly: GCA_013387265.2. NCBI lineage: Eukaryota > Metazoa > Arthropoda > Insecta > Coleoptera > Coccinellidae > Cryptolaemus > Cryptolaemus montrouzieri. The sequence goes on from JABFTP020000165.1 coordinate 2,958,582, forward strand.
TCATCCACGAGTGACGTCTTCTTCCAGGGCCTCTTTTGTATCTTTTACAGTTTTCAATTAAAAATGGGAAATTCGTTCAAGGCAATGTAGACAAAGATACCACCTTTCTTCTGAGTCATCACTCGAACCATCTTCCTTATTCAAAATGTTCAAGGATTGCAACCCCCGCTTAGGGGGTTGATATTTCAGGCAAGTTTTGTATCCCAAAAGATGTCCCATTTGAAACAAAAATTGACCTGTTTTTGCTTTTTAATCAGAAATGAATATCTTGATAGATATAGCCTCCGTTTAGTTTTCGTTGAAGCACCCTGTATAATAAATAATAAATAATAAAAAGTCCTGTGCGGAGATTTCAACATATGCTTGTCTCGTGATTCCACAAATTTCCTAAGCATAATTCACGAAGGTAATCTAGTTCAAACAATCTTTACGCCAACACATGTAACGAAAAATTCACGAACCAAAATAGACAATATATTCGTAAATGAAATAATTGATTGAGGATAAACATATTTTCAATGAAATAACCCTATGGTATTTAGATTTTCACTATATTAACAAAACTATGACCGGTTTCACCACACTGTGGCTTCATCAGATAGATACAGAGTTATTCCTTATATAATATTCTTATTTCCTACTTATTAATACATAAGGTACAAGTAAAAAGGGTATGGTAAAAACCCATCGGAGTTGCTGACTTTATGAATTGAAAAGATTGAGTAAGGAGAAGGATTTAGATCTAATTCACTATTAAGTAACCTATCTGAATTCTTTTCTTTGTTGATCTCTAAAATTTCCAATAGATTGAGTTTTTGTCTATTATTTTCATTGTGTAAAATTTTGAAATTATCATTAAAGTTATGGCTTTCTTCGAGTACGTGATCAGAGTGATGGGAATCTGATTTCTGATAATTAAAACTACGTTTCTGCTCGGATAATCTAACCTTGAAATTTCTGAAAGTTCTACCAATATAAATTTTATTACAATCCCCGCAAGACAGTTCATAAACACCGGATTTATTACCGTTATCAATTTTAGATTTGCAGTTTTTGATATGTCCGCCTAGAAAATGATCAGTTCGGAATGCTACATTGAAATTATAATGCGAGAAGAATGATTTTAATTTTAAACTAGGATCACCAATATAAATTAAGCTGTTGTATTTTGTGTTAGAACTTTTTATGCTTGGAAATACTTCCTGGATTGCTTTTTGAAATTTTTTGCGTGAAATCCTGTCCTCAATCATACTTGGACTGTAGCGGTTATTGAGTGCTATTTGTTCAATGATATTTAGCTCTTTTATAAAATAATTTTGTGACATTGGGATATTAATGAGTCTATGTACCATACTATTGTAAGCTGCTTATTTATGTGGATAAGGATGTGTAGATGAGCTGTGAATAGTGATATCTGTATGCGATGGCTTATGAAAAATAGAAAAATCTTATTTGCCGTTAATTTTAGTAATAGTTAAATCCAGAATGTTAATGAAGTTTTCTGTTTCTATCTCTAACGTGAATTTAATATTATTGTGAATTTTGTTAATGAATGTTTTTAAATGACTTTAATTGTTCGTTTGTGCCAGTGAAACAACAAATGATATCCTCGACATATCTAAGTCAATAAATAAATAATTTTTCCAATATTATCCATGAAAATTTCAGCGAGTAGAGGGCTCAAAGGATTACCCATGATTAAACCTTTTTTACTATTATATAATACTCCATTGAAGTTAAAATTATTTTGTTCTAAACAAATTTCTAAAAGGTGTAAGATTTATGACTCTTTGAGTCTACTAAGGTTCTGTTTAGCTATGAACGCATTGTCCTAAATGCTCAATAGAACAGGATACGGATTCAGGATAAAAATAGACAGGAAGTATCATACAATCTCCCACCTGCTGTATATGGATGACATCAAATTACATGCTTCGAACAAGAAGCAATTGGATGATCTGCTGAAAACTGTCAGTATGTTCTCGGCAGATGTTCATATGAAATTCGGTATTGGAAAATGTAATACCCTGAACATTCAGAGATGGAAGGCCATAGAAGGTGAAACACAACTTCTGAACGGTGATATTATACAGTGCATGAGGGATGGCGAAACATACAAATATCTAGGATATCAACAAGCCAGATTGCTAGACCAAAAACAATCAAAGGAGAAGATTCGTTCAGATAAACATCCAGCGTCTGAAGACAGTGCTGAAATCAATGTTGAACTCGGGGAATCTATTCAAGGCAATCAAGACCTAAGCCATTCCGTGTTGCTTTACTCATTTGGAATAATCAGATGAACTAAGAGAGAACTGGATGATATACAAAGGCAGACCCGAACGATGCTGACAAAGTACAACAATCACCATCCAAAATCGTCTGTGATACGAACAACTTTGAAGCGGAAAGAAGGAGGACGTGGATTAATAGTTGTTGTCAATTTACACACTGAACAGATAAAAAAATCTCAGAGAATTCTGACTTCTGACCTACATAGAGTGGTATTGTTGGCTGAATCTACCGTTCCTATCAGATACTGAAGAACAAGAGCAGTGGTCAAGGAAGAAATTGCATGGACGACATCACCATGAGATCAAAGAAGCCTCCAACAAATGGTTGATGAAAGGAGAATTATTCGCGGAAACAGAAGGATTCCTTATGACCATTCAAGACCAAGTGATCGCTACAAACAACTACAAAAAATTTATTATTAAGGACGGAACATTACAAACACATAAGTGCAGAAAATGCCATATAAGATCGGAGACTATACAGCATATTACGTCCGGCTGCGAACAACTGGCCAATACGGACAATAAGTGTGCAACATTATCCATCAGAAACTTGCACACAAGTACGGACTTCTGAATACCTTCCGGCCATATTACAAATATCAGCCGGCGCCCGTATTGGAAATTGACTCTATCAGATTATACTACGATAAGTCTGTTATCACTGACAGAAAGGTGACGAATAATAGGCCGGACATAGTGGTGTATGATAAGAGAGCCAGAACAGCAATGCTGGTGGATGTCGCCATACCGAATAATAACAACGTGCTGAACGAGTTCCAGGAGAAAAAGTCCAAATACACAGACCTTGCTATTGAGAATAAGCACATGTGGCACCTCGATAGAATAGATATTGTTCCTGTAATCGTATCCTCGACTGGGTTAATACCCAAAACTTTGCATGACAGCCTTAAGAGATTAGAATTGCATAAGAATACTTATATAGAAATGCAAAAAGCTGTAATTCTTAATACATGTAGGATAGTTAGGAAATTTATGTCAAGTATATTGTAATCCAGCCAATTCCCTTTGATTTCTGAATCTCGAAAAGGTAAATTATATCCAGCTAACAGCTGAGATAGTGCATAAGTCCACGATAATAAATAAACACCTGAAAAAAGCCTAGGGAACACTTACCAATATCTTTCAAATATGAATTTGATGATTCGAATTTATAGAAATCTTTCGGTTTTGTTAGGACGTATTGTATATAATGTATCCTCAAGAAAACAAAATAATATTTGACTTCTCCAAAGCACCTATTATAAAAAAAATTTGAAATTTGAAAATGACGAAATTTGGTAAAACACAAAAAAAAATCCTGAACTAATATTTTCGAAACGATAAGGAAGTACCTATATTTTTCAGTACCCAGAAGGTTCACCTCTGTTATTAATGACACTTTGACATCGTCGCGGCATGCTCACTATTAAATTGTCTATTACATTTTGGCCTAAGTCATTCCAAGCCACCTGAACTGCTAATCGAAGCTCCTGTTCATGATGGAAGACGTTTTGACGCAAGAGATTTTTTTTAGGGCGTCCCACACATGCTCGATGGGACTCAGATCTAGGGAGCAGGATGGCCACGGTAGAAGCTCGATATCATTTTCTTCAAGAACGTTCAAGACAACTCTAACACGATGAGGAGGGGCATTATCTTGTTGGAAGAGTAGGTTTTGAGCCATTGTTTGGAGATTACGGTACCACTACAGGTAAAACTATCTCAGTTGCGTAAGAATTTCCTGTGAGGTTGTTCTGTATGAAAACGAGGTCAGTTCTTCCATCAAGGCGTATACCTCCCCAAAACATCACTGATCCGCCTCCCTGTCTAACAACTTCTCGAGCATGCTGGAGACGGTTTTGCTTTCCAGGTTTCCTCCATATTCGAATTCTTCCCGAATCGGGATAATAACTAAATCTAGATTCATCATTGAAGAGAACTGTTGCCCACCTCTCTTGATCCCAGTTTACGTGTTCTTGGCACCAAGCTAAACGAGCAGCGCGATTTCCATGGGTCAGTTGTGGAACTCTTAAAGGACGTCTGGAGTGGAGTTGAACTTCGTGCAGTCGATTTCTCGAAGTTTGGTCGGAAATTTGTACATTATGAACTCGTGATAGCTCTTGAGCTAATTGAGATGCTGTGAAAGTACGATCTCATCTGGCTTGTAAAACTAAAAATCGGTCTTGGGCGACTGTAGTAATCCTGAAACGACCTGTATGGCGTTCTTCAACGCTATCTGTTTCATTGAAACGCGACCATAAATGGTTTATGACACTCGGACTACTTCCTAGATCCCTGGATACTTCCCGTTGTGAGGTCCTAGCTTGGAGCATGCCAACGACTCGTAACATCTCTTCTCTAGTCAAATGTCGTCTTTGCATCGTCGAATCACAAAACTTGAATCTTTTATTTGTGCTTACAACAGAAACAAAGTGCCAACTAACTGATTTCAAACACTGAATACATGAAATAATTATAAAGCAGCGTCGCATCTGCTGCATTTTCAGTTTTTTATAGAAAAAAACTGAAATCTATTGCGGAACTCTACATAATTAGGTGAGAAATTGATACAGGTGTTCATTTCTCAAAAAAATAATCAATATTGATCGTTCTGGATACGAAACATCGATATTCAGAAGTGTTCCCTAGACTTTTTTGAGCTGTTTGATTATATAAACATGCTTCTGTTGTATGAATAAAATTCGAACCATGCCGGGTCGGAAGGGTTGTTCTACAACGTATGCTCTTTTTGGAATAGGACATCGGACCTGGCAAAACTACAAGGCTCCGTTTAAACCGAGTGCATGAGTACAATTCATAGCCATCGAAGCCGAAGTAGGTAGTGTCTCTTGTAGGCATTTATTGAGTTTCCGTTGGAGCTAGGACATAAGGTTATGTCTTGTAAGTGATGGTGTACTGTGCTCACATTAATGTTGATGTGTCCTAGTCCTCTTATCTTGCGAAATTCAATAACGAATTGTTTTCTTTCATCGGATTCTGGAGACCTCGTCCGTCTGTTGATGTTTTTGTGCAAATAGTTTAGAATTATTTATTTGTGTAAACCGACACAGCGTCCTTAGTCCTACTCTTTACTCAAACGAAAAGCAGAAAACGGAGAAACAAATTAATGGATCACAGAAATTTGAGTCACAACGTCATTTTCGAATATTCGAATTGTATATCCAATCTTATGTGCCAGACATTTTTTGTAAGATGAGGCAGTCTAGACGTAAAGCGATTGTTCGAGGGATAAATTTAATGTCGAATAAGTATGCAGAAGGGCAGACAATTGATCTGAAAATCACTCGAGGGTGGATATTCGAAGTAACTGAAGAAGAGCACGTTATTTCAGAATCACCAATACTTACACTGTTGAAATTCTCATTTCCGGCAGGTTAATCAGTTAATCCGATCGAAATTGCGCCGTAAACTGGATGCTTAAAATCCGAGTCATTCCCAAATATCTCGAAGAACATCAACACATTGAAGACTCAACTGAATTCCTAAAGCTTCAGGATATTTGATTTGAAAGTTGATTATTTGTCCTTTCTGCCAATTCGTTCTGTCGGAAAGGCACGTCCAGAGGGTTCTCGTATGTAGGAAAAAATGACCTCATGCCCTATAAATCTCCATTATCCTTCGAATTCGCCTCGAAGAGCCAAGAAATGTATAAAAGTAAAACGGGGTAAACAACGCACCATACTCAGAATTATATATAGCCCGGGTTACGAGTTAGAAATCCACCCTAATCCGGACATTTCTCAGTCGTTCTTCGTGAAGTTTATAGAGATAAAGAACCGACGCCGGACTGAGTTTGGCTTCAACCTCCGGAAAAGTGGAAAGTTTAGAGAAAGTAGTTTTTCGATCCATGCGAGAGGCGGACGTTGAACTTTCTGAATTAAGCATTAGGTTAGGTAGAGGTAGAATGGTGTATATTTTATTTGAAGGCTATATGTGCTTGAAATTGAAGGTTTGTGCTTTCAATGTCAGAATAATCAGGTGAGATAGTGTGTTCCACAAAATCTTATTACATAATAGAGTCTCAATTTAGTACAAGAAATCTGTGTTAAATTTGTAGGTTTATAAATTGCGACTACAGTTTGATTTTATTACCTTTAAGTTAATAATTAAAATTAATAATTCTTCGAATAACACATAACTTGAAAGGAAAGGACACGAAAGATACGTTTGGCATGTCTACCAACCTATTGAAAAAAATTATTCCCAGCACCACAAAACCAACCACTTTTTTGATAAACAGATGTTTCTCAGAGAGCTTTTTCCCGATCAACTGAAAAAAGCGAAAATAGCTCCAATATTCGAGGCAGGAGACCAACAGTCATCTGATAACTATCGACCCATATCAGTTCTACCTGCAATATCTGAAATATTTGAAACAGCTCTAAAAGATAGACTGTTCTATTCTCTCAAACACCATAACATTTTTTGCGAGCAGCAGCATTGCTTTCTGAGGCAGAAGTCTATATCGACTGCACTGACTCAGATCTTGAACAAAATAACGGTAACCTTTGATGAAGGAAAAAATGCAAACTCTCGGCCTGCAATTTGAGCAAGGCGTTTGATAGTGAAGTCCACTTTGGAATATTTGGGAAGTTAAATTTTTGTGATATGAGAGGGGTTCCTTTGGATTTGATCAAGAGCTGTCTGACTAACAAATACCAGCAAGTTTGATTCCAGGGTAAATGCTGCCAATGGCAGCCAATTAAATATGGTGTGCCACAGGGATGTAACTTGGGTCCGCTGCTATTCCTCTTTTGCATCAATGATCTACCTGATAATATAACATCATCTACACTCGGAGGCAAAATTAGCGGAACACTCGAAAATTTAACCGAATTCGAAGTCCGATATTTTTCCTAATTCTCAACCGATTCAGATGATTTGTTCGGCAAGTTATAGATCAACTCTTCTGCTTTGTAGAAATTATAAGAGATAAGAAGATAATACCGTACGATATCAAACTGTGGAAGCAGGCAACCTAGGCAGTTCGTGCTGTTATTTTTCCAGCGATTTGTTTCATTCTCCTAACGGTGAAGATGGCGCTGGACCGTTTCTTGACCAGATCTTGTATATGCTGACCGAACTTCAAATCTGGTTCCAAGGTGATTTCCCAAAATTTTAGGTCAGTATTTACTTCAGGGTGCGTTTCAAATATGAGTTATTGGGTTTTATTTTCATGCATTCGCAGTTTGTTTGTATCGAACCAATATTTTTCCTCAGCAAGTGTATTCGATGACAATCGATTCACTTCGTCGACGTCAGCGCCAATATTAAGAAAGCTGGTATCGTCAGCTAAAATAATGCAACTACACTCGGAGGCAAAATTAGCGGAACACTCGAAAATTTAACCAAATTCGAAGTTCGATATTTTTCCTAATTCTCAACCGATTTAGATGATTTGTTCGGCAAGTTATAGATCAACTCTTCTGCTTTGTAGAAATTATAAGAGAAAACAAAGAAAATTTGAAAAAAATTTATACGGGGGCAAAGCTAAAAGTATTTTTTTTTGTCAAAAATTCGTAACTCCCTGTGGAATTTCGTGGTCCGAGTTGAAACGTACAACATCATGGTCGGTCAAAACACATCTTCCTACAGTAACGCCCTTCTTGTTTCATGCGTTTATCTCTATTTTTACAAGAGATATCCGACTTGAAGCGAAAAGTCACAAATTTCAAGAATTTATTTTTAATCTTGCGTAGATAAAATCAAAATTAGAGAAGCGGAAATCTAGCGAAATGAAAATTTTTGAAATTCACTGGCCACTTGCACTCCCCGGGAGAACTCGAAGTACACTGGAAAAATCGTTGATTTTGCACATTTAATTTTGAATTTTTTTGTGTGACACTCTATAATAATTATCATTCCTGTCCAAAATTGAGAGCAGGTGTGTATCCTGGCGATACACTCGTGAAATGAAATGAACCTGTTGAGAAAAATGTTCATGATGACCCACAAAAAAAACATTTGATTTTAGTAGCGAGTATGACCCCCCCCCAGCTCTTATTACAGCGCGCATACGATTTCGCATACTCCCAATGATGTTGTCTATCATCTGTTGAGGTATGTTGTCCCACTCTTCCACCAAAGCCAATGTCAGCTCTTCAACGTTGCCTGGATTCCGTTGTCGAACCCTTCTTCCACGAATGTCCCAAACGTGTACGATCGGGTTTAAATCCGGTGATCGCGACGGCCAGTCCATTCGTGTGATCCCAATTTCATTGTGATATTCTATCACTATGCGCGCAGTATGAGGGCGGTCGTTATCGTGCATAAAAAGGAAATTTTCCCCTATGTAAGGAGCAAAAGGCACAACATGGGGCTCCAAGATTTTTGCTATATACTGATGGGCATTAAGTGATCCATTGCCAATAATCTCCAGTTATGTTCGTACTCCCAAGCATATGCCACCCCATATCATAACTGACCCTCCACCGTATTGCCCAGTTCCTACGAAGTTCGCTTGATTGTACCGTTCCCCTCGATGCCTCCATATTCTATCTCTACCATCCACGAAATTCACACAATATCGGCTCTCATCACTAAATAAAACTCGTCTCCACTGATTGATTGTCCATGCTATATGCTCCCTAGCAAACGCCAATCTTGCTACCCGATGGGATCTATCGAGTCTTGGTGCTCTTGCTTGCGCGTATAATCTCAGACTTACTTCATTTAATCGTCTTCTGACGGTCCTCACACTGACGTTAATGTTATCCACTGCTTGTAAAAGGTTACGTGCCTGAACAGCAGTAAGACGAGGATTTCTTATGGTTTGATTGACGATGAAACGGTCATGTATAGCGCGGGTTTCCCGATTTCTTCCTTGTCCTCGCCTCCTCACGTACAATCCAGTTTCCCTGTAACGTCGGTAGATTCGATGGATAACCGACGTCGAGACACCCAACATGGTACCGACTGAGCGGTAGGTGCGCCCTTCCTCGATCAATGTAACTGCCCTTGCTACTGAGGTTGGTGATAAATCTCTCATTCTGAATGAAAAATACCGTTTCGAATCGTAAACAGTAAAATAATCACAAAACACCGCAACCGATCGAATTTGTATCGAATCAAAGAATGGAAAACTCTCATTCTTTAAACAAGTGCAAATGTGGTCATATACAAAAAAACGTGTGTTGTATTTCATATTTGATAAAAAAAGGTGTGCACATGTGTAAATGAAAAGTTTTATCAGTGGTCCCAGAATTCGGTTGTGTATTTTAATACCTACCGACTGTTATCTCCTATGAATTCCTAATTTTCACCAAATTAACCAAATTGTCATCAATAACTAATGCAATACGAACATAAAAATCGCAAACGACAATTTCGACACGCCTGAGTGATAATAAGAAAATTCCAAATTGATAGACGAATTTTAATGACAATTTCTTGATTCAATGGAATTTCTCCAAAATGGTGATTTTCCATTTGAAATTAAATATATTTTGCAAAAATAGAGATAAACGCATGAAACAAGAAGGGCGTTACTGTAGGAAGATGTGTTTTGACAGACCATGATATTGTACGTTTCAACTCGGACCACGAAATTCCACAGGGTGTTACGAATTTTGACAAAAAATACTTTTAGTTTTGCCCCGTATAAATTTTTTTCAAATTTTTTTGTTTTCTTATAATTTCTACAAAGCAGAAGAGTTGATCTATAACTTGCCGAACAAATCATCTAAATCGGTTGAGAATTAGGAAAATATCGAACTTCGAATTTGGTTAAATTTTCGAGTGTTCCACTAATTTTGCCTCCGAGTGTAGTTGCATTATTTTTGCTGACGATACCAGCTTTCTTAATATTGGCGCTGACGTCGACGAAGTGAATCGGTTGTCATCGAATACACTTTCTGAGGCAAAATATTGGTTCGATACAAACAAACTGCGAATGCATGAAAATAAAACCCAAGAACTCATATTTGAAACGCGCCCTGAAGTAAATACTGACCTAAAATTTTGGAAATCACCTTGAACCAGATTTGAAGTTCGGTCAGCATATACAAGATCTAGTCAATAAACGGTCCAGCGCCATCTTCACCATTAGGAGAATGAAACAAATCTTCGGAAAAATAACAGCACGAACTGCCTAGGTTGCCTGCTTCCACAGTTTGATATCGTACGGTATTATCTTCAATGGAGGACATGCTGAAAGTCAGAAAATCTCTGTAAAACAGAAATATGCTGTGCGGATACTATGCAATGCTAAAAGAACTGATAGTTGCAGGAATTTGTTCAAAGAAGTAGGCATACTTATCCTACCACCACTTTTCATACAGTGCGTACTTTTCATTCACGATCACGGACATAATTTTCAAAAAAATAATTTCAACCATCCATATTCAACCCGAAATGCCGATAAATTCATCGTACTCTATCACAGAATTAATGCTTCACAAATCAGTATAAATTATACAGCAATGAAATTGTACAATAAGCTTCCGTGCGAATTAAAATCAATGAGTAGAGCGAACCTTCAAAACATTTAAAGCAGAAGCTGGTTTCAAAATCCTACTACTGTATAAACGAATTTTGAACGACCAAAACTTTTATATGTGTGATTCCCCATAAATATGTTTATCGAAATGTAAGAATGTGTACTGTACTATGTATGTTATAATATTATGTTGACTGACCCATGTAACTTTTGATGGGTTGTACTGTTCATTTAATCCTGATTTGCTTCTTTCTGCTAAATATACAATAAATAAATTAATGAATAAATAAACAGTGTACCATCCTCCTTTAATAACTGCAACTCCACATCTGATAAATTCATATGCGTCTTATACATATTGTCTAAATTAGTACATTTATTCAGAGAACTCTTGTTGTGCCTTGTATCAAAGGGTAAAGAATGATTCATATTCATCCCTTTTATTTCTAGACTTAATTCTACTTTTGAGCAAACATTGAATTGATACGCCAATCTATGTAGTTACACACACCACAAAAATTGTCCCATCACCTGGTATTCTGAATTCCACAATCGATTAAGCAGCTTGATCGCAGTTTCTTTATCAACATATGTTCCTGGACATATGAGGGGAAAAAAATCTTATCAATGTAGTAACATTTGTTTCCATATGATCTCAAACACGTCTGAACCAAGAATGAGTTTATTTGACTATCAGTATTTATTCAATTTCTCTTCAGTTTTCATGCTAAATTAATGCAAGTTTTTTGTGTTTCTTGTTGATTTTCGAATCTTTGAATTTATTGTAATGGCTGCTGAACGTCCTGGACGCTATTTGAGTGATCTTGAAGTGGTGAGAAATGTAACACTTCTAGAGGATAGGCGAAGCCAACGTTACGTGGCTAACTTGTTGAATGTTAACCGAAGCACTATTTCAGAAGCAATTAATCGGTACCACGAAACAGGGGAAGACGGAAGAAGGGCCGGACAGGGAAGAAATCAGATAACAACACCAGTTGATTATCGTTGGCTTCGTTTAACTGCACTAAGAATTCGGCACTGACTAGAATACTACAAAATGAACTTGTACTTTCCAGAAATGTGCATATTTCAGCAAACTGTTAGGAACAGGCTCAGAGAAGACGATATCAAACTAACAGACCGGCCCGCGTCTCAACAGAGAGCATCGAGTTGCGAGACTTCAGTTTGCAGGAAACATGCAAATTGGGGTATTCCAGAATGGTCGAACGTTCTCTTTTCCAGGTTCTGTCTAGTATCAAATAATAGACGCATGCCTATATACAGACGACCTGGGGAACGGTATCAGCAGTGCAATATTCGGCAAACCGAAAACTTTGGAGGGGCTCAGTAATGGTGTGGGAAGGCATTTCTTTCCATGGTCGAACTGAGTTAGTCCTAGTGAATAATGGAAGAATGACAGCGGCGAGATACATCGCAGATATCCTTGAACTCCATGTTGTACCCTTTGGCCTATTGATTGGGGAAAACTTCATTTATATGCATGATAATGCTCGGCCTCATGTAGCTAGAGTAGTTACAGAATTTCTGCAAAATTCCGAAATTGATATTGATAGCCAGCCAGAATTCCTGACTTAAATCCCATAGAACATATTTGGGATAACATTGGATGGCAAATTCAGCAACGTAGGATGCCTTGTAGAACACTTCAACAACTAGAAAATCTGCTTTCTGAAATTTGAAACTCAGTGACTCAAGAGTACATCCAAATTCGTTTGAGGGGCTTCCGAGACGTATACTGGCAGTAATTAAGGCCCGGGGAGGAAACACACGATTTTGAAAATGATTAGTAACCATTCGATGCTAGTTGATTGGTCCCTTCGCCAATGTTTGACGATGGTAGAATTTTTAAGTTTTTCATTAACTCGAAAATTGTTGATATTTTCTATCATAAACTCATGATATCTTCTTATTTTTACTTCTGAAAGTAACCAAGCGACTTTTGACTGACCAACATAAAAGTTTATATAGTATTGTCATGAAAGTAGGGTGATGCGACAATTTTTGTGGGGGATGTATTTTTATATGAAAGCTGTTAAAGAAAGTTAAAGGTGAGACAAAAATTAACAAATTCTGTCAGTTTGAATGGGAAACTCAATTTAAGAATGTATCTTGTCTATATTATATGCACAAGGTGAAGGAGGTGGTTGGATTGTCCTAATATAGTATAGTTCAACTTTTCAAACCCAATCGCAGCTCCAATCTTGTGTTGTAGATCAATCCCTTTACCTCCGATCTATTAAGTCGTTCCTATGTTATGACGCCAACACCAATTCATGAAATTCGAAGTACAGATCAATCCCAAGTTCTATATCTGATTCTAGGTTCTCTCGCCAATCTTAAGTTCCTATAAGTTTGAGATATCCCGATAGTAATGCAAAATCTATTTTGACCCAACAAATATCTTACCCCAAAATGTAAAGGGGAAGCACTCATTCTTAAGCTCCAAAATCACAAAAGAAGAATATACGACCAAGTAATCCAATCCAGAGCAAATTCTGAATTACAGAATAGAGATTCTATCACAATAGAAACACTCTCTATATGCCTAAGCTTGGAAAATTTATTAAACCAAAAATTGTTCGAGCTTTGAATTCAGAAGAACCGTTGGAGTTCAAAATTGATGAAGCGAAACCGGCGTTACCAAGTCGAAAATTACTCTTAGCTATCGTGGTCACGTAAATTCACAAAATTAACCAAAACCAACGACAATCTTAAGTTAAACTATGAGGGAACAACTACAGATTCAGTTCCTAACGAATTAACAATAACAATGTGAATAATCTACGTTAGATGGTATAAGGTTAGAATCAGAAAATAACAGAAGTTTTCTTACCGCCGGCAACGTCGCAGCAATACGAGATATATTTTCATGTGACAATTTAAACCAATCTATAAAATTATCAAAATAAAATATCGGAATGAACTGCTTAATATTGTGTTAACAATCGAAGTTCGTAGAACGGCATTAATTAGATATTCAAGATAATTCTGATGTATTAACTAGTGCAAAAGATGTTTCCTCAACAGAATCGTTCAAAAATAATATCAGGTCTGTACTGGTCATTTTGAAATGTTACACAGTTTCTCCTAAAAACCTATGAACCTCTTCGAAAGTTTAGTGATGTGAATCAAGCTGCCGTGGATATCGTCGCCGATATTCTCTGATTGCTGCTCGAGAATTACAATGACAAAACCCAACCCAACTAACGTCATATTAGCATAGAGATTGTTCGTAAAGGGGACGTATTGAATAGGATTTGCACACAGTCAATTATGAGTAAAACTTTTGACCGATCTGTATAACACAGAAACTTACGTGTTTCGACTATTTTTCGTAGGGTCACCTGAAAGAAATTTTCAATTTCATTCTATTGTTTGAATACTATGCAAATTCATCATTCTCTTTTTAAAGTTTGCAATACTAATGCAAATTCAATTCTTCCTCTCTTTTGGAAATATAACTATCCCAATCACATAATCTGTTCTCAGTGGCGAGTACTTTCTTCGTCTTCTTCGAGTCTTTGGTGGCTTAAAAGCAATGAAATCTTGACCGAAAGAATCTCAGAGATCTTATAGAGTTTTAGACTGTAGGTTCTAAAGTCTAGTGGAAAATCGAGATAGAAGAAAAAATAACTTAACACCAATCCTAGTTCGGCTTCCACTCAACCTCTATTTATGTGGCACCAATCCTTCGTTGAAGGTGAAAAGGAAAGGTACAGAAGGAAAGGGGAATGAAGAATGTGGTATTAATTTGTGTGAGCGTCGTATCTTCACCGAATGAAGAAAGATGATGGTTTTTCTCTCTATCTTCCACTACATTGTTACGAATATTTTCTAATGCGGGTTCACTTTATTGCGAATTTCACTATTCTATTTGCGATGGGAATACTACAATTCTATTACTAACTGCGGGGATGAACAGGAATAGCGTTCACTATATATTTGCGGTCGAAACTATATTTCGAAGTCAATAACGATATGTGCGTTTTAATCGATATAAACAATAATAGAATTCTTCTCTGATTGAGATGCGGAAAGAGAACCTATAAGAATGAAGCGTGCAGCACACATACGTTGCGCAAAGGTATGTTATCGTCTTTGTCACTTCACATGCGCCCTCTAAATATTCTGATCAAAAATAAATTAGATGAGGAAAATTTACTACAATGCTTAAACAAAAGAATGTCCTTTTAAGACGTGAACAACCATGCCGATAGAATCGAAAATATTTCGTTTTCTATTCGTCACAGTATGGCGGCCTTCTCCTACCATCCTTTTTTCAGAACAGTCATCAAGTTGCTACAGATACATAGAAGATAGAAAATATTGAAATTAAAGAATGTCGCAATAAGTTTATATCCCGCCGGCTCAGTGGCGTATGGGATATGATGCTCGTCTCCTGCGCAGAGTTACCTGGGTTCAATCCCCACAAAGTCGGTGCGATTTTTCGGATTCTGGGAATCGCTTGAGTATCCATCTTTCGGAGGAGATGTAAAGCCGTCGGTCCTGTCTAACAGAGATGTGTTGGACATTAAAGATCCCTTCCCTCGACACGAGAGGGTTCAGCAAAATTCCGGGTTAGTGAGGTGACAGAATTCCCCGGCGATAGAGCACGTTAAAGAATAACAAACAAGTTTATATCCCAACTGTCCCTAAAGAAATTCTTTACCAAATTGCTAGATGGCCAATTGTTTGTTTGTTTGTTATTTTGTTTTTCTTTAACGTGCTCTATTTCTGCCTTTCGGCCAATGACACGCCGGGGAATTCTGTCACCTCACTAACTCGGGAATTTTGCCGAACCCCTCTCGTGTCGAGGAAAGGGATCTTTAATGTCCAACACATCTCTGTTAGACAGGACCGACGGCTTTACATTTCCTCCGAAAGATGGATACTCAAACGATTCCCAGAATCCGAAAAATCGCACCGACTTTGTGGATATTGAACCCAGGTAACTCTGCGCAGGAGACGAGCATCATATCCCATACGCCACCGAGCCGGCTGGGATGGCCAATTGATTTCCTTTCAAGATCTGGTTGTTTTCAGACAACAACTCTATGAATCATGGCATATCGAAAGAGCTTCGAATTAATTTCGCCAGATCCTAAGAGTACAAAATTAATTCTCAACAGCAAACTCGACTGAACTAGTCCATAAATTAGTTAAATTTCGATTCATTTCAATTTTGATGTGATAGCTATACATACACACAACCAAATTTATATGGAATCATTCGGTATTCCACATTAGTTTTTAACCATGAATCATCTTCGACTACTTGTGAAGAATAAAGTTTTTATTGTAAAAAGTGTATAGTATTATAAGACATATTGAATTATCACCACATGTTTGAGATATTGTACTCAATCGTCACTGAGATTTGAAACTATAATCATAATCTGATGTGCAGAGGGGTCGAATAATTGCTCTCGTTGCAGAAGGGGTGAAACAGAGGGATATAGCGGCCACAATGGGGGTATCACTAGGGGTGATTTCAAAATCATACGCCCGATACGTGAAGCTACAATCTTTGCAAAATAGGCCTAGAACAAGTCGTAGGAAGATCATTTCTGAAGAACAAGACCGCTTTTTGTGCCAAATAGCAAAAGTCCCTAGTGCGTAGCATCTCATACTCCAAAGGCAATTTCTGGAAGCAACAGGCATCATTATATTAGTCGAAACAATACGTCAAAGACTTCGTTCATGGGGTTTATACAGCAGAAGACCCTTAAGAGTTTCAGAGCTAACCAGACAATAATAAATTGAAAGACTTAATTGGTATATCGGGCACCAAAATTGGAATATTGAGAAATGTTCTTTTCACGGATGAGACCAGAATTGGTGTTCGATCAGATGACCGCCGGATTCGGGTTTTAAGGGGTCATGGAAGACGAGCTAGACTCCGAGCAGCAAGACAAATTCCGAAATACCAAGGGGGCAGTGTGATGTTTTGGGGTGACATTATGCTAATTTGATTTCCTGCTAGTGTAATGGCTAAAAATTACGTGGACCTAGTGCTGGAGTGAGATTCTGGCAAGGTGCCCACGGTGAGAATTTCACTTTTATGCATACCAGAAACCTGGCGCGACATTATCTCGAAACAGAGGAATCGCTATTTTGGACTGGCCAGCTTGCTCTCCAGACCTAGATCCCATTGAACATTTATGAGATAATCTCAAAAGAAAATGAGATCACGCCATGATAATCGAAGAACCCTACAACAGCTCGTCCAAGCCACCGCAGAACAGTAGCAGAATATCAACCCAGAGGAGGTCGAAAACTTAATCCGAAGCATGCCTAGACGGATTCAGGCTTTATCAAGGCAAGATGATGTAATACAAGCTACTGAGGTCTAGCAAAAAGCACCTGCCTCGTGAGAAACCAATTTTTTTACTACATGCGGAAAGAGTCTCTCATTTCCTTTCATCTGTTTCTTTCTTAAAATAAACCTGAATTTATTTCTTTTTCAATACGAACAATCCTTCTCAATTTTCAAAATTCCTGAGGTAATATTCAAAATATCGGATGATTCCATAAATTTGGTTGTGTGTGTATTTTTACAAACGACGTGTATGCTGATATGATGTTAGTGTATCGCTTTTGTTACGTGATTGTAATTTTCTGGCAATAGTCGGAGTATATCGTCGGTGATAACCATTACAATCCAAACTTCCCACGGTCACAGTCGTAAATCGCTCTTTACGAGAAATTGAGAGAGTAATATTGATGGTTCATTTATATTAGGAAATTAATTTTAATGAAGATGAATTGAAATATATTTTATACTTTCCACAACTTCATTTTAACAAATACGACCGGTTTTAAAGTGGTCAAATACGGCAAATGAACTTAATTATATAGATATTAATTTGATTTTGAGTAGTGGAGAAGTATTAATGTCTAGCTGGTTAGTAGGGGTGATTTTATGAAATTCGAAATGAGGATGGTACTTGATGATTGATTAGAATGGATTTGCTCCATTTTACCTCGCTGAAAGTCTCAGGGAAATAGTCTTCCCTATCTTTCAGTTGCTCACCCTGTATCTTTCAAATACGGCAAATGAACTTAATTATATAGATATTAATTTGATTTTGAGTAGTGGAGAAGTATTAATGTCTAGCTGGTTAGTAGGGTGATTTTAATTGCGTTTTTACAAAGTCTATTGATTTCTAAAGATTCCAACAGATACATTTTCTTGCCTTTAAAGAATTTTGATAGTATCTAATTTTATTGAATGTTTTTGTGGATTTTATATTTTCACATCTTAGAGAATTATTGTCAGAGCATAAATGTTCTTTGCATCTGGTTCCGAAGCTCCTACCAGTCTGCCTAATATAAGCTACTTTACACTCATTGCAAGCAATTATATGAACCCCATATTGTTTGAATTTGTCTGTTTTTTGTTTAGGTTAGATCTCTCCGCCTGGCCATGTTTCAGGTTTAGTCAATTATTCCAATAGGTTAATATCAGCTCAAACATTGAATGACACACTATTTGCATCATCTCGTTTCAATTCGTTGATCTCACAAACACACCAATTTGAACTGTATTGATCTTGTACAAATTTTTCTGGGCTCAAAAACACAAAAATTTTGAACTAGCTTCATTCAATTTAAAGAACATATATCCAAATATTCCAAGAGATTAATGCCCTCCGATAGTCGAATAAATGTTCACCAAAATTTTTCTTAATTTTCAATAGTTAGTGGTATTCTGCAACATATTATTGGACCTCATTAATTACCGACCACCTGAATACATTCGAGGTTCTGAAAATGTTCGAATTCTCTTTTTCCTTTCGTATCTAAAAACGGATTCAATATATTCTCTATGTACAAACGGGCTAACTTCATTAAGTAAAAGACTCGAATATTTCAACCCTAATTATATTGAATATAATGGGATTAATGAAATGCGTCGTCATAACTCCATGAATACGTCCGAATGTTTTATTCAAGCTGCATTAAACTCGATCGCATAAATGCAAAATTGTGACTTGAATTTGAACTAGCCCAGTCATACGAATTGAATTTTTCTATGAATTTATTTTACTGAATTCTAAATAGAACTGAGTGCACTAATGAAAATAATTCAAGAAATCAATTCCATAAAAGGTGAACATTTTAAGTTGAACTTCGAGAATGTTATTATTATTTTGACTGGCATCATATTGAAATTCATTCTATGGTAGTTTGCGGAAACAGCTTCATGCTTAGAATGTTTTTAATAGCACTTTTCCAACAATATGTGCTGTGCTCAACAAAACTGCTTTTTGTATTATGTCTAAATTGTAGTTTTCAGGGACATTAAAAAAATTGTTGTTTGATTTATTTTGTGGAGATTCATCTAGAATGCGTAAATGATGACACTATATCTAATTTTTACTATTTATTATTTAGATACACGACTTATTTCGAATATTACTTTATTTTCAAGTGTTTATGTGCTTCAACGAAAATTAAACAGAGGCTATATCTACCAAGATATTCATTTCTGATCAAAACGCAAAAACAGGTCAATTTTTGTTTCAAGGGGACATCTTTTGGGGTACAAAACTTGCCTGAAATATCAACCCCCTAAGCGGGGGTTGCAATCCTTGAACATTTTGAATAGGGAAGATGGGTCGAGTGATGACTCAAAAGAAAGGTGGTATCTTTGTCTACATTGCCTTGAACGAATTTCCATTTTTAATTGAAAACTGTAAAAGATACAGGATGAGCAATTGAAAGATAGGGAAGACTATTTCCCTGAGACAATTCAAGTTTCAGTGAGGTAAAATGGAACAGATCCATGCTGATCAATGGCAGTCATCATCAAGTACCATACTCATCTCGAATTTCAACCCCTGGAGCAGGGGTGACAACCCTTGAACATTTGGAAGAGGGTAGATGGGTCGAGTGATAACTCGAAAGAAAGGTATTATCTTTGTCTGCATTTCTGTGAAATAATTTTTATTTTTGATTGAAAACTGTAAAAGATACAGAGTGAGCTACTGAAAAATAGAGGATACTATCTATCGCCCTGAGGTATCACTGGATCGAAATATTATTATTATTCGAGATGAGGGTGATTTCGGAAGATGACAGCTTTTGAACTAAAATGAATTCATTCCAGTTTTTCGCACTAATACTCCAATAGTCTTTGGGCGATAGTCTTCTCTATTTTTCAGTGGCTCACTCTGTATCTTCTACAGTTTTCAATCAAAAATAAAAATTGTTTCACGAGAATGCAGACAAAGATAATACCTTCATTTCGAGTTATCACTGGACCCATCTACCCTCTTCCAAATTTTCAAGGGTTGTCAACCCTGCTCCAGGGGTTGAAATTCGAAATGAGGATGGTACTTGATGATTGATTGATCAGAACGGATTTGCTCCATTTTACCTCGCTGAAAGTCTCTGAAATAGTCTTCCCTATCTTTTAGTTGCTCACCCTGTATCTTTTACAGTTTTCAATTGAATATGGAAATTCGTTCAAGGCAATGTAGACAAAGATACCACCTTTCTTTTGAGTCATCATTCGACCCATCTTCCTTATTCAAAATGTTCAAGGATTGAAACCCCCGCTTAGGGGGTTGATACTTCAGGCAAGTTTTGTACCCCAAAAGATGTCCCTCTTGAAACAAAAATTGACCTGTTTTTGCGTTTTGATCAGAAATGAATATCTTGGTAGATATATCCTCTGTTTAGTTTTCGTTAAAGCACCCTGTATAATACATTACAGTTTCGGTATTTATATTACTGCTAGGCTCAGCAGGAGTGATGTTATTATAGATTTATTTCCATCAAATTGATTGTTAAGCGTTTGGAAATGTGGGTTTTTTTTATTTTGTTAATATCCAAACACCCAAGGAGATTTTAGTTCTTTCCTTTTTACAGATATGTTTTTTAGGTATTCAAAATTTATAATATGATTTGTAGTTGTGGCATATTCGAAACGAAGGAATTTTGTTTGTATATAGTATATTCACTGCATTCGATTCTTTACGCTCCAGATTTATTAAATTTATTCAGTTTGGTTTTTGAGGTATATAATAATTTAACTACGTTAGGTGCGCTGGTTAGGGCAGGTTTATTAAATTTGGTGATTTTCGGAGGAATATAATTTCAAGAAAACTCGATATCAGTTATAATATTTCAATGAGTTCTATTGAAATCGAATTTATTTCAATTTTTTTTCGAATCTTTCTACTTATTCGAGTTTCAAAGAAATTTTGGAAATTGAAATCTATCAAACTCGCAATGAATTTCATAGAACACTTATTTGAAGTAATTTCTTGTCAGAAACCTTCGCCGTTCACACAAAATATTCCCGACATTTCATCTCGATCGGTCAAGTAGTTTTGAAAAGCATAGGAAACATACATGCAGATATTCAATTATATATACCGTGTGTAACTGAAACTAGGGCCATCCCTGTAACTTTTTTTATTTGGAATATTTTGATGAAATTTGGGGATAGAAGACAACATTTTGAATTTGATAGCATTAATATATTTGACATTTCGTTTCCGGTTATGCCGGAAACGATTTTCAAATAGAACACCCTGTCTTTTTTTGCTTATTTCAATTGTTCATCTCATCCTACTACATTTTGACATATTTTTGAGAGAAAAACATAACACAATATTTTTTTGCTATGTTCATCTTTCGTTCTAGAAGGCCATGAATAGTGACAATTGGCTTATCTCAACATCTTCTATCACGAAAATACAAGATACTCCCATTGTGGCCGCTATATTCCTCTGTGCCACCCCTTCTTCAACGAGAGCAATTATCCGACTCCTTCTGGACATCAGACAATTCACCGTAAGGCTTTTTCAATTATGATTATAGGCTTTTTAAATTTTGAAATTCACAGTTTCAAATCCCAGTGATGACTGAGTACAATATATATATATATATATATATATATATATATATATATATATATATATATATATATATATATATATATATATATATATATATATATATATATATATATATATATATATATATATATATATATATATATGATCTCTTCGGGGTATTCGTTTTGGCGACGTTTCGATGCAATCTCATGCGCCATCTTCAAAGCCTGTTGACGTTTTCGTTAATGCGTCTAGTCCGGTGTGGCACTCCTATATATAACTTCTCGGCTGCGCAAATTGTAGTGGGTGACTTGTGCGTTCAGTGGTGGGGAACTGGTTCATCGAGAGTTCGTACTTCGACTCCTCCTCCTGAAATGTTGACCGCTGGTGTTTGGGATTTCTTTGATGATTGGTAGTTGATTAGCGCCACTTTCCAAGACTGCGACAGGTTCAGGGTGTCATCTCTTTTATTGAGATTGTTTCGTAGTTCTATTTCTATTGCCACTCTGACCAGTCTTTTATTAAATTGTTCGATGTTGGCCAGTTGCTTTGTTTTATATATATATATATATATATATATATATATATATATATATATATATATATATATATATATATATATATATATATATATATATATATATATATATATATATATATAGTCATATTACAAAAGACTTAGAATTATCTTCAAGAGTCATTTAACTAGTAAAACCTTTTCAGAGCTATCAACTCCTATGCAGTTCCTATTCTTACATCTTCTTTTGGAATTATTAAATGGTCTAAAACTGATCTAAATGAATTACAATGTCAAACGAGGAAAATGCTCTGTAAATATCATAAGCACCACCCAAAGTCAGCTGTTCAGAGAGTTACACTACCTAGATATCTTGGAGGTCATGGATTAACTGGTCTGAATAATCTACATAGTAAACAGATTTTTCATCTACGTTCCCATTTTCATGATAAACAGAGAACGTCTAAATTACATGATATTGTTGTTGCTTCAGATTATAATCTTACACCTCTGAACTTGACAATGCAAAAGGTAGATTTTGATATATTTGATGATAATTCTAAAAGAGAAAGTTGGATGCAGAAGGAATTACACGGAAAGCACCTAAAGAATTGAAAATGATTATATTGATGAAATCGCATCGAATAAATGGTTAGTTTCTGGAGAATTGTTTGCTGAAACAGAAGGTTTGGCAATTGCGATCCAGGATCAGGTTGTTTTCACGAGGAATTATAGAAAACACATCATCAAACAAAATATAGATGATTCTTGCCGTAGATGTTTCTGTTCTTCAGAAACAGTTTTTCATATATTATCATCTTGCTCAGTCCTTGCTTCAACAGATTATTTAGAAAGACATAATGCCGTCGCTAATATTATTCATTTCAATCTAGGAATTAAACATGACCTAATTCCCAAAAGAAAAAAATTTCACAAATATGAACCTGAGATTATTTATGAAAATGACAAATATAAACTTTATTTTGATAAAACAATTCTTTGCAACAGAGCTGCAAAACACAATAGACCAGATATCATTCTTAATGATAAACAAAATCAAATAACATATATAATTGATATTGCTATACCCGACACACATAATATACAAAATAAATACAATGAAAAAATTTCTAAATATATG
Source organism: Cryptolaemus montrouzieri (assembly GCA_013387265.2). Classification (NCBI taxonomy): domain Eukaryota; kingdom Metazoa; phylum Arthropoda; class Insecta; order Coleoptera; family Coccinellidae; genus Cryptolaemus; species Cryptolaemus montrouzieri. Next base: position 2,981,866 of record JABFTP020000165.1, read on the forward strand.
ATGCTTGGCGACGAGATTAAAAATATGGAAAATGAAGAAAATATTTATTCTACCGATTATTATTTCCACAACAGGTGTTATTCCTAGAAAACTTCACAAAAGTATTGAGATTTTGGGTCTGAAGAAAAATTTGTTTCAACAGTTACAAAAGATAACAGTCATCAAATCTTGTAATATTCTTCGTAGGTTTCTTTCCGAAAATAATAATGAGGTAGAGTCATAGGTTTTCTCTTTAGTTTATACTGCTCAGAATCTCATTTCATATTTTATTTATATATAATGTAATATAATTAACTGACAATTTTGTCATATTTATATTCAGAGCAGTATTCTATTCGATCGTTCACCACTTCACACAAAGGAAACTATTAATGAGTAACATTCAGTGTTACTTGACTAAGGTCCGTACACTGGATTTTTCCGGGAGAAAGCCTCTGACACTACTCGTTGGTACATTGATATCATTGTCTGATGATGCTATAGTATGTATATATTCTGGTAGATTGATATATTCTCATAACATTTAACGTTATCCTAATATATAATTATTCCAGGATATGTTTTGATTATAATTATTGCCTGGCAACTCGTCGGGGTAAAACCCCTATATATATATATATATATATATATATATATATATATATATATATATATATATATATATATATATATATATATATATATATATATATATATATATATATATATATATATATATATATATATATATATATATATATATATATATATATATATATATATATATATATATAGGTTGGCCCATAAGGCACTGGAAGTGCATGGTGCCAAGAAAACGACGGATTTATAAATATTTTTTCCACAATATGATGATGCACTTCTGTTGCGGTCACAATTAAAGATAATTATATAGGGTTAGGATTATATAGGGTTTCGTTTCTGAGGAATCAATCAAAGTTATGTTTTAAATGGAACAAGTGACTTCGTTCGATACTCTCTATACCTATGTTCAATGGTTTCCGAAATATTTCAGATATTTCGAAATTTGATGACTTTTTTGAAAATTTTTTTTCTTCTCTGCTAATACTTTACCTCTGAGTAACCATCGTTGAAAACACTGAAATTGATACAGGGTGCACAGTACAAAATTTCCGATTCCGCCTTTCTTCAAGCTTCATTTTTTCAATTTTTTCAAATGACCCTGTATCTTATACTCTGTAATGATCGGTTATTTTTATACCTATCGAACGATACCCATGTTCTCTATACCTATCTTTAACGGTTTCCGAGATTTTTCGAATTTTCCGATACTTTGTGTCTCTATATTCATCTCGAAATGTTTTCTTTCGTTTCTGAAGAGGGATGCATGTCACTTGATGACAAAACAAGCGTTCGTATGGTATGTTACTCAAAACACGATTTTTAAGGCTATAAGTCGAAAATGATCGAAAAAAACTCTGTATGGACCGATGTAAAGGCGATGAAAATTAATATTTGACGGAATTCAGTTTTAAAAAATGCAGTGTTCGGAGCTGTTGAAAATTGTTCAATTCAAGCCTATTTCTAATTTTCCTCCTTGTAAACTCTACCTTTTCCGGTGAAAGGTATTCATAACATTTCTTTAAATTTTTTTTCTATTTTGCTCATATAACTATTTTTCGAAAAACATAGATTATTTTAATGGAAATAAATATGCTTTGAATGAGTGAAAATGTTTGACAATGGAGAATATTACTGAAAAACACGGAAAAGAAAAGATTGCATAAATAATTTGAGCAATACATAGAAATGTTACTAAAGATGTTCAAAATGGCCTCCATTCTGCCGTATGCATAAATGTATTCTCCTTTCTGTGAACCCTCACTGTGAAAACTATGGTCATTTTTGAATTGTGCTTGAATTCTTTAGTGTTGACAAAGAAGAAGAAAGAAAGCCTTTAGAAAATTGAGTATTCTCGGGAGGAACGAGTCGATATGATTCTGACCATTGGAGAAGCTATGGAAAACTGTTTGTTAGCTGAAAGACTCTACGCTGCAAAATATTCGGAACGAAGACATCCGAGAAAAGAAACATTCGAAAAATGGCTACGACAATTCCGAGCCACTGGCAGTGTGTCAGATGAAAAACACCACCGACAAAAACCAATTGTTGGAAATGAAGAAAATAAACTTACTGCTCTAGCGTCTGTGATAGAACAACCAAATACAAGTCAACGGAACATTGCTCAAGAAATAGGTCTGAGTAGACAAAGTGTGGAAAGAATATTGAAAAATCATGGTTTTCATGAACTGTATCATGAACGCCGACTCGAATTTTGCATGTGGGTGTTAGAAATGGTCGCAGAAAATGAGGATTTCCCGAACTCAATTCTATTTTCTGATGAAAGAACGTTCCAGAATAATACTTTAGTAAACATTATTACACACAATTATCACGATAACTCTGACACTAACCCACATATGCTTCGTCAATCCTACACCCAACACAGATGATCGGTCAATAAATGGGGAGCAATTATAGGACCTCATGTAGTAGGTTCTTTTTTTTTCAATGGAAAACTGAATGGACAACTCAATTTTCTGGTCAACGATTTACCAGAGCCACTTAGAAAATGTGCCACTTGACATGAGACAACGAATGTGGTTCCAACAACAACAAATTGGTTTTTCCTTAAAACTACTGCAGTTTTCGAGATATTCAGCCCAAATTTGGAATGCAAGCTATATTTTACAGCCTCCACCATTACACGTCCTAGATTTTAACTGAAGTTCACAAGGTGTTTTCTTTTCCGAGGCCATGTCTCCTTTTGCTCTTTCAAACTATTTTGCAGTACGCCACTGATCAGCGTGCAATCAATTTTCGTCATCTTCGTTCAATTTAAAAACTTTTCTGACACTTGTAATTTTTTCGTATTTCCAACCGTTATCGAGTGAAAAATTATCGAATTTGAATTATTTGAATTGTATGTTATTCGCTAAATAAAAAAAAACATAACAGAAACACTCGATAGGTATGCCCAAAACTTACTTTTATTTTGATAGCTCGTCTTCTGAGATTCCTCTTATACTTATTCAATATCAAACTAAAAAGAAGAACAATTAAAAACTAATTAAATTGCTGGAAGTGCCCTTCACCTGCAAGAATACAGTCCTCTGTCCTTCTTCGCATATTATCTATCACGCACTCTTTGAAATATTACTGGGGTATTTCTTATCATATCACAAGAGGTTTTTATTCGATTTCCCAATTCTTCTACAGTGTTCACTAGAGTGGTAAAAACTAAACTTTTGAGAAAAAGTCTAAACTATTTAAGTCTGGGGACCTAGGAGGACATGGTTCTGGCCCACCCTGACCTATCCATTGGTTGTTGAATGTACTACTTATTCAAGAATTCCCTAGCCTCTCCACTAAAATATGCTGGTTCCCCGTCATGCATGAACCACATTATGTTTCTTACCAAAAGTGTTACATCCTCGAGTAATCAAGGTAACTCCTCCTCAAGAAAATGCTGATAAATGGCCCAATCATATATTTTCAATTATTCTGACTCAGATATTCAGTGAGAATTGTTCTTGATGATGAGATTCTTCAATGAAATGGGGTTTTTCCTCAGCCCAATAATGATTTTTATGAAAATTTGTGATAGCAGTTCCCGAAAAGTTAGCTTCGTTTGCGAATATTATTTCACTATCAAAATGAGCATTTTCTCTAATTTTATCCAAGAACCATCGGCAGAAATTCAGTTTTGAAGGAAAATCTCGAGGAAGTAGAGTTTGGACGCGTTGAATATGAAACGGGTACAATAAAAAGTCGTGGAGAATCCTCCAAACTAGAACATACGAAATATTCAACTGATTTCCAATTTTTCTTGTACTCACATGAGGATTCAAATCAATACAATTCAAAACTGCTTCCACATTATCTGGAGTTCTCATAGTTTGAGTTGCACCTTTTAAATGATTATTTGCAGTAAAAGTACCAGTTTCACTCAACCTTTTGTGAATATTTGAAAATGTTCGCATGTCTGGTGTTACTCGATTTGGAAAGCGCACCTGATATAATCGCATAGCTTCTGTTGTGTTTCCGTCAGCCAGACCGTACATGTAATGGATATCACCCAATTCGGCGTTAGTAAAATTAGCCATTTTTTCTTACAGCAATAACTTCAAAAGTCTTAAAACTAACACTGGTTCAACTTTAGCAACCTTCAAAATAAATAAATAAATGAAAAACATCAAAGCCTACTAGTTAATTTTTTAATTAGAAGTGCTTTCAATTCAGCGAATGCATACAATCGTTTAATAATTTGTTGCTCGAGAACGGTTGGAGATACAAAAAAATTACTAGATTCAAAAAAGTTTCTAAATTGAACGAAGATGACGAAAATTGATTGTATGCTGATCAGTGGCGTGCTGCAAAAAAGTTTGATAGGGCAAAAGAAGGTATGGCTCCGGAAAAGAAAACACCTTCTAGATTCTAGTTGGAATTTAGGACGTATAATGATAGAGGCTGTAAAAATAGCTTGCATTCAAAATTTGGGCTGAATATCTTAAAAAACTGCAGGAGTTTTGAGGAAAAAACCAATTTTTTCCGCAAATTTAAACACCCTGTAGCTCCGTAACAAAGCTTTTGAGGACCTATGTTCATATGAAATTTTTTTCCTTCAAATTGCATGTAGATTTACCCCCTCAAGTTGTGGCATACTATTATGTAACACCCTGTATAATAAAATTTAATTAGAGTGTCATATTTTCTTCTATGTATATAGATTGATCTCAAAACAAAAAACAGGACACAAAATTCATTCGGTAGAGACAGTCTTCCGCTTCGCATTTCTCTTTTATATTTCCGGTTTCATCGAAGGTTTAGGAAACCTTTACGAGCGACCTTCGATAAATTAATCGAGGCTCTTTCATGATGATCGTGAGGGACGAATTCAACGAACTGAAAAGATAATGAAACCTAATTCTTGCTTCCTTTCTCTGATGAAAGACGTATTCCATCCTAGTTATTAATATTTTTCGCTTTTATCTTAGACCAAACGTTTTATTTGACCAGAATACGGGAGAAATAAGGAATTATGAGTTAATCATCTTTCCCCATTGTAGGAATTCAAAAATGTATATTCAAGTGTTTTGTTACTTTAAAATGTAGATATACGAATTTCATCCCATCACTGAGTTGGTATGGAACTTTCAGCCAGTGAAGGTAATTTAGCAAATTGTTTTACGAGTTATATGATACCGGAAGTATCATACCATTTGATTTAGTTGAAGGCACTTCCGTAATCCTTCAAGTCCATAAATAAGCGCTTTATCCTACGCCCTGAGCACATATTGCATAAATCGAGTCTAAATATTACCGCACTTAATGACGCGTAATTGCAGTGGAGATTCCTTCCAGGAAATTTCCTATCCCAGTTGAGTATCTCAGGGATATTCACATTCTTATTTATCGCTTCCTGAAAATTATGACTTAGGCCGGCAATTTAAATCGTCTACAATTCTGAGGTTATAGACTCTTCTGTAAAATTAGGTTTCATTACGTCGAAAAGCTTGAAGCATTCCTTGACTTGAAATTCAAGTTTTTGAAAATCAAATTTGATTTTGCATACAAAAAGCTTGACTTGACAACTAGCTTTTTAGGTTTTAGGTTAAGTTAGGTTAGAAACGTCGACAGGAACAATCACCGAATGGTCATTACCAGGATCAACGGACGGGGAACCGGAAGAAAGAAGAAACCACATTAAAACGCAGTTACCATTCGCGAATGATTGAATTAATGCCAACATCTTCATGGCGTAAAGCAGACATCAGATGGCTGACGGATGAAAATATTTCTTTTAAAGAAAATGCAGGGTGCTTCAACGAAAACTAAACAGAGGCAATATCTACCAAGATATTCATTTCTGATCAAATCGCAAAAACAGGTCGATTTTTGTTTCAAGGGGGACATCTTTTAGGGCACAATAGTTGCCTGAAATATCAACCCCCTAAGCGGGGGTTGCAAACATTTAGAATGGGGAAGATGGGACGAGTGATGACTCAAAGAAAGGTGGTATGTTTGTCTACATCGCTTTGAACGAATTTCTATTTTAATTGAAAACTGTAAAAGATACAGGGTGAGCAACTGAAAGATAAGAAAGACTATTTCCCTGAGACTATTCAAGTTTCAATGAAGTAAAATGGAACAGATCCATTCTGATCAATTCATCATCAAGTACCATCCTCATCTCGAATTTCAACCCCAAGAGCAGGGGTGACCACCCTTGAAAATTTGGAAGAGGGTAAATGAGTCGAGTGATACCTCGAAAGAAAGGTAATATCTTCGTCTTCATTTCTGATTGAAAGCTCTAGAAGATACAGAGTGAGCTACTGAAAAAAAGAGGAGACTATCTATTGCCCTGAGCAAAAAAATGGAACAGATTCATTCCCGATCAAAGGCTGTCATCTTTGATCTAAATGAATCTATTCCAGTTTTTCGCACTAATACTCTAATAGTCTTAGGGCGATAGTCCTAAAGATAGTTTGATCAATTCTTGTTCACCGACACCTGCCTCAGATAGGTTTGAAACAGCACTGGATCTATGAGAATGATTTGTGATCTTTTTATTTTTCGTATCCAGTCCAACTTTCTCTGCTAAAATTTTTGTCCATTTGGATATTTCTTTCATTCCCAAAGGCATTTTTTTGTACCAAACCTTAGAAGTACTGTTTTTCCAAATTTTGATTGGGAGCCAGAAATAATCTATCACATATAATATGATCGGGTCTTTTCGACAACCTCACAAGACATAAATCTGGGTTTTCCTTATTTTTCACTAGCCATTTACTATCACAGCATTTTTTTGAGCCGCCTTGGCAAGTTTTCGAGAATACTGGGTTATATTCAATACCATCAGTCACTTCTACGTTATTAAATTTTTCCTCTTTGAAAAAGTGTACCTTGCAAGTTGCTGCTTCACCGCCACGTCATGCTAACTCATAAGCAACAATATGGAAAAATTTTTTCAACAAACCTATCAGGGCTTTTTCTTCCCAGTGCAGAGCCATGCTATCAATTTCAGTTCTTGTTAATGCAACGGAACTTTCTTTGAGTCTTTTTCACATCCCCTTGTAACATCTTTCTTTCAAAATTGCGAGCTTCACGAGACTTTTTAAATGCTGTATCGGTGAAGGGGTTAAAACTCATGTTGAATTTTTCGAAAAACTTATTCTGCATAATTTTCGCAGTTGTGTTCCACTTTGTTTAGAACTCATATTCCTTGTAATCTTGTCCATTCATTTGTTTCATATTGAAACCCCAATCCATAAGAATTTCTGCAATATCTTCAAAAGAATGCTGTATATCCAAACTGAACGTTCGTTCCTTGCAGAATATACTTAATTCATTCCAAATCGAGCTGTGCGTTTTTCTTGTATTTTTGGGGATAGAATTCTGTATAAAACTTTTTTTCCTGTTTCACTGGTGCTTCCAAAACGAGACATTTTAATTTATATCGGTAGAAACTTTATAACAGGTACTAAATTGGCTGTTCTTGACAGTTTTGAAACCGTGCTATTTGTTGTGAATGTTGCGTTGCTATGGAAACGCAAGGATTCTGTATGGGCAAATTTATCCACTAATATCCTACCTTCCTTCTTATTACTATGCAATTTATCCAATATCAAACTCGAATTTCTGTGTTCTTAAACGTGCATTTTGACACATGAGTGGAATTATCTGGAATGTCTTATTCATGTGAAACAGAACCTCGATTCTTTTCATCTGCATGGAGATACCCATACTCATGACACCAAGAAGAAGTTTGATATGAAAAAAATTACTACCGACTCAGCAGGTAGCAGAGAAATTCCAGTTTTCAAGCAATAAGCTTTTTCAACCTTTTACCTAGTGATATAAGAAACCTTCCTATCAAAAAATTCAAAAGTCGAATCAAAATTATTTTACTTAAAAATCCTCTCTTTTCCTTAGATGCTTCAGTAGGATAGATTTTACTTAGAAGTATTAACAATAGTCTGACTTGTCTTTGTCTTGTGATGTCTCTAATTTATTATCAGGTGCTTCTGCTCTCATTGGTACCTGTTTTGTCTTTTGTATTTTGAAAAATGAAATTTTTATACTTTTAAATTTTATACTTCTATATTTTCATATCGTTATATTGACTGCATTCTCAATTGTTGTATGCCATGCCTTCATTTATTATTTGAAGTGTGTAAACTGATTATGTATAAGTAAAGCACGAAATATACTATCTATCTATCTATCTATTGTCAAAGGGATTCCCCGTACTAAACATTCTAGTGTCGTGTTCGTTTAAACTTCAACGAATATTATGGAAAATGAATTGTCGCCGTTTTATAAGAAAACGCGACGAAATGGATTTCCCCCATGACTTGCAGATCTGTTCGCATGCACTACCTTATCTGAATAGTGAAAATGCGAGTCACAACGAGGACAAAACGTGCCACAGTGTCAACTTCTCGCTTGAAAGCAAACAATTCGCGGAAATTCCTACGAGAAAAGAGTATTTTCCGAACTCACAAAGGTGAATTGAATTGAATTCGGTTCGGTTAAGCCATTGTCGCAACAATAAAAAGCGTGTTTAATCAACGTTACGACTAGTCGCAAAGTGCCACTTAACTTACGGCCACTTGCACTCATCTGTTTTACTCGGTGCTGATGCGTTGCAAAGAGCTTTTAACACCGAAACAAAGTGCTGTGTGTCAGTGCTTCACTCATTCAATCCTCGTCATTCAACCTCTTCGCTGGTTGATACAATGCATTGACTTTTACACGATTTCGGATCTTTTAAACTGACCTTTTCTATTATGTTGAATGAAATTCACTAGGAAAAGTTTCAACAAAGAGTCTCAAATTGTTAGTTGCTTCTGTGAGAGGTTGGTTCCAGAAGTCTCTAGTCAAATTAAGTAAACACAAAAAATTTGGTAAACAATATTTTTATTTCTTTTTCCTGATCTAAAGGTTGTCCCCGCTGAAGGGACCATTACAGTTGTTGTTGCTACGTTAGCACAACTGTATATATACTGACTAGGAGTTTTCATTCAGTTTGTTCACAGTGCTCGATTTTATCAGTTCGCACTAGTGTGTTCTGCGATTTTTACAATGTATAAAAATGTCGACCAAAATTTTTCTCAAATTTTCTCAAATTTTGTAATGCAAATGGAATTTCGTATGCCGAATCGCTGAAAATATTACAGACGGCTTACGGTAATCGACTTTATCAATCACATGTCTATATGAATGAAGCAGTGTGTTGAACACGGGTTGAGTTGTGATGAAAAATTTGGCTCAGAGGATTACCCATGATTAAACCTTTTTTACTATTATATAATACTCCATTGAAGTTAAAATAATTTTGTTCTAAACAAATTTCAAAAAAGGTGTAAGATTTCTGCTTGAATTATCGGAATGACTTTATTAATTTGAAGGGCGTTCTTGATGAGTTTCATTTTCATGGATAATATTGAAAAACTATTCAAGAAGATCCGTTATTCAAACACTTTATTTATTGGTTTAGATATGTCGACGATATCATTTGTTGTTTCACTTTCACAAACAGACAATTAGAGTCATTCAAAACATTCATTAACAAAATTCACGATAATATTAAATTTACTTTAGAGATAGAAACAGAAAACTCCATTAACTTTCTGGATTTAACTATTACTAAAATTAACGGCAAACATGATTTTTCTATTTTTATAAGCCATTGCATACATATATTACTATTCACAGCTCATCTACACATCCTTATCCACATAAATTAGCAGCTTACAATAGTATGGTACATAGACTCATTAATATCCCAATGTCACAAAATAATTTCATAAAAGAGCTAAATATAATTAAACAAATAGCTGTCAATAATGATTACAGTCCAACTATGATTGAGAACATGATTTCACGCAAAAAATTTCAAAAAGCAATCCAGGAAGTATTTCCAAATATAAAAAGTTCAAACACAAAATACAACAGCTTAACTTATATTGGTAATCCTAGTCTAAAATTAAAATCATTCCTCTTGCATTATAATTTCAATATAGCATTCCGAACTGATAATTCTTAAGGCCGACATATCAAAAACTGCAAATCTAAAATTGATAAAAGTAATAAATCCGGTGTTTATAAACTGTCTTGCGGGGATTGTAATAAAATTTATATTGGTAGAACTTTCAGAAATTTCAAAGTTAGATTATCCGAGCACAAACGTAGTTTTAATTATCATAAATCAGATTCCCATTATTCTAATCACTTACTCGAAGAAAACCTTATTTTTAATGATAATTTCAAAATTTTACACAATGAAAATAACAGACAAAACTCAATCTATTGGAAATTTTAGAGATCAACAAAGAAAAGAATTCAGGTAGGTTACTTAATAGTCAATTAGATCTAAATCCTTCTCGTTTACTCAATCTTTTCAATTCATAAAGTAAGCAACTCCGATGGGTTTTCCAACATACCTCTTGTAATAATTAAGAAGGAATTAAGACTAATATATAAGGAATAACTCTGTTCATTAGTTTGTATCTATCTGATGAAGCCACAGAGTGGTGAAACCGGTCATAGTTTTGTTAATATAGTAAAAATCTAAATACTTTAGAGTTTTATTTCATTGAAAATATGTATATCGATTTTCATTAAGTAACGACCTCCTCAATCAAATTATATATAATAAATGTTTTACTTCATAGGTACTTATATAAAAAATGAATATGTTTCTATATTATAAGATAGTATGATGTAAGTAAATAGGTACTATCAGTGTGTGTTGAGATCCACTATCATGGACCCACATTTTTCCTTGCATAGATCCCAAAATTTTTTTTTCGCTGACGTAGACCCCTTGCAAATCGTCATAGACCCCTGGGGGTCGATATAGACCACTTTGGGAATTACTGGTTTACAGTAACAAAAGGAGGGATATACTCTCCCATCACAGAATCGAACTCAGATTTAACATTGGTTACGCTGAAACCTATCGAAAGAAAGGTTTAAATTCGATGACCAATTTTCCAAATTTTTCCTTAATCATTAATTTGTGAGAACATTCACTACTGATATCTGCAGAATAAATATCAAACAACATAGTGTCTTCAAGTTGAGACATAAGCTACATAGATTCTATATTTTATAACGCATTTATTTTCCACTGGAACCGCCCCCATAAAACCGGCCAATATTTCATTTTAATGTCAATTCTTTCGTCAGTGCAACAGCTGTGGAATAATTTATCAGCTGATAACGGATGGGAGAAGTCACGTAAAATATGAAAAGAAAATTTAATTACACAAATTTGGATATCTCCCCTTCCAACCTGGAAATATCTTTGCGTTCTGAATGTAAAGTGATGTGCATTAACGTTTCACGCGCTCTTGACTGCTTATGTTTTAGATTCCTCATAGCATCTGAATACAATGTTATGATTGGACTGAGTGGTGCCTTACGAATTATTCAAGCTTAAAATTCTCTGCTCGTATCGTTATTTTGTACAACTTATTTTCTGATTTAACTTGTATATCGTTTGTGTTAGGGGAAAAATATGATTAGATTAAAACATACAATTCAGAAAAGTAAATATAGTGCAGTCAGAACTTCTGGTTCCATTAGAGGGTTCTAGTTCCTAAATACGCAAAAATAATAATTAATTCCAAAAACATTCCAGCGAAAAAGCAGTCAAAGAAGCATATGGATGAAGTAGACAAATAACTTGATTCTATAAAGTATATGATTCAACATGATCTCAAGACACTCTATAAATTTCACTTGGTTGAGTTGAAGCAAATTTTGATATTTGAATTTGGGAGGCTTTTACTTGATATAATTCCATTATCAATAATAAAAACAAGTAATGTGTTTTTGGAATTTTACTTCATAATTATGATTCGTAACGCGTTTCACTAGACCGTAGCTTCTTCAGACGAATGAATTTACAGAAAATAAGGTTGAGAATATAAATATAAATGTTCTTAAGTAATTAAAAAAATTGGGTTGATTCTTCTTAAGTGGTTATTTATGACAGGTATATTCAATGAAATTAAGAAGTAGATTGCTCCCCGAAGAGATTCAATGAAGGTGAAGTATTATAATACATAACTCGTCGTGTCATCCGTATCAACATAAAATGTCAGCATTCAATAGTTTTATTCATAGATTGATTAACATCCCGTTATTCTATTGTCTTTTCATTCACCCTGTATAAAAATCAAGCGTCTGAACATGAGTAAAGTGTAATTATTTTTAAAGGAGTTTTGAAGCGTCTGGCGGAAAGTGTGGCCAACCGAGAGGATCTGGCAGTGTTAAATATTATGTTTTAATGATATCCAACAAAACGTACATGAAAATCACCTTGCAGAATTTATTTTAAATGAGTCACATTTTTACTTTCTCGTCTGGTAACTGCAGATAGGCGATCTGTCGCACTCAGAATTAGACATGCATGTGTTTAAAGTACGTAAATATAGTACTCTATCCCTCTCATTTTGTCTTCCACAAAAAAGTTACCTTGCGGTCTTTGAATCTTACTCCAATAATAGTTGTAAATAGCATTCTGGGGGCCACAACTTCTAAGCTGTAGGCCGTTATCTCAAGAGCTTAAGATACTTACCATCCACTTTCTGATCTCATAAATGAATGTTTTAGTATAGGATGTTTTCCAGAGTGTTTGAAAAACGGCATCATCAAGCCACTACATAAAAATGGAGATAGAACTAAAATGTCGAATTATAGACCAGTTACCCTCATTTCCAATATTGCAAAAATCTTTGAGAAAACCATTAAACAGCGAATGGTTAGCTTTCTGGACAAACACAATCTATTGTCGGAGAGCCAATATGGGTTCAGGAAACACAGATCGACTGAGGACGCAATAAGGGAGTTAACTACGTATATTTACGATCGCATAGATAGAAACGTACCGCTGCTTTGCATATTTATAAACTTACCTAAAGCCTTCGATACCATTCCCCATGATAAACTACTTACTGAGTTGCAGAAATATGGATTCAGAGGTGTGGCATTGGAGTTATTAACAAGTTATTTAAATGGTGAGAAACAAGTGGTTAAAATTGGAACTGTTTTAAGCGATGAAAGGCAGATTACTTACGGCGTTCCCCAGGGAACGGTATTAGATCCGTTATTATTCATATTATACGTGAACGACCTTCTTCAAATGGAACTTCATTGGAAGTGTTTGAGTTTCGCTGACGATACCACAGTACTTTATGAGGCCAGCACATGGGAAAATCTACAAAAATAATGAGATAAGATTTCGCGGAAATAGGGATGGTTGAAACATCATAAACTAACACTAAATGCAGAAAAATCAGTATACTTACCTTTCACCTCTTACGAATCTAATCTTTCAAAGCAAGGCGCACTGAATATCGACAAGGACACTATCATTAGTGAGGCCAAACAGACACAGTAAAATTTTGGGCATTGTGCTTGACTGACATATGAGGTGGGATCACCACTGTAGTTATGTGGCAAAAAAAACTTACTACAAAAGTGAAATGAATATAAACCATCTGAAAATATTATATCACGCATTCGTGCAAGTACATCTTACATATGGGAATGTTGGGTGGGGAGGAGTATATGACTCTGTTGAACAACTAAATATTTTGCAGAAATGGATCCTGAAAATCATGTATGGTAAAGGGCGCATATTTTCAAGTGAAGAGATTTTGCTTTGTCAGGAATGCTTGACATTAGATAGTTGTATGCTCTGAAACTACTAACTCAAGTATTTACGAGTAAGATGAATGTAAACCCCATTGATCATAAATATAATACAAGGAAAAAGACTCAGACTACAAAACACTACCCTCGAATAAAAGAATAGGACAAAGATCCAGCAAATATCTGGCACCACGAGTATATTCGCGTATACCAGTAGACTTGCGAATCTTGAAAAACTACAATTGAAAAGAAAGTGGAACTAAATACTGATTTCAAAATTTCGCGGAGTGACTTAATGCAAGCGCAGGTTTATGTTCGGTCTAGAAAACAACCTACACTTGTAAATTTGGAGTTGGTGCAATCAACCCCTATTTCCAGCATCCCCAACTCAAAAATCATTCGATCGAAAATAGGTCAAGTGGCACCTCGTTGGAAAGGTATTTCAATTTTCTCTTCGAATTTGGTATTTTCGAAATTCAGAATCATCATACAGGGTGTCCCAAGCAGGAACACTGAAAACCCAAATAACTTTTTGAAACTGGTTCATTTCGGTATACGAGAACATGTTTGATCCGAGATTAGGACTTTCTTGTGTGGTTATAGAATTTTTGCAATCAACCCCTTCCATTCAGCATCCCCAACTTGAAAATCATACAAATAATTCAAGTGGCATATCTTCAGAAAGGTTTTTGAATTCCAGAATGATTAAAGCATTTCATTCAGTTCGGCTCTCCATACAGGATGTCGCTTTCGAAAATTCAATATCGTCATTTGAGATTATCAACTAAAATTAATTCGAAACTGTTAAAAGTATTGGGGTACGATGTGTTGAGCATCAATTACGAAGAAATAAAGCTGATTTCTGCATTGAAAATGTTCACATTTTTTCATTTCCATCTGGCGTGCAGTCATCTGTTATTTCTCATTTTGCAATGAAATATTATTATTATTCAGATCAGTTCCTCATTATTGTTGTTGTTCGTCAGTTGAAATTAATCTGAAAATGGTTTATTCCACTGAGGAAAGGGTCGAAATTGTATCGACGTATTTTCGAAATAACAGTTGTGCCAAAGAAACGGCAAGGATATTCGATAGGAACCATCCTGAAAGAGAAAGGGAGTCAGTCACCAGTACGTTAAATATTTGGTTGACAAATTCCTAGCTACGGGTTCGGTGGCAAACAAAAACATGAAGTGGCATGTCCTGTCAGAAATGAGGCAACGGAAGTGGCAGTAGTGGGTCATCTACAAATGGAGAATACTACTTCGATCAGAAAACTATCTCGTCTGACTGGTGTATCAGCTACAACTGTCCATAGAATCGTGAAACATCACAAATTTCACCCTACAAGGTAAAATTAGTGCATGAAATAAACGAAGATGATCCAGATCGTCGTTTACAGTTTTGTGAAAATCTAAGTGAAAACCTAAACGCTAATCCAAATTTTCTGAATAACATCTGTTTTTCTGATGAAAGCACCTTTATGCTCAGTGGTGAAGTGAATAGACATAATTGTCGATATTGGGACACACAGAATCCTCATTGGTTTAGAGAGGCCCACACGCAAAGGCCTCAGAAGTTGAACGTTTGGGCAGGAATTTTGGCAATCATCTAGTTGGGCCTTTCTTTATTGAGGGTAATCTGAATGGAAATGGCTACCTACAGTTGTTAGAGGAACACATACATCCTAGATTGACAGAAATTTTACAGAACGATCCAACTCTTTCTGAGGACGAAATGCGTTTTCAACAAGACGGTGCTCCTCCGCATTATGATGCTCGGGTGCGCCAATATTTAGACGAAAATTTCCCAGGAAGGTGGATTGGTAGAAGAGGACCTGTTGAGTGGCCAGCCAGGTCACCAGATTTTATTTGATAGTTGTTCAATAATATAATAATAATAATAAGATCTTTATTCTCAACAGGTAATACCAAATTACAGGAAACAATAAAATATCAAGAAATGAATAAAGTTGAACATCTGAACTCGAGCGCATACTTATTAATTGAAAAGTGAAAGAAAAATTGAAACATATATATAAACATAATGAAAATACACAAATTAAAGTTGAGAAATCTAAAGTTAGCTGTTCAAGTACACTCTACTAACAACTGAAAAAGGATCGCAGTTCATATCACATAGGGTAGAGCTAGAAATACTGCACTTGAATGACACCGAAAACTGCAGGAGTATATTAGTTCTAGGTGTTGTAAGTGAAAACATCTGACCGCCTCTAGAGCACAATCTCGGCACTGCAAACCTTAATATAGCTAATAAAGAGGGACAATTCAGTTTATTATGTAGTAAACTGAATGAAAACTTCAGAGCTAGAAGGCCCCTTCTAGTTTTGAGAGTTTTTACCCTAAATCCAGCCAAGAGTGGGTCGTGATCACATCCTCTCTTTGGATAGATACCATCCTCTATCCAAGCAAGGTACTTAACTCAACAAACTTTCTCTGTATGACCTTCAGATGATATGAATGACAAAAATAAATGGGATGCCAAATAATCGACCCATATTCAAGCTTTCTTCTGACAAGGCTTTTAAAAAGGCGGATAAGATTGAAAGAATTTGTGAATTAGTTACCGTTACGTATTATAAAACCATACAGTTTGGAAGCAGATGAGAAAAGATTATTGACATGTGGTATAAAGGTGAACCTTTGGTTAAATATGACACCAAGGTCTTTAATTTCACTAGAGCGCCTCAAAAGAGTTTCATTCATTTTATACTCGAAAATTTGCGTTTTTTTTTACCAAAGCTCACCACACAGCACTCAGACGCATTCAGATCCATACGATTGCTCAGGCACCAGTCAGATACAATATTGATGACTTCCTGCAGTCTCTCACAGTCACGTGCGTTACCCACCTTCAAGTCATCAGCGTACATTAATTTAAAGATATGAATTATCTCCAGGAGATCATTTATGAACATAATAAATAAAAGAGGATCGAGATAAGAACCCTGCGGAACACCAGAGCCTCAAACTCGCACGAACGAAAACTTTCCAGTTGAAGTACCCCGATGTAGCTTGGTAGGATGCTGAGAAGCGATATGCGACACTGATGAGCTCCTAATAGGGGCAGTCTGCCGCTTCGTTTCTCGGCATCCTGCTTGGTTACACTATTGTGGCGCTTGGGGGCTGCGTGCATGGCAGGCAGATTTGGGAACAACTCTTGTCAGGAGGGACTATTCATTGATCTACGGATTTTTGAATAATTCGTCTTAACTCAAGCTTACATATGTAGACTCCTGGCGAAGTTTATCGCGGAAGATATTTGTCTCACCAAATATTTACCGACGGGAGGTTTATCTCGGAAACAGAGGAAAAGAGCACTATTCCAGCGGGATTATTTCGCTCGTTTTATACCGTTGATGTGATTCACGGAACGGCGAAAGATGTCTCCCAAATGTTGGAATTTTTAACGTTTCCACATCTGTTTGTTATCGTTCGTATCTTTCTCGAAGTCCAGTAGCGGGTTCGCCTTGTCGGTCCATGGAGGGGGCGACTCTCATACGTATGTACGAGGTGCGTCCTTTCTGGAATTGATAGGGTACCCCGATGTAGCTTGGTAGGATGCTGAGAAGCGATATGCGACACTGATGAGCTCCTAATAACCCCGAAATTGCAGTCTGCCGCTTCGTTTCTCGGCATCCTGCTTAGTTGCACAATTGTGGCTCTTGGGGGCTGCGTGCATGGCAGGCAGGTTTGGGAACTAGCTCTTGTCAGGAGGGATTATTCATTGATCTACGGATTTTTGAATGATTTTTTGTTGTCTCATATATATATATATATATATATATATATATATATATATATATATATATATATATATATATATATATATATATATATATATATATATATATACATATATACATATATAAATATAAACAAGATATATATATATACCACTATATCCAAATACACATATATAGTATTGATAAATTGGATAGCACTATATATATACCAAATATATAAATATCCATTACCTATAATATAGAAATGAAACCTAAGCATAGTTACTTTAATTTCGTTGAATATTTTTATTTATTCTTCAAGAAAATATCATATGTGATAGGTAGATAGGAGTTTTGAAACATATATACAGATTTAAAGAACATTTATGCTCTGACAACAATTCGTCAATATATGAAGATAAATGAATCTGTTGGAATGTTATAAATCAAGAAACTTTATAAAAACCCAAGACAAATCTGCTATAATACCCATCTAAACATCTATACCTCTGAAACTTGCCTGAAATATCAACCACAAAGCGGGTGTTGCAATCCTTGAACATTTTGAATAGGGAAGATGGGTCTAGTGATGATTCAAAAGAAAGGTGGTATCTTTGTCTACATCGCCTTGAACGAATTTCCATTTTTAATTGAAAACTAAAAGATACAGGTTGGGCAACTGAAAGATAGGGAAGACTATTTCCCTGAGACTATTCAAGTTTCAGTGAAGTAAAATGGAACAGATCCAAGCTGATCAATGGCAGTCATCATCAAGCACCATCCTCATCTCGAATTTCAACCCCTGAGCAGGGGTGACCACCCTTGAAAATTTGGTCATGAAGTCATGAAGGCAATAGAAATCCTTTACTTGAAAGGTATCACTGGATTGAAATATTACCCCTGATGATATTTGAGATGAGGGTGATTTCGGTAGATGACAGCTTTTGATCTAAAATGAATCTATTCCAGTTTTTCGCACTAATACTCCAATAGTCTTGGGGCGATAGTCTTCTCTATCTTCAGTGGCTCACTCTGTATCTTCTACAGTTTTCAATCAAAAATGAAATTCTTTCACGGCAATGCAGACAAAGATGATACATTTCTTTCGAGTTATCACACGACCCATCTACCCTCTTCCAAATTTTCAAGGGTGGTCACCTCTGCTCTAGGGGGTGAATTTCGAGATGAGGATGGTACTTAATGATGACTGCCATTGATCATCATGGATATGTTCCATTTTACTTCACTGAAACTTGAATAGTCTCAGGGAAATAGTCTCCCCTATCTTTCAGTTGCTCACCCTGTATCTTTTACAGTTTTCAATTAAAAATGGAAATTCGTTCAAGGCAATATAGACAATGATACGACCCTTCTTTTGAGTCATCACTCAACCCATCTTCCACATTCAAAATGTTCAAGGATTGCAACCCCCGCTTAGGGAATTGATATTCCAGGCAAGTTTTGTACCCCAAAAGATGTCCTCCTTGAAACAAAAATTGACCTGTTTTTGCGTTTTGATCAGAAATTAATATATTGGTAGATATAGCACCCTGTATATTAAGTTACACCACACAAGATATTAGACTTGAATAAGAATAAAACTTGTACTTCTACCATATTTACGCTGCCAGTTGAAAACCACCCTGTACATTGGCAAGATGAATGAAACGTTTATATTCATGTTTCGAAACAAAAAACTATGTTACGAAAATAATTTGTGTGTCTGCAATGCATCTAGTCTCGTTAAACCTTTACTGGATAGAAAACAGAAAAGATCTAATTATCTCAAATCCCTCTGTCTGGATACATAAATAAATTCAATGAAACCGAGGGGATTCTTAGAGGCGATAAATCATACTGTTCCGAAGAAAGAAATCCTGATAATTCCACGGGATCTCAGGTCATTAAATATCACTCATTTAAGGGAGCCCACGCGGCGTTTTTGCAATAATAGGCTTAGGGTCTCTTCGTCCTTGATTAAAAGCATTTTGTTTCAAGTCGTGGTTATAATGCTAAGAATAGAGTGGAAACGGAATTTTTCATCGGAGAATTCTCAAAGAAACAATTCAATTTGAAGGGATCTACAGGTATCATTTATCAGCAGAAATTTGTTGTAACTCTGAATTGGTTTCATTTCTCTTAGTTAATTTAGTTAGTTTAATTATGGAACATGAGTGATAAATGATGCACTGCAGGTTATTCTCGCGCAAAGTATTGTTGATGGCCATGTTATTAGAGACAGTTTTCAGAGATCTGAATTTTAAAAATTAATTAAATTTCTAAAACGCATAATTTGTTTTATACTTTCCATGGTCGGTCATTTCCAGGTGGTTAACTACAGGAAATGAACAAACTTACATAGATATTAGCCTAATTTGATATTAACTAGTGGAGAGGTATTAATGTCTAGCTGGCTAGTGATTTTACTTGGGTTCTTACAGAGTTTATTGATTTCGAAACATTTCAACGGATCCATTTTATTTCTTTTGTCGCAACTATGAAAACTTTTGATATTATTCAATGTTATTGAATGTTTTGTGGTTTTTTATGTTCACGTATTGAAGATTTATAGTTTGAGAATAAATGTTCTTTGAAACTGGTTTAAAAATTCCTACCTGTCTGCCAACATACGCTACTGTACACTCATTCCAAGCAATTTTATGAGCTCCGGAGTTTTTTGATCTGTCTGTTTTTTGTTTAGCATTAAATAATAGTTTACTCAAGTTCAAACTACTGGAGAAAGAGGTGGTTATTCTAAATTTAGAAAAATAGTTGCTCAAATTATTGGAGGAGGACCAACGTAATCAAAACTTTCGTATTTTTTCAACGAAGTATCTTTTATGGTATATAACAATTGTGTTTTTGATGTTTTTCTTTACGTTCGATAATTTTCTATAAAAACCGGTGGAATTAGGTATTTACGGCAATTGTTTTGATAACATCTATTTCAATTTCAATGTCTGGCCTTATGGATTATTGAATTATAAGCTGCTAGTTTGTGATTTAAGTAATTGAATGAGTACATGGGAATAGTTGAGTCTGTGAAGGTTTCTTCTCTGTAGATGCTATAAAAGAAATTATGAGTCGATTTTGTTATTGTCAGGTCTGAAAAATTAATTCTTCTTCTTCTTCAAGTGCCATGCAGATTCCTGCGTAGGCGTCCATCCTTTCACTCATCATATGATTCTATTGATTGCAGCATTTTGTAGTGTCTGGAAGTCCTGTATTCCTGTCCACTGTCGTATGTTTCGTAGCCAGGATAGTTTTCTCCTACCTACTCCTCTTTTTCCTCCTTCTATTTTACCCTGGAGGATAAGACGCTGGAAGTGATAGCGTTCTCCGCGCAGTACATGTCCAAGGTAGCCAATTTTTCTTCTTTTGATGTTTTCGAAAAGTTCACGGTCTATCAAACCAGTTCTTCTCAGTATATCCTCATTCGTTACATGTTCAACCCACGATACCCTCAGCATCCGCCGTAGGGTCCACATCTCGAAGGCCTCAATTTTATTTATAATTGCTGTTTTCAACGTCCATGCCTCGACTCCGTACAAGAGAACGGGCCAGACGTTACATTTTACCATTCTATAACTGAGATTGAGATTTAGGTTTTTGTCTGTCAAGAATATTTTAAGTTTTATAAACGTTGTTCGAGCATGCTCGATTCTGCATTTTATTTCTTGAACTGGGTCCCATTTTTGGTTGATCATGCATCCCAAGTATTTAAATTGAGTGACTTGTTCAATGTTTTCTCCATTTATGGATATTATAGCATTTGGGGTATCGTTTCTGCTAATGGCCATACATTTGGTTTTACGAATGTTAATTTTCAAACCCAATCTCTGGCTTTCTTGATTGACCTTATCTAGTAGAGCTTGCAGGTCATTTGCACTATCTGCCAGTATCACGGTATCATCCGCGTATCGAATATTGTTGATGGGAATTCCGTTTACTTTAATACCCATGGGACTGTCGGAGATTGACTCGATGAAAGCTCTTTCCACATATAAGTTGAACAACATCGGAGACAAGTTACACCCTGGCGGACGCCTTTTTTAATTCAAAATCCTCAGTTGTTCCTGCATTTTGAATTCGGATTTCTGCTTTCTAGTTCCAGTATAGATTACCTATAAGTCTGATATCCTTTCCATCCAGCCCCAAGTCTCTAAGATATGATATGAGGAGGTCGTGCTTACATTATCAAATGCCTTCTCGTAGTCGATAAAGCACAGAAAAACGTTCTTTCTTTGGTCTTGGCAATTCTGCACTAATGTTTGGAGACTAAATATGGCTTCTCTTTGTCCAAAACCATTCTTAAATCCAAACTGACTGGCACCACTCACTTCCTCGCACCTCCTGTATAGTCGCGTGTGTAGAACTCGAAGGAAGAGTTTGAGGAAATGACTCATTAGACTAATGAGGCGGTTATCTTTACACGCTGTTGCGTTGTTTGTTTTCGGAAGTGCGACAAATGTAGAACGGAGCCAGTCCTCGGGAATTTGTCCAGTATCGTAAATATTGTTAAAGAGTCGGACTATGATATCGAGGTTTTGTTCGCTAACTAAATGAAATGTTTCCGAGTACATATCATCAGGGCCCGGAGCTTTGTTGCTTTTCATCAGAGTTATAGCATGTTTGATTTCACTCTTTAGTATACTTGGTCCTGATAGCGTTGTTATTTCGTTTTCGGGGTTTCCTGGTCTGTCATCTAGGAAAAGACCAGTGGTGTATTCCCTCCATGTTAGTGGTAGTTTTTCGGTGTCCAATATTATTTTATTGTCTTCATCCCTGATGAAACTTACACTCTTATTGTTATATATTCCAGCGATTTCTTTGACTTTTTTACGGAGATGGAAACTGTCTCCCAGCTTGCTCAGATTTTCTGCTTCCAGACATCTTTCAGCCAGCCAACTTTCCTTTGCTGCTCTTATTTCATTTCGAATTTTTCTTTGGAGACTTTTATATTCTGTGTATTTTCTGTTGACTTTACATTGCCTTCGTTTCTCCATTAAATCTAGAATGTTTTCGGTCATCCATTTGTTCCTCGTTCGCCTTCCGGTGTTTGTAAGGAAGATTTCATTTGTTTCCGTAGAAGCTTCTTTGAGTTTGAGCCAGTGTTTGTTCGTATCATTTATACTGCGTATACTTTCCAAAATCTTTATTAAGATGTTCTTCGTATAGTGACCTTCTTTCCTCGTCTTTAAGTACTTTTGGTTCTAATGTCTTTCTAACGGTTTTTTCTTTGGGTCTGGACAGACGCAATATTATGTCGGCACGCAGCGGAATGTGGTCAGATTCAATATCGGCACCTGGCATTGTTGTTACTTTAGTGATGAGATTTCTAAACCTTTGATTAATGATAATAAAGTCTATTTGGTTTCTGACAATGTGGTGTTTACTGTCTTGCGGAGATTTCCAGGTGTATAAACGTCTTGGTGGTAGCGTGAACCATGTATTTGTAATCACAAGATTGTTCTCTTCGCAATACTGAATTAGTCTTTTCCCTCTTTCATTTCTTTCACCTAAGCCGTAATTACCCACTACAGATCTCAGTCTACCCTTACCCACTTTAGCATTGAAATCTCCTAGAATTATGTTGACCTCGTCCGTTTTGTAAGCTTTAGGGCACTGTCAAGTTGTCTGCAAAAATCCTCAATCTTTTCCTCTGACTTGTCTGCCGTTGGGGCGTAAACCTGTATGATATTGATGTTCATGGGTCTACCAAACAATTGAATTAGGAGTGCTCTCTGAAATTGGGATGAAGCTCCTTATTGACTTTTTGTATGTTGTCATCCATTAGGATGCCAACGCCGTGCTGATGGTCTCGGCCGGAATTCTTGGTACCTGAGTAGTATAGTACTTTACCGTTTGATCTGATCATTCCATTTCCAGGCCAGCGGACTTCACTTACTCCGAGAATGTTTATTTCCATTCTGTTCATCTCTTGGATTAGGAGAAATTAATAGAGTTATTTAATTCTATTTCTGGTGCATACTTAATGTTGGTATGAACTTCATTCAGAAATAGCGGACATTTTTTAATTTACCTGTTTGAGTCCTGGATATCCACCAGAATATCATCTACATATCGGTTCGAAAACTCTATATGTTTGTATATATGCTTTATAATGTTACTCTTCTTTCTGAGCTATCCATGAATATATTGGCCGAAAAGGGGCTAATAGCTGATCCTATGGAAACTCGAATGTTTGTTGGTAAAATATTGATTGAAATTGAAAATAATTTTGACATATGCAGGTCTTCAAAAGATTAGAAAACTCAACAGTAATAAGCGACATCGTCTTATTTGTGCTGGTGCCCCGTCATGCATCATCTAACCTAACCACATTATGTTTCTCACCAAAAGTGGCACATCCTCGAGTTATAAAGGTAACTCCTCCTCAAGAAATTGCCGATAAGCGGAACCGTTTAGTATGTTAGGCAAAAAAATGACAAAATCAAATAATTTCCAATTATTTCGACCCAGCCATTTGGTGAAAATTGTTCTTGATGATAAGATTCTTCAATCAAATGGGAGTTTTCCTAAGCCCAATAATGATTATTGTGAAAATTTGTGATAGCAGTTCTCGAGTTAGTTAGCTTCGTCTGTGAACATTATTTCACTATCAAAATGTGTATCTTCTCTAATTTTATCTAAGAACCATCGGCAGAAATTCAGTCTCGAAGGAAAATCTCGAGGAAGTAGAGTTTGTACGTGTTGAATATGAAACGGGTACAATAAAAAGTCGCGGAGAATCCTCCAAACATGAACATTTAACTGATTTAAATTTTTTCTTGTACTCATATGAGGATTCAAATCAATACAATTCTAAACTGCTTCCTCAATATCTGGAGTTCTCAAAGTTTGAGTTGCACCTTTTAAATGATTATTTGCAGTGAAAGTACCAAGCTTCTGCGGATATTTCAAAATGTTCGCGTGTCTGGCGTTCCTCAATTTGGAAAGCGCATCTGATATAATCGCCTAGCTTCTGTTGTGTTTCCGTCAGCCAGATCGTACATGTAATGGATATCACCCAATTCGGCGTTAGTAAAATTAGCCATTTTTTCTTACAGCAATACCTTCAAAAGTCTTAAAACTAATCGTTAATGTAATAAACAATTCGAGCAAACACTGGTTCAACTCAAACAATTGTCAGAATGAATAAACAAATGAAAAAATCAAAGCCTACTAGTCATTTTTTTATTAGTGTGCTTTCAATTCAGCGAATGCCTACACTCGTTTAATAATTTTTTTCTCCAGAACGATCGGAAATACGAAAAAATTACACGTGTCAAAAAGGTTTTTGAATCGAACGAAGATGACGAAAATTGATTGAACGCTGATCAGTGGCGTACTGCAAAAACGTTTGAAAGTGCAAAAGAAGACATGGTTCCAGAAAAAATAAACACCTTGTAGAATCTGGTTAAAATTTGGGACGTGTAATGATGAAGGCTGTAGAAAATAGCTTGCATTCCGAATTTGAGTTTTGAAGAAAAAACTATTTTTTTCTGGAAATTTCAACATCCTGTAGCTTTTTCGGACCTATGTTTATATGAACTTTTTTCTCAAACTTGCACGTAGATTTACCCCCTCAAATTGTGACATACTCTTATGTAACGTCTGTATTGAGACGGATCGATGGTATTCTTTTTTAAGTCTCAAAGTACTTCCTATTGTGAAAAATGAAGAAGTGGCTGAGGGGTTCTTGAATACAATTCAATAGAATTTTTTCTACCAAATTTATGAATACTATCAGCAAATATCATCATAAAAATCCATTCCTGTGATAACCTGTAGATATATTCTGGTTTTTTGGCTATATGATTGACTAATTATCAATTTTTTCTAGGTGAGTACCATATGGAATTTCTATTGGGTAAGTACAGAACCATTAGAAATAATACAACTTACGATCTCTTATCCAGATTTCATGATCAGAAAGGAAAGAAAACTAATTCATAACGCCAATATTACAAATCAGTTAATAATATTTATCCCAGTTTTTTATGTGCCAGTTTGATTTCTTCTTTGTAAATGATAATGGGACGAATACTTGGTTAGGTTTGGTAGGATTGATAGATATTTGGAATTTTGAAGAAAATCGTTCAGTTTTATTTGAATCAAGAAAATTTCTACTGTACCTCTGTGTCATTTTTATTCAAGCAATTTGTTCAGTAATGAACTACATGGTTCGTAGATATTACACAACGAAGTTAATTGTAATTATGTGTGCTTGACGGAACACTGGTTGAAAAAGCAAGAAATGGAGAATAGTGATTACAGGTTCTCATGTGGCAGGCTCGTTCTGCCGTGAAAATCATTTCCATGGTGGTGTTACTATATTGATAGAAAAATCCACAAACTATATCAAGTTTGGTGCAGTAGATAAATTCTCCGTTGAAATACATACAAATAACAGCAATAAGTCTTACTTCCACTAATATTATACTGATGTGTGTTTATAGATCACCGAATGGTGACTTAGACGTTTTCATCAATCAAATGGAAAACCTTTATGGAAATATCTGAAATTTCCAAAGATGACATTATCATTGCGGGAGATATAAATGTTTGCTTCAATTCTGAAAACTTTAAGAGAAAGAAAGTGCAGGATCTCATGGATTCGTTTGGTCTCCGTCATATGTTTTCCGAACCATCTTCACGGTGTGTGGATAACATATTGGCAAACATCAACATCAGCAAAAAAGTTACAAAAAACATCCATGTAGCTGATCACTATACGCAGCTCGTGGAAATTCCTATTTCAAAGGCACCTGTAAAAAACAGATACTAGGATAATAGATGATGGAAAAAGGAACACTTTCTCGAATACATCGAGAGCGTAAACTGGAATCAGCTACATGGTGACGCAGAATCTTGCTGTAACACCTTCCATGACATCTTCATGGGTGGGTTTGATTACTGGTTCCCTGTAAACAATACAAAATAAAGAAGCGGAAAGAATCAGATGGAATAAGGAAGACGCTATTGTAACAGAACTGCAGCATCAAATAGAAGAAGCTCATACTACACTCGGAGGCAAAATTAGCGGAACACTCGAAAATTTAACCAAATTCGAAGTCAATTTTCCTCAACCGATTTAGATAATTTTTTCGGCAAGTTATAGATCAACTCTTCTGCTTTGTAGAAATTATAAGAGAAAACAAAAAAATTCCGAAAAAATTTTATACGGGGCAAAACTAAAAGTGTTTTTTTGTCAAAATTCGTAACACCCTGTGGAATTTCGTGGTCCGAGTTGAAACGTACAATATCATGGTCTGTCAAGACACATCTTCCTACAGTAACGCCCTTCTTGTTTTATGCATTGATCTCTATTTTTACAAGAGATATCCAATTTGAAGCGGAAAGTCACAAATTTCAAAAATTTATTTTAATCTTGCGTAGGTGCATAACATCGGAGGTTAGCCAAAAAATAAAATCAAAATTAGAGAAGCGGAAATTTAACGAAATGAAAATTTTGGAAATTCACTGGCCAATTTCACGCTCCGGGAGAACTCGAAGTACACTGGAAAATCATTGATTTTGCACATTTATTTTTGAATTTTTTGTGTGACACTCTATAATAATTATGATTCTTGTCCAAAATTGAGAGCAGGTGTGTATCCTGGCAATACACTCGTGAAATGAAATGAACATGTTGAGGAAAATGTTCATGATAACCCACAAAAAAAACATTTGATTTTAGTAGCGAGTATGACCCCCGAGCTCTTATTACAGCGCGCATAAGATTTCGCATACTCCCAATGATGTTGTCTATCATCTGTTGAGGTATGTTGTCCCACTCTTTCACCAAAGCCAATGTCAGCTCTTCAACGTTGCCTGGATTCCGTTGTCGAACCCTCTTCCAAGAATGTCCCAAACGTGTTCGATCGGGTTTAAATCGGTGACCGCGACGGCCAGTCCATTCGTGTGATCGCAACTTGATTGAGATATTCTATTACTATGCGCGCAGTATAAGGGCGCGCGTTATCGTGCATAAAAGGAAATTTTCCCTATGTAAGGAGCAAAAGGCACAAAATGGGGCTCCAATATTTCTGTAATATACCGATGGGCATTGAGTGATCCATTGCCAATAATCTCCAGTTCTGTTCGTACTCCCAAGCATATGCCACCCCATATCATAACTGACCCTCCACCGTATTGCTCAGTTCCTGCGAAGTTCGCTTGATTGTACCGTTCCCTCGATGCCTCCATATTCTATCTCTACCATCCACGAAATTCACACAATATCGGCTCTCATCACTATATAAAACTCGTCTCCACTGATTGATTGTCCATGCTATATGCTCCCTAGCAAACGCCAATCTTGCTACCCGATGGGCTCTATCGAGTCTTGGTGCTCTTGCTTGCGCGTATGATCTCAGACCAACTTCATTTAATCGTGTTCTGACTGTCCTCACACTGACGTTAATGTTATCCACTGCTTGTAAAAGGTTACGTGCCTGAACAGCAGTAAGACGAGGATTTCTTATGGTTTGATTGACGATGAAACGGTCATGTATAGCGCGGGTTGCCCGATTTCTTCCTTGTCCTCGCCTCCTCACGTAAAATCCAGTTTCCTGTAACGTCGGTAGATTCGATGGATAACCGACGTCGAGACACCCAACATGGTACCTACTGAGCGGTAGGTGCGCCGTTCCTCGATCAATGTAACTGCCCTTGGTACTGAGGTTGGTGGTAAATCTCTCATTCTGAATAAAAATACCGTTTCGAATCGTAAACAATAAAAGAATCACAAAACACCGCAACCGATCGAATTTGTATCAAATCAAAGAATGGAAAACTCTCATTCTTCAAACAAGTGCAAATGTGGTCATATACAAAAAACGTGTGTTGTGGTTCATATTTGATAAAAAAGGTGTGCACATGTGTAAATGAAAAGTTTTATCAATGGTCCCAGAATTCGGTTGTGTATTTTAATACCTACCAACTGTTATCTCCTATGAATTTCTAATTTTCACCAAATTAACCAAATTGTCATCAATAATTAATGCAATTCGAACATGAAAATCGCAAACGATAATTTCGACACGCCTGAGTGATAATAAGAAAATTCCAAATTGATAGACGAATTTTAATGACAATTTCTTGATTCAATGGAATTTCTCCAAAATGGTGATTTTCCACTTGAAATTAAATATATTTTGCAAAAATAGAGATAAACGCATGAAACAAGAAGGGCGTTACTGTAGGAAGATGTGTCTTGACAGACCATGATATTGTACGTTTCAACTCGGACCACGAAATTCCACAGGGTGTTACGAATTTTGACAAAAAACACTTTCAGTTTTGCCCCTGTATAAAATTTTTTCGAATTTTTTAGTTTTCTTATAATTTCTACAAAGCAGAAGAGTTGATCTATAACTTGCCGAACGAATCATCTATCGGTTGAGAATTAGGAAAATATCGAACTTCGAATTTGGTTAAATTTTCGAGTGTTCCGCTAATTTTGCCTCCGATTGTATTTGTATAGTCAGGAAGGATGAGGAGTCCAAAGAACTCTACAAGCGTCTTAAAATGAGCCTGAAGGCATACATTGAAAAACGCATGCGAGATGTTGACTCAGAGTATATCAAAACGCAGAAAATAAAACAAAAGCAGTATGGTCTGTTATTAACTTAAATCTAACGAAAATACGTCTTCAGTACTTGATTGTGAAATGTTCAATAATTATTTCCTTGATGTAGCTCAAAGAACGAGGCAAAAGGTCATAGCTCCAAAAACCAAACTGGAGTCGATCCTTCAGAAAAAAGTGAACACTCAAAGACTATCAAATATGAAAAATCATCCATGTATCTACTCGAGACTTGCCCGCAAGAGATAGAGAATGTGGTGGAGGATATAAAGTCTAGAGACTACTATGGGTTTTCTGTAGATTTGTTGAAGTCCGTGATATGTCATATATCTAAACCCTTAAGTAAGATACTAAACAAATGTTTCGAAGAGGAGTATTTCCGAAAAACTAAAATAGCAAGAGTGGTGCCGATCCATGAGAAAAACTCAAAAGATGAATGTGGAAATTACCGCCCCATATCAATTTTGCCGTCAATCTCAAAATTTTCGAATCAATAATAAAAAACCGACTATTTAGTTTCATTAAAAGTAAATCCATTCTGTGCAAAAATCAACATGGTTTCAGGAAGAATAAGTCAACGATAACGGCAATGAATGAAAAAGTTGAGAATTTTCTGGGTTCATTCGATGAGGAGAAAGAGACGTTACTCACCTGCTTAGACTTGGCAAAGATTTTCGATCGTATAAATCATTCGAAACTTTTGGACAAGCTAGATTGCCTGGGTTTTAGAGGACATTCATTCAGTCATATTTGCAAAACAGACTCCAGGTAGCTAACTGGAACAACCAAAGGTCAGAAAAGAGAACCATAAAATCCGGGGTACCCCAAGGATCCGTACTAGGACCTATCAGGTTTATCATCGATATCAACGACTTGACTGAAAGTATCAAAACGGTCCTTCCATTCATTTTTGCGGACGATACAAGCTTGCTGTGCACTGTAAAAGAAAGCACTGGAATTGAAGTCAGTTCTAGTGAAGAAATGGAGGAGGTAGATACTTCGTTCTAGGTTTTCTAGTAGATGGTGCTAAATAAAGACAAATCTCAGAGCTTACTGTTGACAGCAAAACATACACCTGAGCTCAAGCAATTATGTTTATTGGGGTTCACAATTGATAATTCGCTCTCATGGTCTAGTCATATCAACAATATGAATGGAGAACTTTTCATAGCGTTGCCACTTATGGAATCAACTTATGGGGTTCCTCTCCTGATGCCCATCAATTGTTCCTGAAACAAAAAAGCTTACGGGTATTGTGTGGAGTTCCATGGACTACAAGTTGTCGAGAGATATTTAAAACCCTTAGGATACTCACCATCCTTCGAGTTAAATATATGCTTGTCTCCTCCATATCCACCAAAATCAGAATAATCTGATAAGACAGTCAGACGTCCACAATTAACATACAATACTAGGATTCATCGAAACTTGCGAACACCACGAAACCGTATTGAGAGAACGCGAAACAGTTTTTTCAGTAATGGTGTGAAATTTTACAATAAGCTCCCAGTTCACTGTAAGAAACAGGATATTCTGCCTTTCAAAATAGAAATGATAAAGTCTCTGTCTGAAACTGTTTTTACATCTTAAAGGAAATGAAATTTATTATTCGTAATTCAGTACGGCTATTTTCGGGTACATCTTCTTCAGTGTTTTGTTTTAATATTTCAGAACATGTACTCTGGACACTTCCATTACGTTCCGCTGTTTTTGGATTGAATACATTTTTTTCACTGAACGGGACTTACGAGTACTTTGAGAACCCTGTAGTTCTCTTGAAAATTTGCTAGAATCACGCCCCATTGAAAATAAGTTGAAAAATGATTTGATTCTTCCACATAACTATCGACTGCTCAGTGCAAGAACCAAAAGCATACTGGCAAAAACAAATAATTACTAATTATATCTGAAAATTGTAAAATATATATATATATATATATATATATATATATATATATATATATATATATATACATTAATATATAATAATAATATTTAATATAATAATATTTATTGGTCTGATGATGTTATAAAGTATGTATATACCTCGAAAGAAAGGTCTGCATACCCGTGAACGAATTTTCATTTTTGATTGAAAACTGTAGAAGATACAGAGTGAGCTACTGAAAATAGAGGAGATTTTCTATCGTCCTGAGCTATTCAAGTATTATTAGTGCAAAAAAATGGAACAGATTCATTCCAGATCAAGGGCTGTCATCTTCCGAAAACCATTCACATCTCAAATTTCACAACTAGAGCAGGGGTGACCACCCTGTGTTATTTATAAAGCAGAAGATAGGTCCAGATATAACCTTCCGAGAAAGGATTTTTCTTTGTCTCCACAATGGTGCAAGTGTTCTCCATCAAAATTACTGGGTGATTTGGAATGATTATGAAGGATTATGAATCTTGAAATGAAACGGTAAAACCCATCTACCCTCTTCCAAATTTTCAAGGATGGTCACCTTCTAGGGGTTGAAATTTGACGATGGTACATGATGACTGCCATGGATCAACATGGATTTGTTCCATTTTACTTCACTGAAACTTGAATAGCCTCAGGGAAATAGTTTTCCTATCTTACAGTAGCTCACCCTGTATCTTTTACAGTTTTCAATTAAAAATGGAAATTCGTTCAATGCGATGTAGACAAAGATACTGCCTTCTTTTTAGTCATTACTCGACCCATCTTCCGTATTCAAAATGTTCAAGGATTGCAACCCTCGCTTAGGGGTTGATATTTCAGGCAAGTTCTGTACCCCAAAAGATGTCGCCCTTGAAACAAAAATTGATATGTTTTTGCGTTTTGATCAGAACTGAATATCTTGGTAGATATAGCCTCTGTTTGGTTTTCGTTGAAGCACCCTGTACACACACACACACACACACACACACACACACACACACACACACACATATATATATATATATATATATATATATATATATATATATATATATATATATATATATATATATATATTTTACCCCGACGAGTTGCCCATATATCTGTTCATGCAATCAAACTGATATGAAAATATAAATCCACCACCGGTAATTAATACGCCAGGTTGATTATAATCAAAACATATCCTGGAGTAATTATATATTAGGATAACGTTAAATGTTATGAGAATATATCAATCTACCAGAATATATACATACTATAGCATCATCAGACAATGATATCAATGTACCAACGAGTAGTGTCAGAGGCTTTCTCCCGGATAAATCCAGTGTACGGACCTTAGTCAAGTAACACTGAATGTTACTCATTAATAGTTTCCTTTGTGTGAAGTGGTGAACGATCGAATAGAATACTGCTCTGAATATAAATATGACAAAATTGTCAGTTAATTATATTACATTTATATAAACAAATAAATAAAATATGAAATGAGATTCTGAGCAGTATAAACTAAAGAGAAAACCTATGACTCTACCTCATTATTATTTTCGGAAAGAAACCTATGAAGAATATTACAAGATTTGATGACTGTTATCTTTTGTAACTGTTCAAACAAATTTTCTTCAGACCCAAAATCTCAATACTTTTGTGAAGATTTCTAGGAATAACGCCTGTTGTAGAAATAATAATCAGTAGAATAAATATTTTCTTCATTTTCCACATTTTTAATCTCGTCGCCAAGCATCATATATTTAGAAATTTTTCATTGTATTTATTTTGTATATTATGTGTGTCGGGTATAGCAATATCAATTATATATGTTATTTGATTCTGTTTATCATTAAGAATGATATCTGGTCTATTGTGTTTTACAGCTCTGTTGCAAAGAATTGTTTTATCAAAATAAAGTTTATATTTGTCATTTTCACAAATAATCTCAGGTTCATATTTGTGAAATTTTTTTCTTTTGGGAATTAGGTCATGTTTAATTCCTAGATTAAAATGAATAATATTAGCGACGGCATTATGTCTTTCTAAATAATCTGTTGAAGCAAGGACTGAGCAAGATGATAATATTTGAAAAACTGTTTCTGAAGAACAGAAACATCTACGGCAAGAATCATCTATATATATATATATATATATATATATATATATATATATATATATATATATATATATATATATATATATATATATATATATATATATATATATATATATATATAGGCTAGGTATAAGTATATATACATTTAAGTTTTGAGTCAATCAGACAATAGAACCTGAAAACAGGTCGCTTGCAGCTGCTGCTAGCTACCTGCTTACGTTTCGAGCGCCTGAGAACCCTTGGCTAACTATGGAGTAACTCCAAAAGTATTTGTCGGATTCACTTCAAGTTTTCAGAAAATATTTCTAAGATATTATACTTCAGGAAAATGAAATCGATATTTTGAAAATTGTGACTACACGTAAGCCCTTATGATCGTATATTACATAGTTTGATATCTTATTTTCATGAGGAAAGTAGGTTTTGTTGTAATGTCTTTTGAAACTCCTATTAAGGAATGGTAAAACAATAAAATCTTTTTATAATCCATAGAGTTATAAAAAGAGCTTTCAGGGATTATTATAACAAAACTTACCTTAACGTCTATAACCTCAGTGTGAGTTAATTTACATTTTCATATATTTCTCGACATATTCAACAAGGTTATGCACCAATTTTGCACTAAATGGACACCCAGTATATCCTATGAACAGTGAATTGATGTCTTATCCAGAAAAAGTAATCGATATCGTTCTGCTATGGCATAAAAAATGTCTCTTTCGAATTTTCTACATCCTTGAACTGGCCATTGAAATTTCTCCTATATCAATTCTAAAAGCTATTAACTAGTGAGTTTTATCTTGGGAATAAACATGAAAGGTCCTCCATCACGAGGATATCCGTTTGGCCGATGCCCGCTTGAAATGACAGTCCCTCAAGCATAAAAGGGTAAGAGCAGGGAAAGGGAAAAAGCCCATACACTCTGTGGTGTATGTTGCGTCAAAAGAGTGATTGTAGGTTGTGGATGTGGTTTGCACCGAGTTTGATGCTGCCAGTGGCGTCGAACTCTAAAAATATTCGAGATCAGGATTTTTATGTTTCGCATTCCATTATGTGGCTTTGGATTATAAACGACGATTAGAAATTATTATTTTTTTATTAATCACTATACCGGGTGTATTTGAAACTTGGGCCATCCCTGTAAGTTTTTTTCTGTTTGGAATATTTTAATAAAATTTTGGAATAGGATAGAATGCAACATTTTGAATTTAATAACATCAATATGTTTGATATTTCGTTTTCGGTTATTCCGGAAACGATACCAACTTTTGATTTTCAAATAGAACACCCTGTATTTTTTTGCTTATTTCAATTCTTCATCTCATCCTACGACCTTTTTACATATTTTTGAAAGAAAAATGAAACTCAATTTTGTTTTCAGCAATTTTCATCTTTCGATCAAGAAGGCCATGAACAGTGACAATTGGCTTAGCTCAACATCTCTTATCACGAAAATACAAAAGCAAAAGAAAATTCCTGAAAACTTGTAAAATATTTTTAAATTAAGTTTTCGTTAGTTATTTCTTGATTGGTTAGTGGTCGATTTGTTTTAATGTTTCCTTTCTCGGATGAAATTTCCATTTTAATTTTGAGTTTTCATCAAGGTGAACATTCGTTTTCGATTGATGTCTTCTGAATGATGCATTGATTATCTTCAGAATATCAATCGACAAATTTTTTAGATATTGTTTGTGTCGGTATTGCTTCAGTTTACAGCAACTCTAGAACATAAATCCAAATTTTTGTGATATTTCTATGGGATTTGAAAACTGAGGAAATGAGAAGAGCAACACTGCATTTTTTCAATAAAAAATTTGGAGATGTTGAGCTAAGCCAAAAAATACGCGAAAATACAAGATTGTATTTAAAAATTCATTTGCTCATTTTTGACGGGGTGTCAAAGTTAATAACAAAAGAGCGAACCGCCAAAAAGAAATAATTATAATAAAGGTTCAAAAATACCAACATTCTCACGATTACAACATCGCACACGATTGATAGTTCCCTTCACAACATAATTTAACCGTTGGGCTTTAATGCCTGCAATAACCTGTCTCAAACGGTTCTCCAATTCTTGTTGGGTTCTTACAGGTGTCTGTAAACCTCGTTTTTAAAATTGCCCCACAGGAGGAAATTTAGTGGACTCAAATCTGGCGATCTAGCTGGTCATCTTATAAGACGATTTGTACCCATCCATTTATCAGGAAAAACTTCGTCGAGATACCACGATACTTCCCTTGTGTTGTAAGGAGGTGCACCATCTTGTTGAAAATATATTTCAATCACAACAGCTAATGGCAACTTATTCAACTCATCTTGTATTTGGGTCCTCAAAAATTCCAAATATCTCTCCCCTGTCAATGACCCTTCAAAAATGTCCTGTTAAATATCTACCCATCATCCCCATCCAGACATTGAACCCAAAACGTTCTTGGAAGTATCCATCTTGATATCGGTGTTCATTTTGTTGCGATCAGTATCTGGTATTTTGCCTATTAAACATCACATTGTTCGTGAAATGTGATTTGTCACTAAATGTAATCTTGATAAGATGTTGTGGATTACCCCGATTTTCCTAAGGTACTCTTCACAGTACTGGAGGCACCTAACACTATCGTAAACATACGGTGTTGGTGTAGATGATATTTAAATCAGCGGTACTCATGTTGTTTCAAAATTGTCCATGCGCTTTGGTGGCTAATTTCAAGTTCTTCGGAATTTCCTTATAAATGTGGTTTGATTAATATCAATAAATGTCAATACGTTCATTACGATATCTTCGTTGATAACGAAATCCTCCTCTATTTTGCAGGTTCGACACCTCACTTTATTTCAACTTCCTCTTCTTCCAGAGAAATAGGTTTTATTCGGATAGGGCTCTCTGTATAATTGTTCAGCTTTATCGCTATTTTGCCTGCGCCCTCCATAAATAAGGAGCATGTCGACTTTTTCACTTTGGGTGTATTGATTCATACCCAAAACTGAATTCACTATTTCGATATGTCCTTCCTCTTCTTCCAACTTTATTTTAGGCGAAACCGCCTGTTTATTCTTCGGTCGTTTGTCTGTTACGGAACGTTCAAGTTGTCACTCCACCTTTTTCGTGGTCGTCCCACGCTTCTGCGCCCCAGTGGAGATCTATCGCGGGCGATTTTCACTATTCTTCTGTCATCCATTCTGTTTATATGGTCATTCCACTCCTGTTTTCTGTTCAATACCCAGTTGTTAATGTTGTTCACCTTGCACATGTTTCTAATATTCTCACTCCTCTCTCTGTTGAGCAGTGTTTTCCCGGCTATCCTGCGAAGTACTTTCATTTCGGTTGTCTCCAGTAGTCGCCTGGTTTTCGTTGTTTCTGGTCTAGTTTCTGCAGTGTATGTCATAATGGGCCTTACAGTTGCTTTGTAGATTCGTGCCTTGGCTTCAATTCCGATATGCTTATTGCGCCATATTGTGTCATTCAGACATCCTGCTACTCTTGTTGTCTTTGTTGCTTGCTCCCTTACCTCCGCCTCGACATCTCCGTAGCCCGAAATCTCTATGCCGAGATATTTAAATTTCATTTCCTGCTGGATAGATTTACCATCAACCTCAAGCTTGCATCTCAATGGTGTTTTCGATGTAGTCATGCATTTTGTTTTAGAGGCAGAAATTATCATATGAAACGATTTGGCTGTACGGTTGAACTGGTGTAGGAGGCGCTGTAAATCGTCTTCATTTTCTGCAATCAACACAGCGTCATCGGCGTAACACAGGATAGTTATCTCTTTGTCCCCCATTTTGTAGCCCTCATTCCTCTTACTTTTTGATTATCTCGTCCATGATGATGTTGAACAGAAGGGGGCTTAACGAATCTCCTTGACGAATACCACTTCTCACTGGTATCTGTGTGGTAAGCTCTCCGTCTAATCTTGCCTGGATCTTGTTCGCAGTATATATATTTTCGATAGTCTTTATTATATTACGTGGGATTTGCCTGTTGTAGAGCAGATGTATAATGTCTGATAATTGGACCCGGTCGAAAGCTTTGAACAAGTCAACAAAACACAAAAATGCTGGCTTATTATATTCTATCGACTTTTCTGTTACTTGTCTTATGACAAATACGGCGTCGGTGCAAGATGTTCCAGATCTGAATCCTTGTTGTTCATCAGCCAAAGAGGAGAGGCTATTTATTTTGTTTGTTATACACTTCGTAGTAAGTTTCAGCGTGGTGCTCAACAGATTTATTCCTCTATAATTCGAAGGTACTTTCTTGTCTCCTTTCTTAAACATAAGAATAGTAGTGCTTGTACGCCATTCATCTGGGATCCTGTGATGGTAAAGGATTTTTTGAATTAAAATTGTCAACTCTTGAGTAAGACGTTGTCCGCCATACTTGAGTAGTTCGTTGCTAATTCCGTCCTGTCCGGCACTTTTCCTATTCTTTAATTTTTATAGGGCTACCTGTACGTCATCCACATTCACCTCAGCATCTTCGCTCACTATTATTTCCGGTGTACTTAGGTCTTCTTCTGTATCCTCTGTCGAATATAGATCAGTTAGGTACTCGATCCAGGTCTCGCTGGTTATATGCTTTGTTTCAACCAACTCATTTGTTTCTTTCCGTTGTGATCGGATAAGTCTCCATATTTGTTTTTGTAGCCCGTAGAAGTCATTCTCCATGCTATTGGAATAAGTTTCCCAGTACTGGTTTTTAATTGAACGTACTAACGTTGTGGTCTCGTTTCGGATTTTTTGATATTCATTGTACGATTCTGGTGTTCTTAATGTTCGATATGTGAGGTAAGCATGTTTCTTTTCCCTGCACTTTTCTGCAACTTCCATACGGAACCACGGAGTTCTGTTTGTGTTCTTCTTACTGTTATTTGATATCCTAGTGCCCAGTGCTTCGTATGCAGCAGTGAGTATGTTGTTTTTTATCTTTTCCCAGCTGCGTTTGACATCATCTTCCTCTGTTATCGGGTTTTCCTCGATTTTCCCATTTAGCCTGTTCTTGTAGAGTTCTTCTATGGTTGGGTCCCGTAATGATTCAACGTTTATTTTTCGTGTTTTTACAGTTGGTTTAGTATTCTTTTGCAGCATGAATTTGATTATAAGTTTCCTAACAGTAGACTATGGTCGCTGCCCACATTAGCAGAGTTTAGTGTTCTGACCTCTAATATTTGTGATGGGTGAAAATTTCTATTTGTCACAATATAGTCAATTGTTGATTTCTGACCCCTAGTATTTGCGAATGTATATTTGTACTGTTCTTCATGTTCGAAAAATGTGTTATTGATTCGCAACTCGTTGAGAGTGCAGACACTGATCATTAATTCTCCGTTATCGTTTAACACGTTTTCGTTGAATCTTTGTTTAATTCCTGGTACTATATCATTACCGTTACGGGCATTAAAATCCCCAAGGATAATCATCAGCTGATCGCCTGGTAAGGAGTCAATTGTATTCTGAAATTGTTCAAAGAAAGACTCTCTCTCAGCTTTCGGTTTACTGTCTTCGGGAGCATAAATTGACAATATGTTCAACCTTTGGTCTTCTGTTTTCATTTTGACAACTAAAATTCTAGACGATATATAGTCACATTCTTGTCTACAGTCTTGGTACCTCGTGTGGATCACTAGGGCAACACCCTCCTTTGCTCTGTCATGTTTCTGTACTCCACTATAGATCACTGTGTGTTGAGCATTTTGTATCTGGCCCTTGCCTTTCTTGTTGGTTTCTTGTAGAGCGCAGATATCTATTTTGTTATCGTTAAGTTCTTTCAGTATTTCCTGATCCCGGTTGTTAAGTGACTTTATGTTCCAAGTAGCAACACGTAGTAGGTTTTTCCTTTTCCATTTCTTTATCCTTTTTCTCGCATGGATCGTCGTAGGTTGATCAGTCCTGTTCCAAGGCAAATTTCCGGTTCTGTGAGCCAGTAGTGCTTTTTACCTTAGGTCGGGATCTAACCTGACCTAAGAACCTTCCTCCTTTATCCGGGCTTAGGACCGGCAACACAGCTACTGAGCTACTCAATTCACCCAACCGCTGTGCAGGCGGAGTTCTAATTCGATATGTCACACTGATATTTTTATGGTCACAGAATATTATAAGTATGAACAAAAACTTTGCATGGCCAACGTATTGTTATTAGCGAATGGGGAAACTCTACAAGAATTGCCTAAGTATTTTCCACTAGAACTCCAGAACCGTTAAGATTAGAGTAACGTGAGTGGTATAACATTTGAATTTGTGAGGCTTTTACACACACAACCGAAATAGAAAGCAATAATTCGATAAATTTCTTAGACGTAACAATTTCGAATGAAAATGGAAAACATGTTTTCGCAATTTACCATAAGCCATCACATACAGATATTATAATACATAACTCGTCGTGTCATCCATATCAACATAAAATGTCAGCATTCAATAGTTTTATTCATAGATTGATTAACATCCCGCTATCACCAGAAAATTTCAACAAAGAACTAAATTTGATTAAACAAATAGCCAAAAATAATGGTTACAATTCCAAACTAATAAATAATATTTTAAATAAAAACAAAGTAGAATCGCATTGAATGAAGTTTACCCTGTCGATAAATTGAAACAAAAATTCAACACCTTAACCTACGTTGGCATTACAAGTGAGAAACTGAAATTATTCTTAAGTAGCAATAATTTCAACATAGCTTTCAAACTAATAATAATTTAGGCAAATGTATAAAAATAATAAAACCAAACCAGGTAAAAACGATAAATCAGGTGTTTATAGGTTGAATTGCAATGACTGTGATAATTTCTACATTGGTAGAACACATAGAAATTTTAATATTAGAATATCGGAACATAAACGCAGTTTTTCAAATAAAAAATCAGATTCAAATTACGCGAATCATCTCTTAGAAAATAATCATTCTTTCGACCCACAGTT
Organism: Cryptolaemus montrouzieri; assembly: GCA_013387265.2. NCBI lineage: Eukaryota > Metazoa > Arthropoda > Insecta > Coleoptera > Coccinellidae > Cryptolaemus > Cryptolaemus montrouzieri. The sequence continues at coordinate 3,021,825 of JABFTP020000165.1, forward strand.
TGAAATTTTTCATACAGATAATAAATATTGGAAGGTAGATCTTTGGGAAACTTTAGAAATAAATAAATACAAACACTCAGGTAGACTCATCAATGAACAAGTCGATTTAAGCCCTTCACCTCTATTCTTTTCGGGGAGCAATCTATTCCTTAATTTTATTGGATATACCTGTCATAAATAACCACTTAGGAGGAGGCGACCAATAAGCATTTAATTACTCAAGAACATTTATAGTTATATTCTCATTTACATTTTTCTGCATAATCATTCGTCTGAAGAAGCTACGGTGTAGTGAAACGCGTTACGAATCGCAATTATTAAGTAAAATTCCTTAAAACACAGTACTTGTTTTTTATTATTGAGTGGTATGAACAAAAAAGAAAAATACTGCTTCTGTAATATCGGTTGGCCCGATATGGTTGTTTCAGAAGAAATCCTACTTTTTGTGGATAAACTGTCATTTAAAACTTTGACAATCCTTAAAAAATGATCAATTAAATTTTTAGGTACAATCTTGTATTTTCGTGATAGGAGATGTTGAGCTAAGCCAATTGTCACTGTTCATGGCCTTCTAGAACGAAAGATGAAAATTGCAAAAAAAAATTGTGTTTTGTTTTTCTTTCAAAAATATGTCAAAAGGTCGTAGGATGAGGTGAACAATGAAAATAAGCAAAAAATACGGGGTGTCTCATTTGAAAATCGAAAATTCGTATCGTTTCCGGCTCAAACATATTATTGCTATCAAATTCGAATTGTTGTCTTCTATCTGATTCTCAAATTTCTTTGAAATATTTCAAATAGAAAAAAGTTACAGGGATGGCACTAGTTTTAGTTACATGTGGTATAATATAATCGGTTTTTTTTTGTGGATAACACAACGTATTATATAAAATCAGGTTATGGAATTGTCGACATACATTCTATCGAAAAAGTACTACCAAGAATTTATTATTGAAAAAATCTGCTTAAAATGATTGATTGTCGAAATTTTTGTTCTTACTAAGTTGGCACAACTGTTTACCATACTGACGTGGAGTTGAACGCGATCTATTATTTAATTAGTTTTCAGTGCTCGATTTTGTCAATACTTACAAGAGTGTTCTGCGAATTTTACAATGGATAAAAATATGGAACAAAGAATTTGTCTCAAATTTTGTTTTTCAAATGAAATTTCCTGCACCGAATCGCTGAAAATGTTACAGAAGGCATACAGTGAATCGACTTTATTGAAAACACGTGCACACTAGGTGTGGTGAAAAGAACTTTTTCTTAGAAGATTATAATCATTCTGGATCTAAATCACATTTCATTGACATAACGACACATGAAAGACGCTGATTGCCCACGTACATGACATTTTTCGATAATTTGATTTAACTGAATTTTTCCCATCTTATTGAGAATATATGAACCGATGAATAATATACAGGGATATCCACCGGGATCGTCCGTCTTTATGAGTTCCAATTACAATATCAAGCTGAAATTTTATACGCGGTCATAACTAGCGATTTCCAATTGAAGTGAAATATTTTCGAAGTGATACTATTTCCGGTTATACCGGAAGTGGGTCATCACTCTGTTATTTCAAAAGGCAATCTACCTTTTTATTATACATCTAGAACCGACATTTGAGCAAGGCATAAAATACCCAAGTTGTTGGCACTTATCTGTCAAAACTTTTGACAGATTTAATTATTTTTGTTATAAACTCGATTTTGAGGAACATTTAAAAAATTGTAGCTCGTAGATCTTTTGCACTACAGACACAATTTTTGCTAGAAGAAGGAACAAGAAATTTTTAAGCAGTCTACACATGTCAAATATTTATTGCGTTGTTTTGTATGATTTTTTTCAATTTGGCCTTTTTCAAACAGCAATAACTCAATTTTTCAAATGGCACGTGCCAATTTTATATCGTCATCAGATGAAGCGTCAAATTTCAGATGGAATTATAACTATACCCATCTCTTATAGTTCCGAAATAATTTGGGAATATATTGAATTTTGATGATTTTGCAAGAACTAACAGAGAATGCTTTGAAATATTTGAATCAAGTAGCTGAACTGGCTACGCCCACCTGACAGGTGCCTAAAATTAATGTACTTGTCACTTCGTTCATTCGAATTTGATATTTCAATAAGAATTGTTGGTAATTTGAAGTGAAAATTTTTGAAAAACACCAGATTGATAATAAAATGGCTGATATTTGAATTTGGGAGGCTTTTACTTGGTAAAATTCCATTATCAATAATAAAAACAAGTATTGTGTTTTAAATGAATTAATTGCGATTCGTGCGTTTCAAGAAGACGAATGAATTCTACGGTGTATTGAAACGCGTTACGAATCGCAATTATTCAGTAAAATTCCTTAAAACACAGTACTTGTTTTTTATTATTGAAAATGGCTGATTATTCAAACGAGGATATGTTTAATCTCTTTTTAATTCATGGCGAATGTCAAAAGTGCTGGATAGAGCTTGCAGGCAATTCAATAACCAATTTCCAAATTTGGCGCCTATGAGTAAAACAAAATTTCGAACGATTAGAAGCAGTTTTCTGCAATTCGGATGAACAAAATAGATAAAAACTAGAAGAAAACCAATTCTCGAGGACGACGACAATCAAATTAATACCCTAGCGTATTTTCGTGCCAATCCACATGCGTCCATTAGGTCAGCATCAATGGATATTGGATTGAGTTATACTTCCATTCAAAGGATCCTTAAGAAACATAACATGCACCCCTATTCTTTTATCAGACTACAAAAATTGAAACCAACTGGTTAAATTTCTGTGAAAATTTATTAACTCGGCTTCAAGAAGATGAGACAATTCTACAAAAAAATTATATGGACTGATGAAGCCAAGCTCAATGAAAGTGGAATAACCAACAGGAGAAATCGCCATTTTTGGGCCACAGAAAATCCACATTTCATTGAGGTTATTGATTTCCAAAATTAATTCTGCGTGAACGTATTTGCAATTTTAATGAATGATTTGTTGGCTTATCACATTTATGAGGAAAACCTTAATGGACAAAGCTACCTGGAAATTTTGAGAGGAACGTAAGCAAATTTTATAGATGAATTACCTCTTAACATTCTGAGGGATTGCTATTACCAAATAGATGGTGCACTAGCACATAAAACACGAGCTGTAGATCGGCAGCTAACAGAAATGTTCGAGGATAGATGGTGGGGTAATCAAGAACCAAATTTATGGCCTCCGCGTTCTCCGGATCTGACGCCCCTTGATTTTTATTCGTGGGGCAAAATCAAGAGTCTAGTGTATCTTATTCCTGTAAGAAGTAAAGAAGAGTTACATGAGCGCATTCATAATGCTTTTCGTAATATTGATCCTGAGGACACTAGGAGGGCAACTCATCATGTTCGTATACTAACTGTCAATTGTATCGAGCAAAATGGGGCCCATATTGAACATTTATTCAGATCGTAAATTAGTTTTCTCCTACGATGTTTGCTATCATTTATTCGTATTAATGTAATTATCTTCGATGATTGGTTTTCGCTCAGTTCCTACAATTTTATTCATCCGCTTTGTAGAAAATTGCTTCTAATGTTTCGAAATTTTATTTTAGTCATAGACGGTAAATTTGGAAATTGGTTATTGCATTGCTTGCAATTTCAACCCACAACTTTTTTACATTCTAAAATGAATTAAAAAAAGATTAAATATATTTTCGTTTGAATAACCAGTACTTTCATTCCAAATGTGTTGTATTTTTTGGATATTTTCAATTTGAAATAACGACCATTCTTGTTGAAATATCAAATTCGAATGAACGAAGTGACAAGAACATTAATTTTAGACACCTGTCAGGTGAGCGTAGCCAGTTCAGCTACTCGATTCAAATATTTCGAAGCATTCTCTGTTAGTTCTTGCAAAATCATCAAAATTCAATATATTCCCAAATTATTTCGGAACTAGAAGAGATGGGTATAGTACATGCTGATACAATTCCATCTGAAATTTGACGCTTCATCTAATGGCGATATAAAAATTGCCATTTGAAAAAATTGAGTTATTGCTGTTTGAAAAAGGCTAAATTGAAAAAATCATACAAAACAACGCAATAAACATTTGACATGTGTAGATTGCTTAAAAAATTCCTTGATCCTTCTTCTATCCACCCAAGCAAAAATTGTGTCTGTAGTGCAAAAGATTTACGAGCTACAATTCTTTCAAATGTTCCTCAAAAATCGAGTTAATAACAAAAATAATTAAATCTGCCAAAAGTTTTAACAGATAAGTGCCAACGTCTTGGGTATTTTATGCTTTGCTCAAATGTCGTATCATAAATATTTCACTCCAATTGGAAATCGCTAGTTATGGCCACGTATAAAATTTCAGCTTGATATTATAATTGGAACTTAAAAAGTTTTTAACTGACGGTCCCGGTGGATATCCCTGTATAATGAGACCAACGAGTCTTTGCATTCGATGTTCAATTTGAAATTACCTTTCTCATTTGGAACGGAATCGAAAAACATAAACGCTGTACCGTATATTTTTATTCGTTAGGATTCCCGAAAATCATCAAAATTTATAGAACGAAACAGATTCTACTGTATAGAAACTATTTTTTCCAAAGACACATTGTAGGTAAAAAAAAGTTATATGAAGTTGTGACATTATTTTGATAAATCAATCAGGTTCTGAGTTATCAACACCTCATTCTGAGACACCTCGTATATCATGTTGCTCACGTTGATATAACCTAATAAACACAATCATCGCACATATGAATCAAAATTAAGTTACCTGTCTTCCTTCTCATCTCACATCAGTCCTCCCCCTCTTGTTCCATATTCGTGCGAATAATCTCTTCCCTAAATAATGTACGTAATACTGAAATACGCTGACAAATAATTTCTCTACAGCGTACTACGATCTGTTTTATGGGATTCATAATGAATGCAACCTGAATGTACGGGCTGGCGAGTTACTGGCGTTTTGATCTTCGTGAGAACCATCAAGTTGAAACGGCCGTGTTAATTCACCCTCTTTGATGTTGTGCGTGTACATTAAAGTCGTGAAAACTCTGTTGGGCATCAGTTGTGTAACGTGATCGTATAACTAATGAACTACATTTTTGTGTACCAAGCTTTAAAACTTTTTATTTTTCATTGTAGAGTGGAGAGTGTTTGTATTTGGAAGCGGTAACGAGGTTGTTATATTGGACAAAATTGACTATTTCGTCAGAGTGGATAATTTGATTAAATCCCGTGTACTTTAGTTTAATTCGAAACTATCTTCCAATGTAATTGTCAGCTGTGTTGTTATTGTCTTTACTTTATATATATATATATATATATATATATATATATATATATATATATATATATATAAAATGTTTTACGGGGAATCAGGTTAAGAGAACGGAAAGTGTTTGAGGTTAAAAAAATAGCTTTTAACGTAAGAATTGTGTTATGTGTTTTACTGAGATTATGATTTTGTTTCAGATGATAATTGTGCAGAGATGAATTTTTATGTTGATGGCCTTGTGCCGAAACGCATAAAAACATATATATATATATATATATATATATATATATATATATATATATATATATATATATATATATATATATATATATATATATATATAGATAGAATACATCTATACTTTAAAACAAAACTTTCAGTATACTCCATTAGACTACGTGAATATAAAATAAATTCAGATAGAAAATTCCAAAACAAACTATTCAAAAATAATGAAAAACATTTTTACAAAGTTATTTCAGGTTCAAATGAAAATATTACTGGAAATGGAGTTCCTAAAATTGATATTCTAACTGATTGTTGGTCTTCAATTTGGGCAGTGCCAAGGCAACACAATTCCAATGCAAGTTGGATTTTAAATGAAAGGTCTCGATTTTCTAAAATAGAATGCATGCAATTTGAAAAATTTTCAAACGAAGATATAACATCAGTTATTAAACACACAAAAAATTGGAAATCTCCAGGTGTTGATGGTATTCATAACTTTTGGTTCAGGAAATTCTCTTGCGTTCATGAAAAATTGGCTGAATATTTTTCATTTATAATAAAGAACCCCTCAGCTACTCCTTTATTTTTCACTCAAGGAATTACTTATTTAAAACCGAAAAGTGATAATACTATTGATCCGTCTCAATATAGACCAATTACTTGCCTTCCAACAATATATAAAATTCTAACTGCATGTATTACCCAAAAAATTTATGCACATTTGGAGAATTATAATATTCTTTCCGAACAACAAAAAGGATGTAGAAAAAAACACCTTGGTACTAAAGAGCAACTTGTAATTGATTCTGTTGCTTTGAATCAAGCTCAAACTAAGAAGAGAAATATTCATACAGCCTTCATTGATTACCAAAAGGCTTTTGATAGTTCTCCCCATTCATGGCTTCAAGAAATTTTGGAAATTTATAAAATTGATAAGACACTTCGTCTTTTTCTTGAATTTGTAATGAAAAATTGTTGAACCAATCTTCATTTAAATATTTCAAAACAATCGTTAAAATCCGAAGTAATTCCAATCGAAAGAGGTATTTTTCAAGGTGATTGTTTAAGTGCTCTTTGGTTCTGTCTTTGCCTCAATCCATTATCTCATGAATTAAATGCTACTAGTTTCGGCTTCAAAATAAAGAGTCTATCAACTGAATTCAAATTAAGTCACTTAATTTATTTAGATGATATTAAATTATATGCCGGAACCAGATCTCATTTAGAAAGTCTACTTGAGATTACTTTCAACTATTCCAATGATATTCATATGAAATTTGGGCTTCCAAAATGTCAAAATCTTTCTATTGAAAAAGGAAAGATATAATGATTATATAAAGATTTCCAATATCGAAATCGAACCAATGCATCAAGGAGATACATATAAATATCTTGGATTTTGTCAAGAGAAGACAATCAACCATAGCAGCACTAAAGAAAATATTAGAAGTTCATATTACAAAAGACTTAGAATTATCATCAAGAGTCATTTAACTAGTAAAAACTTTTTCAGAGCTATCAACTCTTGTGCAGTTGCTATTCTTACATCTTCTTTTGGAATTATTAAATGGTCTAAAACTGATCTAAATGAATTACAATGTCAAACGAGGAAAATGCTTTGTAGATATCATAAGCACCACCCAAAGTCAGCTGTTCAGAGAGTTACACTACCTAGACATCTTGCAGGTCGTGGATTAACTGATTTGAATAATCTTCATAGAACTAGATTTTTCATCTACGTTCCCATTTACATGATAAACAGAGAACATCTAAATTAAATGATATTGTTGTTGCTTCAAATTATAATCTAACACATCTGAACTTGACAATGCAAAAGGTAGATTTTGATATATTTGATGATAATTCTAAAAGAGAAAGTTTGATGCAGAAGGAATTACACGGAAAGCACCTAAAGAATTGAAAATGATTATATTGATGAAATCGCATCGAATAAATGGTTAGTATCTGGAGAATTGTTTGCTGAAACAGAAGGCTTGGCAATTGCGATCCAGGATCAGGTTGTTTTCACGAGGAATTATAGAAAACACATCATCAAACAAAATATAGATGATTCTTGCCGTAGATGTTTCTGTTCTTCAGAAACAGTTTTTCATATATTATCATCTTGCTCAGTCCTTGCTTCAACAGATTATTTAGAAAGACATAATGCCGTCGCTAATATTATTCATTTTAATCTAGGAATTAAACATGACCTTATTCCCAAAAAAAAAAAAAAATTTTAAAATATGAACCTGATTATTTATAAAATGAGAAATATAAACTTTATTTTGATCGTTCAATTCTTCACACAAAAAACACAATAGACCAGATATCATTCTTAGTGATAAACAGACAAATAACATATATAATTGATATTTCCGGGACCCGAGCCACTAATATACAAAATAAATACAATGAAAAATTGTCTAAATATATGATGCTTATATTCTGAGATTGAAATATTCTCATAAATGAAAAAAAATCCTAATACCGATTATTATTTCCAGGACAGGTGTTATTAAAATCATTGCCTGGCAATGGTATTAATTACCGGGTGGTGGATTTATATTTTCATGAAAATGACATTCATTGTTTGTTTTGATCCATATAAAATTTTTTTTTATTGATTTGTATTTCGTTGATCATAGCATACCTTTTGTGTTTCTCTGTTTGTAGTTGCGTGCCCACGCACTGGCTTAGCCTTAGTGGGTAATCCTTGATGTGTTTTGTTCATTCGTCATGGTCATAATTTGTGTTTTTTTTATAGTTTGTAATGGAGGGGGTTTTCACATTGTGATTATGATTGAGATTATTATTATATATATATATATATATATATATATATATATATATATATATATATATATATATATATATATATATATATATATATATATATATATTCTTCGTTTTTCTGGAAGATACCCTATATATCTTTATTATAATAAATGATAATTTTAAGTTTATAAGTATTCCTTACACTCGAAATAAAAATCATGCGGTTAGTTCCAGATACAAGTAACTCGTAAATTCTGAAGTATAAGAAATTACTCGGTTATTTATTTGCAGGCGCTCTATGGAGGAATTTCGAGTATAATTCCGCCAAAGATGTAGTTGAATAGAGTCGAAGAATTCGGGTTACCGAACGCAGCGTTGAATGTGATTTATGGAACAATTTCTATGATGTCGAGAATTCAGACGAGGGTTTATTGGGGCTCATTTAGGCACTCGACTTGAAAGTATACAGGACTGTATGATTCGAGCTCAGAATTTAGCTTTTCCTTATATAGCAAAATATTTACAGATATTTATGTGTAATGTATGAAAAATCCAACAATTTGGCATCGACTACCAAATGCAACATTTTTTTATTTTTAAACAGTAGGTGATTAATGGTATATGAGTAATAGACTCGAAAATCCTTTTGTAAATAGGGAAATAAAATCACTTATACATGGAATGTTCGCCTAGAAAATTGAAATTATTGTTTTATTAGCTCTTCTCGTGTAGGAAGAAAAACTTTTTTCACTTGCATCAGATTTATAAAGCCCATATGTCTGCAATGCTCAAGAAAATGCTACATCAATTGTTGCTAGGGGAGATAACGTGCATAAAAAAAATTGCCGAAATTTAGTCGTGCACGTTTTTTTCCTTTAAATTGTCCCACCGTTTAGAGTTAATATATTAGATTATCGAATGTATAACATTTTAAAATCGACATTCTCCACAATTTGATTACGTTCAACATCTTAGATTGTGATTTCGATGAAGGTAGAGATAATATGAACATTCAACTTTACATAGTTTCCGTCGGTAAATAATAATAACGGAGATATCTTATTATTCTGAATATCCATTTAAGGGAGTTCCTCCCCGAACATATTTTAAATTATTATTCTGCAATCCCATAGCATTTCATCGTTCTGTTTATTTTTTAATTTTAGAGGTTAATAAATTTTTCTTTGCAACGACGTTGCTGGTGGAGTCAATCGTTTGTTGAATACTGATTTCAAATCGAGATCATGTGACGTAGACCTTCACGTCCTAGTCAGTTATCCGGTTATGATGGAATAGTTGATTGATTGTTTAAAATTGACTGATGATATGGAATTACATTTGATCCATCTTGGCTTGTTTCGATATTGTTGTTGCCTCTGATTAATGTTGTAAATATACAGGGTGTTACACACTAGTATATCACAACTTGAGGGGGTAAATCTACGTGCAATTTAAAAAAAAGCTCAGTTAAAAAAAAGCAAAAGCTTCGTCACGGAGCTACAGGCTGTTGAAATTTCCAGATAAAATTGTTTTGTTCTTCCAAAATCCTGCAGTTTTTGAGAAATTCAGCCCAAATTTGGAACGCAATCTATTTTTTACAGGCTTCATCACTACACGTCCTAGATTTCAACTGAAATTTACAAGGTTCTTTCTTTTCCGAGGCCATATCTTATTTTGCCCTTTCAAACTTTTTTGAAGTACGCCACTGATGAGCGTACAATCAATTTTCGTCATCTTCGTTCAATTTACAACCTTTTCAACACTTTTTTTTTGACACACAATTTTTTCGTATCTCCAACCGTTCTCGAGCAAAAAATTATTAAACGATTGTATGCTTTCGCCGAATTGAAAGCACTTCTAATTAAAAATGACTAGTAGGCTTTTTTTTCATTTATTTATTTATTTTGACAGCTGTTAAAGTTGAACCAGTGTCTGCTCGAGTTGTTTATTAAGTTAACGATGAGTTTTAAGACTTTTGAAGGTACTGCTGTAAGAACTAACCTAATCTAACCGAATTGGCTGATATCCATTACATGTACGGTCTAGCTGACAGAAACACAATAGAAGCTAGGCGATTATATCAGGTTTGCTTTCCAAATCGAGTACCACAAGACATGCGAACATTTTCAAATATCCACAGAAGGTTAAGGGAAACTGGTACTTTTACTGGAAAAAATCATTTAAAAGGTGCAACTCAAACTAAGAGAACTCCAGATATCAAGGAAGCAGTTTTGAATGGTATTGATTTGAATCCCCATGTGAGTACAAGAAAAATTGAAAATCAGTTGAATATTTCACACGTTCTAGTTTGGAGGGTTCTCCACGACTTTATATTGTACCGGTTTCATATTCAACGCGTCCAAACTCTACTTCTTCGAGATTTTCCTTCAAGACTGAATTTCTGCCGATGGTTCTTACATAAAATAAGAGAAAATGCTCATTTTGATAGTGAAATAATGTTCACAGACGAAGCTAGCTTTTCGAGAACTGTTATCACAAATTTCTATAATAATCATTATTGGGCTGAAGAAACCCCCCATTTCATTGAAGGATCTCATCATCTAAAACAATTCTCACTAAATGTCTGGGTCGGAATAATTGGAAATTGATTGATTGGGCCATGTTTTTCTGCCTAACAGACTAAATGGTTTCGCTTATTGGCAATTTCTTGAGGAGGAGTTACTGTTATTGCTCGAAGATGTGCCTCTTTTGGTGAAAAACATAATGTGGTTCATGCACCAGCTCTTTTCAAAGAAGAAGCTAGAGAATTCTTCAATAATACATTCAACAACCAATGGATAGGTCGGGGTGGGCCAGAACCATGGTCTGGAAACCTAACCTAGGTCCCCAGACTTAAATAGTTGAAACTTTTTCTTATGGGGATATCTCAAAAGTTTAATTTATACCACACCTGTGTACACTGTAGAGGAATTGAGAAATCGAATAATAACCTCTTTTGACACTATAAGAAATACCCCAGGAATATTTTAAAGAGTGCGTGATAATATACGAAGGACAGATGCCTGTATTCTTGTAGGCGGAGGACACTTCCAGCAATTTAATTAGTTTTCAATTGTTCTTTTTTTAGTTTGATATTGAATAAGTATAAGTTAAGTCTCAGAAGATGAGCTGTCAAAATAAAAGCAAATTTTGGGCATACCTATCGAGTATTTCTATTATTTTTTTTATTTAACTAATAACATACAATTCAAATAATTGAAATTCAATAATTTTCACTCGAAAACGGTTGGAGATACGAAAAATTACAAGTGTCAAAGAAGTTTCTAAATTGAACGAAGTTGACGAAAATTGATTGTACGTAGGCTGATCAGTGGACTCCAACATTTCTTAGAAATTTTTTATAAAGCGTTTATCTAACTGTTGTGTAAAACTGACGTTTCGTGTCTCTTAATTAGCAAAGACAAGTGTTTCCAATCAAATACTCCATTTGTATCACAAAAAGCATTAGGAGTTTTACATTTATGAAACAACTTACAACAAAAACAAAATACAGAATCTTTAGAAATAGAATAAATAAGCTAAGCCCTTTCGACTTTTTCTCTATTTGCTAGATTTCTTTCAAAGTATTTGCACGAAAACTTTCTCTTATCTTTATTAATTGGAAAGTTGAAACTGATGTCTATCAAGGACGGACCACGTTCAACCAATATTCTAGCCATCTCATTGGTGATTCTTTCGGGCCACAAACCAGGGTCGAACGGAATTATATCGATTCTAGCCTCATTACAGCCTTCATCGGAGTGTCAATTGCAGCAGGTATTTCGGTAGCTGACATTACCGAAATTTTTTCACAGGCTGAATTACCTGAAGTGGATTGTTCAAGTGCTGTAGACGAGGATGATGTCATCGCTTAAACGGGCTTTGCATCAGTAGAAACTATTTTGCTGTTACAACCGCTTCCACTTGTTGCAGGACCTGATGTTACTGTTGAAATTTCAGAAGGTCCACTCACGGTTATTGATATTACGGATTTAGAATATTGAGATTAGGACGATTCGGTCGCACCAACATCGATAGTTTCCGTGGAATCTCGATTGGTTTGCAAGAAATGCTTAAAAGATCCATCCATTTTTCCCTTTCTTGTAGTCTCAGTTTCTTTTGCTCGCGAAACTTCGCACCTGAAGGTCTCTTTCTTTTATCGTTAAAAAACAAATAAATCATCAGTACTCATGGGTATTAGGAAGTTACTTCTAAAGTAACCACAATAATAAGCACCATGTGTGTAGGGTAGGGAATATTCTCGAAAGATTAACTAAGTAGCCAATAGTTTTTTACCCTTTATAGGGCAGATTATTATTAAGTGAGATATGGCCGATTGAAGTTTGCATATTTGAGTGAAAAGCAATTTGTTCTAGCCCTTTCAGCTTAAATACTTCCAAAAATAAAGGCAACAAAGATATTAAACTAATTTGATTTTATAGCCCTTAAAACCCCTACGAAATGGTTTTTCAAAAAGATCAATAGCATGAAAACTAAGCTAGTTATGGATAAAAGCACTTACTTTTTCAAACTCCTACATGACATTTCAATTAACAAAAATATATTTGGCTCGAGAAAATTCATTATAACCAGTATCCTATAAAGGGTTAATGTTGATAGTATAAAGTAGGGAACAATTACCATTTTATGAAAAATCAAGCCGTTGAAATTGCAGTCAGCAGGTATTCGGCACTCAATTTAAAAAAGAAAGTAGTAAACAAAAGATTACACAACACAACACCACACTTGACAAAATAAAAATAACTTTAAATGTAAAAATTAATAGGATTACTTGTTTTTATTCATTTGTTGCACGGTTCAGTGAACTAACTGATTTAAAAACGCCTGTGGCGATGCATCGCTTTTATAGCGCTCCAGGCGTTATTCATGTCTGAACAGGAAAAATCAAGAAACTGCCGCCTGACATGTTCTCACAATATAGGAAACGGCAGTAACTGGATGATATACTAATGAAATTTCGCGTGTATTTATACCTAATTTTTAATTTCTCAACTTTTATTTTAATATTTTTTTTTGACCCTGGGTTTTGGCGCCCCTGAAAGATGGCGCCCGTGTGCATTGCACACTTTGCACATATAGTTGCGGGGGCCCTGCGTTTGACAAATGCTTTACCAATATTCAAGTCCAAACTGTCTAAAGCAAAGAATTCTAGCTTGACTTGTATAAGAAATAGAACAAAGTCAATGTAAAAAAGAGAATCGATGTTTGTATATGTATTTTCGAATATTCGTCGTGTTTTCCGAAGACACAAATCACGATTCTCGAATACACAAATAGAGAATTCATTCGCCTCGATGACATTCCGAATGGCCCGAGGCTCTCCTTTCAGACAGAAAACGGTCAAAGTCACAGTTTCGCAGATATTTCAGTGGGGTCGTCTCAGAGCGTTCCGTCAAGTTTACAGAGGTAAAGGCATCTGGAACCTTTGTTTATATTGGTCCCGGGGGAAATCCCCACTTTGGCCTTTTCTGTCGATTCAATCAGCGAAAGTGCGAGTTTTATCCGACCTGAATATTCATTCGTGAAAGCAGCGAAATTCTGGTCGCGTGAAAAGCTCGTCATTGAACATTTAATCAAATCACCCTACTGATTGTCCGCACAGATAAATTGTGGGGGAAGTACAACCTTCCTAATTTCGAAAACGACGTAATTTTGGTCCCAGTTCAAATGAGCATGGCCCCACTGATCTGATAGAACAAATCGTTTGTTTATGCGTGGTCGAGCACCTTGTCTTGTTCTTGGTGAAATCTCTGTTCATTTCTATTTACACTGCTCTCGAAAATAATTCCTTAACATTATATATGTTGAATATCAGTACTTTCGTTAAAACAGTATATGTTTTCATTCTTTATTCCCTTTGCAGCTTCCGGTGCTTTTATATGTAGGTTGCCTTTCACTATTATGTTGGGGAGCTGTCATGAAACGTTTTGATGATGTTTAATTAATTATCGAAGGGCGCCATCTACTTCAATAATAAAGTTAGCCTAATCTTTAGTAGGAAAAAAGAATGCTCAATTCTCTATTAATGTTTTACTAGTCTGAATGAAAAACGAATCTCTATTAAAGTTTATATATTCAAAATCGTTAAAATCCGAAGTAATTCCAATCAAAAAGGCATTTTTCAAGGTGATTCTTTAACTCTTTGGTTTTGTCTTTGCCTTAATCCATTATCTCATGAATTAAATGCTACTAGTTTCGGCTTCAAAATAAAGAGTCTATTTAAGTCACTTAATTTATTTAGATGATATTAAATTATATGCCGGAACCAGATCTCATTTAAAAAGTCTACTTGAGATTACTTTCAACTATTCCAATGATATTCATATGAAATTTGGGCTTCCAAAATGTAAAAATCTTTCTATTGAAAAAGGAAAGATCACCTCTGATTATATAAAGATTTCCAATATCGAAATCGAGCCAATGCATCAAGGAGATACATATAAATATCTTGGATTTTGTCAAGAGAAGACAATTAACCATAGCAGCACTAAAGAAAATATTAGAAGTTCATATTACAAAAGACTTAAAATTATCATCAAGAGTCATTTAACTAGTAAAAACCTTTTCAGAGCTATCAACTCCTATGCAGTTCCTATTCTTACATCTTCTTTTGGAACTATTAAATGGTCTAAATTTGATCTAAATGAATTACAATGTCAAACGAGGAAAATGCTTTGTAAATATCATAAGCACCACCCAAAGTCAGCTGTTCAGAGAGTTACACTACCTAGACATCTTGGAGGTCGTGGATTAACAGATTTGAATAATCTTCATAGTAAACAGATTTTTCATCTACGTTCCCATTTTCATGATAAACAGAGAACGTCTAAATTACATGATATTGTTGTTGCTTCAGATTATAATCTTACACCTCTGAACTTGACAATGCAAAAGGTAGATTTTGATATATTTGATGATAATTCTAAAAGAGAAAGTTGGATGCAGAAGGAATCACACGGAAAACACCCTAAAGAATTGAAAAATGATTATATTGATGAAATCGCATCGAATAAATGGTTAGTATCTGGAGAATTGTTTGCTGAAACAGAAGGCTTGGCAATTGCGATCCAGGATCAGGTTGTTTTCACGAGGAATTATAGAAAACACATCATCAAACAAAATATAGATGATTCTTGCCGTAGATGTTTATGTTCTTCAGAAACAGTTTTTCATATATTATCATCTTGCTCAGTCCTTGCTTCAACAGATTATTTAGGAAAGACATAATGCCGTCGCTAATATTATTCATTTTAATCTAGGAATTAAACATGACCTAATTCCAAAAAGAAAAAATTTTACAAATATGAACCTGAGATTATTTGTGAAAATGACAAATAAAAACTTTATTTTCATAAAACAATTCTTTGCAACAGAGCTGTAAAACACAATAGACCAGATATCATTCTTAATGATAAACAGAATCAAATAACATATATAATTGATATTGCTATACCCGACACACATAATATACAAAATAAATACAATGAAAAAATTTCTGAATATATGATGCTTGGCGACGAGATTAAAAAATGTGGAAAATGAAAAAATATTTATTATACCGATTATTATTTCCACAACCGGTGTTATTCCTAGAAATCTTCACAAAAGTATTGAGATTTTGGGTCTGAAGAAAATTTGTTTGAACAGTTACAAAAGATAACAGTCATCAAATCTTAATATTCTTCGTAGGTTTCTTTCCGAAAAAATAATGAGGTAGAGTCATAGGTTTTCTCTTTAGTTTATACTGCTCAGAATCTCATTTCATATTTTATTTATTTGTTTATATAAATGTAATATAATTAACTGACAATTTTGTCATATTTATATTCAGAGCAGTATTCTATTCGATCGTTCACCACTTCACACAAAGGAAACTATTAATGAGTAACATTCAGTGTTACTTGACTAAGGTCCGTACACTGGATTTTTCCGGGAGAAAGCCTCTGACACTACTCGTTGGTACATTGATATCATTGTCTGATGATGCTATAGTATATATATATTCTGGTAGATTGATATATTCTCATAACATTTAACGTTATCCTAATATATAATTATTCCAGGATATGTTTTGATTATAATCATTGCCTGGCAATGGTATTAATTACCGGTGGTGGATTTATATTTTTCATGAAATCAGTTTGATTGCATGAACAGATATATGGGCAACTCGTCGGGGTGAAACCCCTATATATATATATATATATATATATATATATATATATATATATATATATATAATAAATTGGGTACCTCGAACTTTGCGGTATATAGTCGAGGTTTTATGATCTGTAATCCAGCTGTATATAAATGTTTGAAAACAATGTAGTCAAAATGAAACTTTGACAGTAAACTTGAATACCTCTAACTTTGCAATATATAGTGAATTTTCAGAGAAACGATTTTCTCCCAAATTTTGAAATTTTATTATCTGCAACACAAATGTATATATATGTATACAAGAAAAGCGTTCAGTCGTAAATAAAACTTCGACATTTCAATTGAAAGATTGAAAATTGTATTTCAATTTCGGGGTTTCCATGTTGTGAAATACAAATGAATATACAGAGTGTTACATAATAGTATGTCACAACTTGAGAGGGTAAATCTACGTGCAATTTTAAGAAAAAAAGTTTATATAATCATAGGTCCGTACAGGCGGAAAAAATTGGTTTTTTCTTCAAAACTCCTATAAATTTTGAGATTTTCAGCCCACATTTGGAAAGCAAGCTATTTTTCACAGCCTCCATCATTGAACGTCCTAAATTTCAACTAGCATCTGAAAGGTGATTCCATTTCTGGAGCCATGTCTTTTTGCCCTTTCAAACTTTTCTGCGGTACGCCACTGATCAGCGTACAATCAATTTTCGTCATCTTCGTCCAATTTAGAAATTTTTTGACACTTGAATTTTTTTCGTATCTCCAACTGTTTTCGAGTGAAAACTCATTGAATTTCAATTATTTGAATTGTATGTTATCCGCTAAATAAAAAAAAATAGTAGAAATACTCGATAGGTATGCCCAAAATCTGATTTCATTTTGATAGCTCGTCTTCAGAGACTCAACTTATACTTATTCAATATCAAACTAAGAAAAGAACAATTGAAAACTAAATAAATTGCTAGAAGTGTCCTCCACCTGCAAGAATACAGGCTTCCCCTTCTTCTTCGCTTATTATCACGCACTCTTTGAAATATTGCTTGGGTACTTCTTATCGTGGCACAAGTGGTTATTATTCGATTTCTCAATTCTTCGGCGTTAGTAAAATTAGACATTTTTTCTTACAGCAATAACTTCAAAAGTCTTAAAACTAATCGTTCAGAAACTGGTTCAACTATAGCAATTGTCAAAATAAATAAATAAATGAAAAAAATCAAAGCCTACTAGTCATTTTTCCAGTTAGAAGTGATTTCAATTCAGCGAATGCATACAATCGTTTATTGATTTTTTGCTGGAGAACGGTCGCAGATACGAAAAATTATTTTTTCATTTAATTGTTCCTTTTTTTAATTCGATATTGAATAAGTAAAAGTTGAGTCTCCGAAGACGAGCTATCAAAATGAAAGTGGATTTTGGGCATACCTATCGAGTATTTCTACTTTTTTTTTTTATTAAGCGAATAACATACAGTTCAAATAATTCAAATTCAATAATTTTTCACTCGAAAACGGTTGGAGATGCGAAAAAAATTGCAAGTATCGAAAGAGTTTCTAAATGGCACGAAGATGACGAAAATTAATTATACGCTGATCAATGGCGTACTGCACAAAAAAGTTTGAGAGGGCAAAAGAAGACATGGCTCCGGAAAAGAAAACACCTTGTAGATTCTAGTAAAAATTTAGGACATGTAATGATGGTGGCTGTCCAAAATAGCTTGCATTCCAAATTTGGGCTGAATATCTCGAAAGCTGCAGGAGTTTTGAAGAAAAAACAATTTTTTCCGGAAATTTCAACACCCTGTACCTCCGTAACGAAGCTTTTGCGGACCTATGGATTAAATAAACTGTTTTTCTTAAAATTGATCGTAGATATACCCCCTCAAGTTGTGACATACTATTATGTAACACCTTGTTTATGTATACAAGAAAAAAGTTTAGTGGCAAATAAAACTTTGACTTGAAATTGAAAAATTGGAAAGTGTTATCTTAATTTCGAAGTTTTCATGATCTACAATACAAATGTATGTATATGTGTACAAGAAAAAGTTTAGTCGCAAATGAACCTTTGACAGTAAAATTGAAGACCTCAAACTCTATGGTATATAGCTTATTTTCAGAAAAACTATTTTATTTTTCCGACTTTTATGTTCTTATGATCTGAAACACAAATGTATACATATGTATACTAGAAAAAGTTTAGTCGAAATTGCTTTTTCGACAACAAAATTGAAGACCTCAAACTTTACAGTATATAGCAAAGTCTTGGAAAAACATTTTTTTGAAATTTCCAGGTTTTTATGATCTCTAATACAAATGTATATTTATGTATACATAAAAAATTGCAGTTGAAAATGTCCCCAAACTTGACGATTTATATATATATATATATATATATATATATATATATATATATATATATATATATATATATATATATATATATATATATATATATATATATATATAGTAACATTCATTGTTACTATGCCATAGCATTAGAGCAACGTAAAATGGCCAATTCTGAAAGGTATACAACCATTTGTTTGCCACAAGTGATCGATGAGTTGAGGAATTTAAATCGAAGAACTAAAATTATTCTGCATCACAATAATGCAAGCTTAAACACATACGATGGAGTATTTGAACACCCAAAACACTAAATTAATGGGCCATCCATCTTGTTGTATCGATTTAAAACCTAACAATTTCTATTTGTGTATGCACATCAGGGAAAAACTACGTGGACAATGATTTTCGACGGCGGAAGAGACTGTTGAAGCCTTCCAAAACCATAGTTTACGTTTTTGCGATTAGAGACATCTTCTGCCGCAAATATAGAAATTGTGCCACAATTTCTATATTCGCGGCAGAAGATGTCTCAATTCGCGGATCTAATCGGTGCATCGTTTCATACATAAGTATCAATTCTGAAATCGCGTCGTCAAGTGGACCAATAGAAACGTAGAATAGACCTTAATACTACTACCCCTAAAGTATGTTCAGTCCCACAAAACGTAGGAAAATATAGGGTGTATGACCAAACACGAACAGAGAAAGTATTCCTTTCAAAGATTAGTCCTAGTTGAAATGGTCATTATGAAAGCTAACATACGGATCGGAGCACCAGAAAAAGAAAAGTGCAGAAACGGTTCCTTTGCGCGGTGCATTTTATTTCTGATGGTTTGGAGTGACATATAATTCGCATGTTGACCTTCATATGTTTAATCACGGCCCTCTCACAAGAAATTAGCCAATTGCTCCTCCAATGGGTCAAAATTTTCCGAAGTGCCTTAAAAAGAGGTTATGTTGTAAAATAAATGACACCCAGTATAGAAAGCTGGTTCTCATTCAACTTCTGCCTGACTTATCTATACTACTTCATAATTCGGCAAAATGTAGTGCGATAATTTCTTAGGGTAGTGTATTTCTTCAATCTGTAACTTCAGTTTTTCAACTACACTCGGAGGCAAAATTAGCGGAACACTCGAAAATTTAACCAAATTCGACGTTCGATATTTTTCCTAATTCTCAACCGATTTAGATGATTTGTTCGGCAAGTTATAGATCAACTCTTTTGCTTTGTAGAAATTATAAGAGAAAACAAAAAAAATCTGAAAAAAATTTTATACGGGGCAAAACTAAAAGTGTTTTTTTTGTCAAAAATTCGTAACACCCTGTGGAATTTCGTGGTCCGAGTTGAAACGTACAATATCATGGTCTGTCAAGACACATCTTCCTACAGTAACACTCTTCTTGTTTCATGCGTTTATCTCTATTTTTGCAAAATATATTCAATTTCAAGTGGAAAATCACCATTTTGGAGAAATTCCATTGAATCAAGAAATTGTCATTAAAATTCGTCTATCAATTTGGAATTTTCTTATTATCACTCAGGCGTGTCGAAATTGTCGTTTGCGATTTTTATGTACGAATTGCATTAGTTATTGATGACAATTTGGTTAATTTGGTGAAAATTAGGAATTCATAGGAGATAACAGTCGGTAGGTATTAAAATACACAACCGAATTCTGGGACCATTTATAAAACTTTTCATTTACACATGTGCACACCTTTTTTTATCAAATATGAAATAGAACACAAGTTTTTTTGTATATGACCACATTTGCACTTGTTTAGAGAATGAGAGTTTTCCATTCTTTGATTTGATACAAATTCGATCGGTTGCGGTGTTTTGTGATTCTTTTACTGTTTACGATTCGAAACGGTATCTTTCATTCAGAATGAGAGATTTACCACCAACCTCAGTAGCAAGGGCAGTTACATTGATCGAGGAAGGGCGCACCTACCGCTCAGTCGGTACCATGTTGGGTGTCTCGACGTCGGTTATCCATCGAATCTACCGACGTTACAGGGAAAGTGGATTGTACGTGAGGAGGCGAGGACAAGGAAGAAAGCGGGCAACCCGCGCTATACATGACCGTTTCATCGTCAATCAAACCATAAGAAATCCTCGTCTTACTGCTGTTCAGGCACGTAACCTTTTACCAGCAGTAGATAACATTAACGTCAGGGTGAGGACAGTCAGAAGACGATTAAATGAAGTTGGTCTGAGATTATACGCGCAAGCAAGAGCACCAAGACTCGATATAGCCCATCGGGTAGCAAGATTGGCGTTTGCTAGGGAGCATGTAGCATGGACAATCAATCAGTGGAGACGAGTTTTATTTAGTGATGAGAGCCGATATTGTGTGAATTTCGTGGATGGTAGAGATAGAATATGGAGGCATCGAGGCGAACGGTACAATCAAGCGAACTTCGCAGGAACTGAGCAATACGGTGGAGGGTCAGTTATGATATGGGGTGGCATATGCTTGGGAGTACGAACAGAACTGGAGATTATTGGCAATGGATCACTTAATGCCCATCGGTATATAACAGACATCTTGGAGCCCCATGTTGTGCCTTTTGCTCCTTATATAGGGGAAAATTACCTTTTTATGCACGATAACGCGCGCCCTCATACTGCGTGCATAGTGATAGAATATCTCAATGAAGTTGGGATCACACGAATGGACTGGCCGTCGCGGTCACCGGATTTAAACCCGATCGAACACGTTTGGGACATTCTTGGAAGAAGGGTTTGACAACGGAATCCAGGCAACGTTGAAGAGCTGACATTGGCTTTGGTGGAAGAGTGGGACAACATACCTCAACAGATGATAGACAACATCATTGGGAGTATGCGAAATCGTATGCGCGCTGTAATAAGAGCTTGGGGGGGTCATACTCGCTACTAAAATCAAATGTTTTTTTTTTGTGGGTCATCATGAACATTTTTCTCAACATGTTCATTTCATTTCACGAGTGTATCGGCAGGATACACACCTGCTCTCAATTTTGGACAGGAATGATGATTATTATAGAGTGTCACACAAAAAAATTTCAAAAATTTTCATTTCGTTAGATTTCCGCTTCTCTTATTCTGATTTTATTTTTTGGCAAACCTCCGATGTTATGCACCTACGCAAGATTAAAAATAAATTCTTGAAATTTGTGACTTTTCGCTTCGAATTGGATATCTCTTGTAAAAATAGAGATAAATGCATAAAACAAGAAGGGCGTTACTTTAGGAAGATGTGTCCCGACAGACCATGATATTGTACGTTTCAACTTGGACCACGAAATTCCACAGGGTGTTACGAATTTTTGACAAAAAAAACACTTTTAGTTTTGCCCCCGTATAAATCTTTTTTCGATTTTTTTTTGTTTTCTCTTATAATTTCTACAAAGCAGAAGAGTTGATCTATAACTTGCCGAACAAATCATCTAAAGTGGTTGAGAATTAGGAAAAATATCGGACTTCGAATTTGGTTAAATTTTCGAGTTTTCCGCTAATTTTGCCTCCGAGTGTAGTTAGCTATCTAACAACATCAAGGTTTGCCCACCCTATACATTGGAATTATTTATGCACCTTCCGTAAACGATTCCGTTTTAATTTGTTTCCTTTTTTATAACGAAGATGTGTTTTATTATAATCAGATCTTACTTCACAAAATTCTAAGGAATATTTTACGGAGTTTTTAATCATTATTATTACTAACGCTTATTTGCATCTGTAAACATTGAATTCAGGAAAATGTTTAGTGTGAAAAGTCTAATCGAGACGGCTTGATTTCAAGTATATCCTTAAAAATATCATAAACTGCCAACATACTTTCATCTTCTCTCCTCAACTTGACGTTAGTTGTGAAGGTAGATTCTGTCATAAAAGCTACAAAATATCCTTTTTGAAATTTTATTACACAAAGTGACAGTAGATTTCATAAAATTTTTATGTTCGTTGCTGGCTTTGAAATTCAACGAACTGTCGGTTCCTTATTCTGCATGAACAAGAAGGTTCATAAAATATGTAGTGATATTGCAAGTTTGTAGCGTGTAGATGAGACATATAGGGAATCCATAAGGAGGTTGTCGTGTCATCCATATCAACATAAAATGGAATATTGGAAAATTGAATGAAGTTTACCCTGTCGATAAATTGAAACGTTATGAACATTTCTCTATTGTTAAAATCAACACCCTTGATTGTGAGATTACTTTGAATTCTTAAGTAATAAAATAAACTTGAATTTCTAATTTTAAGGATTAATTGTCTTAGAAGAACATGAAATATACTAGGAGAAGAGGAAAACTTTCAATTCATATAGTGCGAGTGAACAGTAACACCACATTGTCAGAAACCAAATAGACTTTATTATCATTAATTAAAGGTTTAGAAATCTCATCACTAAAGTAACAACAATGCCAGGTGCCGATATTGAATCTGACCACATTCCGCTGCGTGCCGACATAATATTGCGCCTGTCCAGACCCAAAGAAAAAACCGTTAGAAAGACATCAGAACCAAAAGTACTTCAAGACGAGGAAAGAAGATCACTATACGAAGAACATCTTAATAAAGAATTGGAAAGTATACGCAGTATAAATGATACGAACGAACACTGGCTCAAACTCAAAGAAGCTTTTACGGAAACAAATGAAATCTTCCTTACAAACACCGGAAGGCGAACGAGGAACAAATGGATGACCGAAAACATTCTAGATTTAATGGAGAAACGAAGGCAATGCAAAGTCAACAGAAAATACACAGAATATAAAAGTCTCCAAAGAAAAATTCGAAATGAAATAAGAGCAGCAAAGGAAAGTTGGCTGGCTGAAAGATGTCTGGAAGCAGAAAATCTGAGCAAGCTGGGAGACAGTTTCCATCTCCATAAAAAAGTCAAAGAAATCGCTGGAATATATAACAATAAGAGTGTAAGTTTCATCAGGGATGAAGACAATAAAATAATATTGGACACCGAAAAACTACTACTAACATGGAGGATTACACCACTGGTCTTTTCTAGATGACAGACCAGGAAACCCCGAAAACGAAATAACAACGCTATCAGGACCAGATATACTAAAGAGTGAAATCAAACATGCTATAACTCTGATGAAAAGCAACAAAGCTCCGGGCCCTGATGATATGTACTGGAAACATTTCATTTAGTTAGCGAACAAAACCTCGATATCATAGTCCGACTCTTTAACAATATTTACGACACTGGACAAATTCGAGGACTGGCTCCGTTCTACATTTGTCGCACTTCCGAAAACAAACAACGCAACAGCGTGTAAAGATTACCGCCTCATTAGTCTAATGAGTCATTTCCTCAAACTATTCCTTCGAGTTCTATACACGAGACTATACAGGAGGTGCGAGGAAGTGAGTGGTGCCAGTCAGTTTGGATTTAAGAACGGTTTTGGAACAAGAGAAGCCATATTTAGTCTCCAAACATTAGTGCAGAATTGCCAAGACCAAAGAAAGAACGTTTTTCTGTGCTTTATCGACTACAAGAAGGCATTTGATAATGTAAAGCACGACCTCCTCATATCATATCTTAGAGACTTGGGGCTGGATGGAAAGGATATCAGACTTATAGGTAATCTATACTGGCCAAAAAGCAGAAATCCGAATTCAAGATGCAGGAACAACTGAGGATTTTGAAATAAAAAAAGGCGTCCGCCAGGGGTGTATCTTGTCTCCGATGTTGTTCAACTTATATGTGGAAAGAGCTTTCATCGAGTCAATCTCCGACAGTCCCATGGGTATTTAAGTAAACGGAATTCCCATCAACAATATTCGATACGCGGATGATACCGTGATACTGGCAGATAGTGCAAATGACCTGCAAGCTCTACTAGATAAGGTCAATCAAGAAAGCCAGAGATTGGGTTTGAAAATTAACATCCGTAAAACCAAATGTATGGCCATTAGCAGAAACGATGCCCCAAATACCCTTATATCCATAAATAGAGAAAACATTGAACAGGTCACTCAATTTAAATACTTGGGATGCATGATCAACCAAAAATGAGACCCAGATCAAGAAATGAAATGCAGAATCGAGCATGCTCGAACAACGTTTATAAAACTCAAAAAATTCTTGACAGACAAAAACCTAAATCTCAATCTCAGATATAGAATGGTAAAATGTTACGTCTGGCCCGTTCTCTTGTACGGAGTCGAGGCATGGATATTGAAAACAGCAATTATAAATAAAATTGAGGCCTTCGAGATGTGGACTCTACGACGGATGCTGAGGGTATCGTGGGTTGAACATGTAACGAATGAGGATATACTGAGAAGAACTGGTTTGATAGACCGTGAACTTTTCGAAAACATCAAAAGAAGAAAAATTGGCTACCTTGGACATGCACTGCGCGGAGAACGCTATCACTTCCAGCGTCTTATCCTCCAGGGTAAAATAGAAGGAGGAAAAAGAGGAGTAGGTAGGAGAAAACTATCCTGGCTACGAAACATACGACAGTGGACAGGAATACAGGACTTCCAGACACTACAAAATGCTGCAATCAATAGAATCATATGATGAGTGAAAGGATGGACGCCTACGCAGGAATCTGCATGGCACTTGAAGAAGAAGAAGAGTGAACAATATGGAATGAAATTTGTATTCGAGGAAATTGCTTGGTCAAGTGAATTTTTATGTTTAGTTGAAGAATCTTTCAGCCAATAGAAAAGTTTTTTTGGTTGTAGGATATTTCGTAACTTCATCAATTTCTTTTTATTTTTATATTGTAATGGTTTTGTTTCTAGAATATCTAAAATTGGAGAAATATTTTAATTCTACTGGAACTAAGAAATTTAAATAACGAAGTTTAATGAAATTAAATTATAGCAAGGTTAGTTGAAAGAAAATTACAATTGACACTACCTATTAATTACCTATGCTTAGCTAGATCAGAGTCTCTTTATTTCAGTGTGTGAGATCTTCGTCTAGAACCTACGTCCTAGATATAGCCTTAGGAATAATACTCATCACTTAATTCAACTAGTTTTATCACAATATAAATATCGAAATCACAGTAACTGATTAATAAATGACTAACTCTAATCAAGATAACTAATACAAAAAAAACTTAACTACAAAGTTTAACCAATTACAATAAAAGGAGTCTCAGAAGAGATGAACTTAAACTAATACTACAAATTTTCAATTTAAAACAATCTGAGCTTTTCAACAAAATGAAACACAATGATAGAGCTCAGTCAACAATTAACGAAGATAGAAGAGAAGAATTTGATCATAAAGAGAAACACTTAGCTTTTTAGGAATGAGATGAATTCCCACGATGGTTGGATTTGGTGTTTTATATCAGTTTTCTAGTATTTCTGTATCCTACAGCTTACAGGTTACTTGATTGGTTGAGTATGGTTCGCAAGGTGACTGCCCTAGGTGGCAAGACTAGTTCCCTAAAGACGTGGGTACCCCAGCCGTGAAATATCAAGGTTTGGCATAAAGATTAAAACTCATAGAATATCTTGACGGTGAAAAAAAATATGTAACAATAGCATATCTCTCGAATATATATTTTTAAAATGAACAGAATAAATTTCACTCACCTTTGGAATAACAGATATAGAAATCTCTCCACTCTCTAATGAAATTGGTTATCGAGGAAATCCGGCAAAATTATCGACTACTTATAACGCCTCAGACGATTGGAATTTATCCAGAAAATCAAAGAATACTTAATTCCTATTACTGAAAATTATTCACTCCAATCGTTACAACACAGCTCCAATAAAATTACAAACGATTCTCAAGATTTCTAAATGGAAAAGAGCGAATCTAATGAATTCCGAACTTATTATATAGACTCAGTTCTATGAAAACCTATTGATTTTCAAAAAACAAACGAAATTATTCTCTTCACAACAATAAAGTGGAAACGAAACATAGAATGAGTACTGCTTTCTGATCTCCCACAGAGACGAGAAAACGATCTTCTTTCAAGTACTGACTTCACCATTAACCGGTGAACAACCTAGATCAATAGCAGTGACACCTTACGGATATAACTATAATTTTCATTGGGTATCATTATCTGTAGATTCTTAGACGAGATGAATTCTAACTACATAGTACAAATTTTCAATTTAAAACAATCTGAGCTTTTCAACAAATCGAAACTCAATGATAGAGCTCAGTCAACAATTAACGAAGATAGAAGAGAAGAATTTGATCATAAAGAGAAACACTAAGCTTTTTAGGAATGAGATTTATTTCCACGATGATTGGATTTGGTGTTATCTTATAGGTTACAGGTTATTTGATTGGTTGAGTATGGTTCGCAAGGTGACTGCCCTAGGTGGCAAGACTAGTTCCCTAAAGACGTGGGTACCCCAGCCGTGAAATATCAAGGTTTGGCATAAAGATTAAAACTCATAGAATATCTTGACGGTGAAAAAAAATATGTAACAATAGCATATCTCTCGAGTATATATTTTTAAAATGAACAGAATAAATTTCACTCACCTTTGGAATAACAGATATAGAAATCTCTCCACTCTCTAATGAAATTGGTTATCGAGAAAGTCCGGCAAAATTATCGACTACTTATAACGCCTCAGACGATTGGAATTTATCCAGAAAATCAAAGAATACTTAATTCCTATTACTGAAAATTATTCACTCCAATCGCTACAACACAGCTCCAATAAAATTACAAACGATTCTCAAGATTTCTAAATGGAAAAGAGCGAATCTAATGAATTCCGAACTTATATAGACTCAGTTCTATGAAAACCTATTGATTTTCAAAAAACAAACGAAATTATTCTCTTCACAACAATAAAGTGGAAACGAAACATAGAATGAGTACTGCTTTCTGATCTCCCACAGAGACGAGAGAACATCTTCTTTCAAGTACTGACTTCACAATTAACCGGTGAACAACCTAGATCAATAGCAGTGACACCTTACGGATATAACTATAATTTTCATTGGGTATCATTATCTGTAGATTCTTAGACGAGATGAATTCTAACTACATAGTACAAATTTTCAATTTAAAACAATCTGAGCTTTTCAACAAATCGAAACTCAATGATAGAGCTCAGTCAACAATTAACGAAGATAGAAGAGAAGAATTTGATCATAAAGAGAAACACTAAGCGTTTTAGGAATGAGATTTATTTTCACGATGATTGGATTTGGTGTTATCTTATAGGTTACAGGTTACTTGATTGGCTGAGTATGGTCCGCAAGGTGACTGCCCTAGGTGGCAAGACTAGTTCCCTAAAGACGTGGGTACCCCAGCCGTGAAATATCAAGGTTTGGCATAAAGATTAAAACTCATAGAATATCTTGACGGTGAAAAAAAATATGTAACAATAACATATCTCTCGAATATATATTTTTAAAATGAACAGAATAAATTTCACTCACCTTTGGAATAACAGATATAGAAATCTCTCCACTCTCTAATGAAATTGGTTATCGAGGAAATCCGGCAAAATTATCGACCACTTATAACGCCTCAGACGATTGGAATTTATCCAGAAAATCAAAGAATACTTAATTCCTATTACTGAAAATTATTTACTCCAATCGCTACAACACAGCTCCAATAAAATTACAAACGATTCTCAAGATTTCTAAATGGAAAAGAGCGAATCTAATGAATTCCGAACTTATTATATAGACTCAGTTCTATGAAAACCTATTGATTTTCAAAAAACAAACGAAATTATTCTCTTCACAACAATAAAGTGGAAACGAAACATAGAATGAGTACTGCTTTCTGATCTCCCACAGAGACGAGAAAACGATCTTCTTTCAAGTACTGACTTCACCATTAACCGGTGAACAACCTAGATCAATAGCAGTGACACCTTACGGATATAACTATAATTTTCATTGGGTATCATTATCTGTAGATTCTTAGACGAGATGAATTCTAAC
Source organism: Cryptolaemus montrouzieri (assembly GCA_013387265.2). Lineage (NCBI taxonomy): Eukaryota > Metazoa > Arthropoda > Insecta > Coleoptera > Coccinellidae > Cryptolaemus > Cryptolaemus montrouzieri. The sequence goes on from JABFTP020000165.1 coordinate 3,050,573, forward strand.
TACATAGTACAAATTTTCAATTTAAAACAATCTGAGCTTTTCAACAAATCGAAACTCAATGATAGAGCTCAGTCAACAATTAACGAAGATAGAAGAGAAGAATTTGATCATAAAGAGAAACACTAAGCTTTTTAGGAATGAGATTTATTTCCACGATGATTGGATTTGGTGTTATTTTATAGGTTACAGGTTACTTGATTGGCTGAGTATGGTTCGCAAGGTGACTGCCCTAGGTGGCAAGACTAGTTCCCTAAAGACGTGGGTACCCCAGCCGTGAAATATCAAGGTTTGGCATAAAGATGAAAACTCATAGAATATCTTGACGGTGGAAAAAACATCTATAACAATACCATATCTCTCGAATTGAATATTTTTAAAATAAACAGAATGAATTTGACTTACCCTTGGAATAGCAGATAACGATCTACGTTAATATAACAAAAGAAAATTCGAAATATCTCCACTCTCCAATTGAATTGGTTGTCGAGGAAATCCGGCAAAATCACCGACTACATATAACGCCTCAGACGATTGGAATTTATCCAGAAAATCAAAGAATACTTAACTTCTATTACTGAAAATTATTCACTCCAATAGATACTCCATTTGTATCACAAAGGGCGTTAGGAGTTTTACATTCACAAAACAACTTACAACAAAAACGAAATACAGAATCTTTAGAAACAGAGTAAATAAGCCAAGCCCTTTCGACTTTTTCTCTATTTTCTAGTTTTCTTTGTATTTGTACGAAAACTTTCTCTTATCTTTATTACTAGGAAAGCTAAAAGTGATGTCTATTAAGGGCAGATCACGTTTAACCAATATTCTAGCCATCTCATTGGTGATTATTTCGGCCCACAAACCGGGTTCGGACGGAATTATATCGATACTAGCCTCATTCCAGCCTTCATCGAAAGTGTCACTTGCAGCAGGTATTTCGGTAGCTGACATCACCGAACTTTTTACACAAGCTGAATTACCTGAAGTGGATTGTTCAAGTGCTGTAGACGAGGATGGTGTCATCTTTTAATCGGGCTCTGCATCAGTAGAAGCTGTTTTGCTGCTACTTGTTGCAGGACCTGATGCTACTGTTGAAATTTCAGATGGTCCACTCACGGTTATTGATATTACGGATTTATAATCTTGAGATTCGGACGATTCGGTCGCACCAACATCGATAGTCTCCTTGGAATCCCGATTGTTTTTCAAGAAACGCTTTTACGATCCAACCATTTTTCCCCTTTCTTCTAGTTTACGTTTCTTTTGCTCGCGAAACTTCGCACCTGAAGGTCTCTTTCTTTTATCCTGAAAAAACAAATAAATAATTAGTACTCATGGGAATTAGGAATTAACTTCTAAAGTAACCACAATATTAAGCACCATGTGGGTAGGGTAGAAAATATTCTCAAAAAGTTTATTATTAAGTAAGATATGGCCGATTAAAGTCTGCATATTTGAGTAAAAAGCAATTTGTTCGAGCCCTATCAGCTTAAATCCTTTTAAAAATAAAGTCAAAAAAGATATTGAATTAATATGATCTTATAGCCCTTATAACCCTACAGAATGGTTTTTAAAAAATCAATAGCATAAAAACTAAGCGAGTTATAGATAAAACCAGTTACTTTTTCAAACTCGTACATGACATTTCAATTAATAAAAAGATATTTGGCTAAAAAAATTAATTATAACCACTATCCTATAAAGGGTTAATGTTGATAGTATAAAGTAGGGAACACTTACCATTTTATAAAAAATCAAGCCGTTAAAATTGCAGTCAGCAGGTATTCGGCACTTAATTAAAAAAAAAAGTAGTAAACAAAATATTACACAACACAACACCACGATTGACAAAATAAAAATAACTTTATATGTAAAAATTAATAGGATTACTTGTTTTTATTCATTTTTTGCACGGTCCAGTGAACTAACTGATTTGAAAACGCCTGTGGCGATGCGTCGCTCTTATAGCACTCCAGGCGTTATTCATGTCTGAACAGGAAAAATCAAGAAACTGCCGCCTGACATGTTCTCGCAGCATAGGAATCGGCAGTAACTGGATGATATACTAATAAAATTTCGTGTGTATTTATACCTAATCCTATTTAATTTCTCAACTTTTATTTTAAAATTTTTTTTTGGCCCTAGGTTTTGGCGCCCTTAAAGGATGGCGCCCGTGTGCATTGCACACTTGCACATATGGTTGCGGAGGCCCTGGTGATAAGCTTCTCAATGACCAGGAAGATCCAATAGCATACCAATCAATCTTTTCAAAGTATTCTAATTCCTAACAATGATTTAAGTCATTTCAGTAGAGGTTTCGTCAATCAAACAAATGCTCTATTCCTGTTGGCCATTAACAGTATATCCCAGCATATTACTTCACCGGTAAAATGCAGATTATACGCAGATGATGTTGTTCTGTTCATGAAAGGAAGAGATGTTTCACAGTTATCATGCATTTTACAGAAAAATTTGAACCAACTATCTAAATGGTCGTCGATGACTGGCTTTCAGTTCTCGGCAGAGAAGACAAAGTGTGTTCTTTTCACTAAATCAACCCCTCTTTCAACACGTCTACTGAAAATTGCTGGAAAAAATCTTGAATTTTTCGATCAAATTAAGTTCCTGGGTATGATTTACGATCAAAACTTAACTTGGAAACCACATATCGAAAATATCATAAAAGTTGTAATAAAAGCCTGAATCTATTAAAATTTTGTCCAATCGAAAATGGGGATCTGACACCTCAAGTTTGTTAAAAGTTTATAGAAGACTCATCAGATCAAAAATTGACTATGGCTCCATTGCCTACGACTCAGCCACACCCTCTGCCCTTAGAGCTCTAGACACCCTGCATAATACTGCTATAAGAATAGTTTTGGGTGCTTACTGCACAAGTCCTATAGACAGCCTACTGTGTGAAATTTCAGAACCCCCCCTAAGATTACGAAGAGCATATCTATCTCTCACTTATGCATCGTCTGTTATTTTCAATTCAAACAACCCATCTTTCTCTCCCACATCGAATCGGTTTCATGATCTCTATATCACAAAAAACGGTCTAGACCATCTGCCAATGAAAGAATAACGCAATACAAAGATTCATTCGGAATCTCATTCCCAATATGATATTTTTATATAAAGGAACAAATGCCCCGCCATGGACTATCGACAAACCAAACTGCATTCTCACATTGACAAAATATAACAAGTACAACATAAACACGAATACCATAAAAACAGAACTGCAATCGATTCTCAGTGATTTACCAGGAGACAGATTATACACGGACGCATCGAAAACTAATGACGAGGTGGATGCTGCGATCGTACAGTGTCAGTCGGTTACGAAATTCAAATTACCAAAATATACAAGTACTTACACAGCGGAGCTATATGCCATATTACAGGGTGTCAAACAAATAGAGGAAAACAACGTCCGATCCGCAATACTCATTTCAGACTCTCTAAGTGCAATAAGGTCACTAGATAATATGTACGCAAAAGACCCCCTAGTGCAACAAATATTTAAGGCCATGAATAACATTCAAACGTCGGGAAGAAGTGTATCATTTGTGGGTACCCTCACACATCGGTATCCAAGGTAATGAAGACGCCGATATAGCAGCCCGGGCGGCAATAAGTGCAGTGGACTCAATCGTTGAATCGAAAATCTCGTTTGTGGACTTCAAAAACTACATTAAGAACCAAATTATAAGTGCGTGGCAAAATGAATGGAACCAGTCTTCCTCGAAATTACGCGAGTGTAAACCAAGTGTTGATCCGTGGAAATATAACTTACCCTTGCGTAAGGATCAAGTCGTCTTACACCGGCTGCGCATAGGACACACAAATATGACTCACAGCTACCTCATTTCGAAAGAACAGCGACCCATTTGTCAGCATTGTCAGGCGCCCTAACCATCAAGCATGTTATAATCGACTGCCCAGGGTACGCAGCGAAAAGAAATAGTTTTCAAATTGGCAATAGTTTACATGCAGTACTGAACAAAGATCTCACTAAGCTCATGAATTTTCTAAAAGACTGTGATTTATATAACTCAATTTAGCTTCAAATTCTATGTTGTTCTTTTTTTGTTTTTATTGATGGATGCGCTAATAACCCTGCGTGGTTGATGCGCTTATTCTAAATAAAAAAAAAAAAAAAATTATCTAAATGTAAGTGATTCAATATTGTTTATTCTTTTCAATGGTTTTCTATTGTGGAAATTCAATTATTCAAGAACGAAATTATCTCAACCTTCGAAAATCCTTCTAATAAAAGTAATAAGACAAGAGAAAGCTGGGTCACGTTTCCCCCAGAAAACGAAGGCAAACTTCATCAACGTGTAACGGACTTTAATAGAGGAATATCTTGAAATCGTTTCCAGAAAAGCAACGTACAGCATTCGATTAAAGTTATTAAAAGATATGGCGTCTTCTTCTCGGCCCGAAAAGGCAAGAAAATGCGGCCAAACATGGCGGTTTGTTTGCCACGAGCGGCTGCACTCTAGGAGATAATAACGTGTCCCTTTAAGAACGTGATTTTTATCTTGCAGTGTCGTCGTTCCGCTTTCAGTCCTGAATGGACCTCATAAACTGTTATAAATGAATTTTGCTCGGGCACTCCTTCCTCTATTCTCAGACATTTTCCTTTTCTTCCTCGTTTGGCTGCTTTTGAATGCGAAAAAATTAGGTCGAGTTCATTTTCTTGGATTTCCGTCATTACAATAAATTCAAAACTTTTCATTTCCAGATAATTGAAGAGTACAACTGAGGAAGTTTTTCAAAATACAAGCTACATATTTTATAACATAGAAGTTTTTATTGAAACATATTAGATTGTATTAGTCAAATATTTAGAGAAATTGAATTTTGAAAATCATGAACAATCAATCACTTTATAGATAGATCAGAAATTTTACCCAATATTTGAATGAGATCCCATTGAAAATATGAAATATGAAAACTACTTCTTCCACTGCAAATAGTTGTGAAATTGAAATTTAAATACAAGCGAGTCATTATACTCTACCCCTAAAAATGATCACACAAACTTATAAACATTGAATTCCAATACTTTCATCACGGCAGTGGATTATACGATTTTTGCCGCCTCATGAAAGATATTCTTTTACAATATGAGTTTTATTCAGAGAGCAATATTTTACTTTCCGTAGAATATCAAACATTCCTTCCTGAATGATCTGGTTTTCCGATCCACTCTTCATAAACATCGTCTACCAGGACCACATAGTAGTAGTACAATCTGGTCGGATGTCATGAATAGGAGCAACAAACTTCGATTGCCCTCAACAGTATTGCATACTCATTCATAACATCAGACTACCACTTACTCGTGTCAATTCGTTGAAACGTAATTTATATTAGGGTTGGTCAAAAAAAGACGATTTTATTTTCGCTTGGTTATCTGTAAAATAGGTTCCTAGACACCTCTTAGAAAGTTTCTCCAAGTATAAGCTCTTAATTGTAACGGAAAGGTCCTCCGCCTTACAGTTCTTCTATATTTTCTCATTATCACATGGAAAAATTGATATCTACCTAACCGTACTGGAGTTTTATGCTCAAAAATTTATTTGAATGTTTTCATTCTATTGATACTCTTTTAAATTTTATCCTTCATAATTCAAAATTCTAGTCGTGTCGTTATTGATTATTTGATGTTTGTTCATTGCGTATTTTGAAATTTTTTTCCATCAAATATAAATGAAAGTTTTTCGAGAGGCTTCTTATTTGAAGTCTAATACTTCTTATCATCTTTCATACGTAATAAAATAATCTATATATATATATATATATATATATATATATATATATATATATATATATATATATATATATATAGATTATATTATATTTATTTGAATATATTGACCCAACTATAAGACCTAAACTTCCTATATATATATATATATATATATATATATATATATATATATATATATATATATATATATATATATATATATATATATATATATATATATATATATATATAAATATATACACTCGGAGGCAAAATTAGTGGAACACTCGAAAATTTAACCAAATTCGAAGTCCGATATTTTTCCTAATTCTCAACCGATTTAGATGATTTTTTCGGCAAGTTATAGATCAACTCTTCTGCTTTGTAGAAATTATGAGAGAAAACAAAAAAATTTGAAAAAATTTTATACGGGGGCAAAACTAAAAGTGTTTTTTTTGTCAAAAATTCGTAACACCCTGTGGAATTTCGTGGTCCGAGTTGAAACGTACAATATCATGGTCTGTCAAAACACATCTTCCTACAGTAACGCCCTTCTTGTTTTATGAATTTATCGCTATTTCTATTTTACAAGAGATATCTAATTTGAAGCGAAAGTTACAAATTTCAAGAATTTATTTTTAATCTTGCGTAGGTGCATAACATCGGAGGTTAGCCAAAAAATAAAATCAAAATTAGAGAAGCGGAAATCTAACGAAATGAAAATTTTTGAAATTCACTGGCCAATTTCACGCTCCGGGAGAACTCGAAGTACACTGGAAAAATCGTTGATTTTGCACATTTATTTTTGAATTTTTTTGTGTGACACTATAATAATTATCATTCCTATCCAAAATTGAGAGCAGGTGTATCCTGGCGATACACTCGTGAAATGAAATGAACATGTTCAGAAAAATGTTCATGATGACCCACAAAAAAAACATTTGATTTTAGTAGCGAGTATGACCCCCCTAAGCTCTGATTACAGCGCGCATACGATTTCGCATACTCCCAATGATCTTGTCTATCATCTGTTGAGGTACGTTGTCCCACTCTTCCACCAAAGCCAATGTCAGCTCTTCAACGTTGCCTGGATTCCGTTGTCGACCCTTCTTCGAAGAATGTCCCAAACGTGTTCGATCGGGCTTGAATCCGGTATCTGCGACGGCCAGTCCATTCGTGTGATCCCAACTTCATTGAGATATTCTATCACTATGCGCGCAGTATGAGGCGCGCGTTATCGTGCATAAAAGAAAATTTTCCCTATGTAAGGAGCAAAAGGCACAACATGGGGCTCCAAAATTTCTGTTATATACCGATGGGCATTAAGTGATCCATTGCCAATAATCTCCAGTTCTGTTCGTACTTCCAAGCATATGCCACCCATATCATAACTGACCCTCCACCGTATTGCTCAGTTCCTGCGAAGTTCGCTTGATTGTACCGTTCCCCTCGATGCCTCCATATTCTATCTCTACCATTCACGAAATTCACACAATATCGGCTCTCATCACTAAATAAAACTCGTCTCCACTGATTGATTGTCCATGCTACATGCTCCCTAGCAAACGCCAATCTTGCTACCCGATGGGCTCTATCCAGTCTTGGTGCTCTTGCTTGCGCGTATGATCTCAGACCAACTTCATTTGATCGTCTTCTGACTGTCCTCACACTGACGTTAATGTTATCCACTGCTTGTAAAAGTTTACGTGCCTGAACAGCAGTAAGACGAGGATTTCTTATGGTTTGATTGACGATGAAACGGTCATGTATAGCGCGGGTTGCCCGATTTCTTCCTTGTCCTCGCCTCCTCACGTAAAATCCAGTTTCCCTGTAACGTCGGTAGATTCGATGAATAACTGACGTCGAGACACCCAACATGGTACCGACTGAGCGGTAGGTGCGCCCTTCCGCGATCAATGTAACTGCCCTTGCTACTGAGGTTGGTGGTAAATCCCTAATTCTGAATGAAAATACCGTTTCGAATCGTAAACAGTAAAAGAATCACAAAACACCGCAACCGATCGAATTTGTATCAAATCAAAGAATGGAAAACTCTCATTCTTTAAACAAGTGCAAATGTGGTCATATACAAAAAACGTGTGTTGTATTTCTTATTTGATAAAAAAAGTGTGCACATGTGTAAATGAAAAGTTTTATCAATGGTCCCAGAATTCGGTTGTATATTTTAATACCTACCGACTGTTATCTCCTATGAATTCCTAATTTTCACTAAATTAACCAAATTGTCGTCGATAACTAATGCAATTCGAACATAAGAATCGCAAACGACAATTTCGACACGCCTGAGTGATAATAAGAAAATTCCAAATTGATAGACGAATTTTAATGACAATTTCTTGATTCAATGGAATTTCTCCAAAATGGTGATTTTCCACTTGATATTAAATATATTTTGCAAAATAGAGATAAACGCATGAAACTAGAAGGGCATTACTGTAGGAAGATGTGTCTTGACAGACCATGATATTGAACGTTTCAACTCGGACCACGAAATTCCACAGGGTGTTACGAATTTTGACAAAAAACACTTTTAGTTTTGCCCTCGTATAAAATTTTAAAAATTTTTTGTTTTCTCTTTATACTTCTATAGAGCAGAAGAGTCGATCTATAACTTGCCGAACAAATCATCTAAATCGGTTGAGAATTAGGAAAAATATCGAACTTCGAATTTGGTTAATTTTCAGTGTTCGCTAATTTTGCCTCCAGTGTATATATATATATATATATATATATATATATATATATATATACTGAGGCAATACACTCATATATATATATATATATATATATATATATATATATATATATATATATATATATATATATATATATATATATATATATATATATATATATATATATATATATATATATATATATATATATATATATATATATATATATATATATATATATATATATATATATATATATATATATATATATATATATATATATATATGATATATATATATATATATAAATATATATATAATATATATATTATATTATATATATATCTATATATATATATATATTTTATATATATTTTGCTTATCTATATATATATATATAATATATATATATATATATATATATATATATATATATATACTATGACCATACCATCGAAAGAAGCATTAAATTTGCTTATAAGATAGGTATGTACTAATGGTAAAAAGTTTTGTATACTGGGTGTTGCAAAAGGCTAAATGAAAAAATCATCATATATCATCATATCAGCTCCCAGTCATCCAGTGTTGAATGTAAGCTCCTCCCAACCATTTCCATTCTTTCTTGTCCTGTGCGTGGTGATTCCAGCTGAAGCCTATATATATATATATATATATATATATATATATATATATATATATATATATATATATATATATATATATATATATATATATATATATATATATATATATATATATATATATATATATATATATATATATATATATATATATATATATATATATATATATATATATATATATATATATATATATATATATATATATATATATATATATATATATATATATATACGAAGGGGCAAACTGCAGTTTCGTCCTTATTAGCAGCTCATCAGTGTCGCATATCGCTTCCTATCATCCTAACAAGCTACATCGGGATACCCTTACGATTCCAGAAAGGACGTATCTCATACATACGTACGAGAGTAGCCCTCTATGAACCGAGTCGGTCAGCCCGCTACCGGACGTCAAGAAAGATACAGGCAATAACAATCAGATGTGAGAACGTTAAAAATTCCAACTTATGAGGAACATCTTTCGCCCGTTCGTGAATCACATAATTCCGTTGGAAATAGTGCTCTGGGCCTCTTTTACCGGGATAAAACCTCCTTTGGTTTGGATGAGACAAATATTTTCCGCGATGAACTTCGCGAGGAGTCTATATATGTATGATTGAGTCAAGAAGAATCATACAAAAATTCGTAGATCAATGAATAATCCTTCCTGTCAAGAGCTAGTTCCCAAATCTGCCAGGAAGCATTATTCATCGATCTACGGATTTTGAATGATTCTTCTTGTCTCAACTTACAAATGTGTATAAATATATATCTAATTGTAAGACGAATTTAGAATTACTGCTGGCGTGAATGCTTTAATGTACACATAACCAAATTTATATGGAATCACTCGGTATTTCACATTATTGATTGTTTTTAATCATGGATCTTCGACTACTTGTGAAGAATGAAGTTTTTTGTTGAAAAAAATAGATAGTATGATAAGAAATGTTGTCAGTCGTCACTGAGATTTGAAACTGTGAATTTCATAATTGAGAATGCCTTACGTTGGATTGTCCAATGTGCAGACGAGGTCGAATAATTTCTCTCGTTGAAGAAGGGGTGACAAAGAGGGATATAGCGGCCACAATGGGGTTATCACAGGGGGTGATTTCAAAAACCTACGCCCGATACGTGGAGCTACAATATCTACAAAATAGGCCTAGAAGAAGTCGTAGGAAGATCACTTCGGAAGAACAAGACCGGTTTTCGTGCCAAATTACAAGAAGAGACCCTAGTTCATCGCACCCCTATACTCCAAAGCAACTTCTGGAAACAACAGGCATGAGTGTATATCAGTCCAAACTATACATCAAAGACTATTTACATCAGAAGGCCCTAAGAGTTCTAGAGCTAACCAGACAACGAAAAATTAACAGACTTAATTGGTGCATCGAGCACCACAATTGGAATATTGAGAATTAGCGAAATGTTCTTTTATCGGATGAGACCAGAATTTTTGTTCGATCAGATGACCGCCGGATTCGGGTTTTAAGTGGTCGTGAAAGACAAGCTACACTCCGAGCACCAAGACAAAATCCAAAATATCAAGGGGGCAGTGTTATGTTTTGGGGTGGCATTATGCTGGGAGCAAAACAGATTTGATTTCGTTTCCTGCAGAGAGAATCGTTATTTTGTAGTGGCAAGCATGCTCTCCAGATCTAAATCCTATTGAACATCTCAAAAGGAAAATTAGACCGCGCCAGGATAATCCAAAAACCCCACAACAGCTCATCCAAACCGCCGCAGAAGAGTGGCAGAATATCACCCCAGAGGAGATTGAAAACCTAATCCAAAGCATGCCAAGACGGATTCAGGCTTGTGTCAAGGCAAGAGGAGAAAAAACAAGCTACTGAGGTCGAGAAAAAACACCTACTCCGTGAGAAAACAAATTCCTATATTCTTTTATTTGTTTCATTCGTAAAATAAACCTTAATTTATTTGCTTTTCAATTGAAATATCTCGGAGAGACTCAATTGTAACAATTCTTCTAAATTTCTAAAATCCCTGAGGTAATATTCAAGATATCGCGTGATTTCATATAAATTTGGTTGTGTGTTTGTTTGGGTATCACTTTGTGAGTTTAAATAGGTATAGATGATACTCACCACAGGTATATACGTTTTTGAGTCTGAGATCTTTGTCGTGTACAAAACAAAAAAAGAGAAAAGGAAGAGAAGAAAAAGTTCATTATTAATTATTATACAGTGTGTTCCAACGAAAATTTGACCCCCCCCTATAACTCCGAAATGAGTAACATTAGCGAAAAACACCAAGACACGTCGATTTTTGTTTCGAGGGGGAGCATTTTTCGAAATAATTCGAAACTTGTCAGATCAACCCCCTACCCCCAGCAACCCTAATTTCGAAATTCATCATAGGGAATAAGGGTCGAGCGGCACTTACTGTAAAGGTCTGTCAATTCTCCATTCTGATTTGTCATTTTAGAATTTTAAATTAACATACAGGGTGTCCCAACCGAGGGTAAAGTTGAATTCCTGCAAATCCCAAATACTAAATGAAATCGATTTATTTTGGCATAATGCAAGCGCAGGTTTATGCTCGGTCTAGAAAAACGACCTACACTTGTGAATTTGGAGTTGGTGCAATCAACCCCTATTTCCAGCATCCCTAACTCAAAATCATTCGATCGAAAATAGGTCAAGTGGCACCTCGTTGGAAAGGTATTTCAATTTTTCTTCGAATTTGGTATTTTCGAAATTCAGAATCAGCATACAGGGTGTCCCGGAGCAGGAACACTGAAAACCCAAATAACTTTTTGAAACTGGTTCATTTCGGTATAATACGAGAACATGTTTATGTTTGATTCGAGGATAAGACTCTCTTGCGTGAATATGGAATTTTGCAATCAATCTCTTCCATTCAGCCTCCCCAACTCAAAAAATCATACAAGTGATTACAGGTTGAGTGGCAAAGTTCCAGAAAGATTTTTCTATTTTCTGAATCACTGAGGCATTGGTTTCAGTTTGGCAATCGAGGTTTTCTGGCGTGAGGATCAGGATGAGGGGATGATGGAGAAACTGATTGGATGCTCATCTAAACAGGAAAACGAGATTTATTGAACTTGTATTCAATTGAAAACAAAAAACTAACTTGATTATTACAACAATTGTTCAAAATGACCTCCGCCCACCTCCATACAGTTATACAGACGATTTTCGAACTCTCTTCTCACATTAGCGAAAACTTCAGGAGTCAAAAGTCGGCATTCTGTGATAATCCTCATCCGCAGCTCCTCCAGGTTTTCTGGTCTTGTGGCATAAACTTTAGATTTTAGATGGCCCCACAAAAAAAAATCTAGGGGATTTAAATCTGGTGACCTGGCTGGCCACTCAACAGGTCCTCTTCTACCAATCCACCTTCCTGGGAAATTTTCGTCTAAATATTGGCGCACCCGAGCATCATAATGCGGAGGAGCACCGTCTTGTTGAAAACGCATTTCGTCCTCAGAAAGAGTTGGATCGTTCTGTAAAATTTCTGTCAATCTAGGATGTATGTGTTCCTCTAACAACTGTAGGTAGCCATTTCCATTCAGATCACCCTCAATAAAGAAAGGCCCAACTAGATGATTGCCAAAAATTCCTGCCCAAACGTTCAACTTCTGAGGCCTTTGCGTGTGGGCCTCTCTAAACCAATGAGGATTCTGTGTGTCCCAATATCGACAATTATGTCTATTCACTTCACCACTGAGCATAAAGGTGCTTTCATCAGAAAAACAGATGTTATTCAGAAAATTTGGATTAGCGTTTAGGTTTTCACTTAGATTTTCACAAAACTGTAAACGACGATCTGGATCATCTTCGTTTATTTCATGCACTAATTTTACCTTGTAGGGATGAAATTTGTGATGTTTCACGATTCTATGGACAGTTGTAGCTGATACACCAGTCAGACGAGATAGTTTTCTGATCGAAGTAGTATTCTCCATTTGTAGATGACCCACTACTGCCACTTCCGTTGCCTCATTTCTGACAGGACATGCCACTTCATGTTTTTGTTTGCCACCGAACCCGTAGCTAGGAATTTGTCAACCAAATATTTAACGTACTGGTGACTGACTCCCCTTTCTCTTTCAGGATGGTTCCTATCGAATATCCTTGCCGTTTCTTTGGCACAACTATTATTTCGAAAATACGTCGATACAATTTCGACCCTTTCCTCAGTGGAATAAACCATTTTCAGATTAATTTCAACTGACGAACAACAACAATAATGAGGAACTGATCTGAATAATAATAATATTTCATTGCAAAATGAGAAATAACAGATGACTGCACGCCAGATGGAAATGAAAAAATGTGAACATTTTCAATGCAGAAATCAGCTTTGTTTCTTCGTAATTGATGCTCAACACATCGTACCCCAATACTTTTAACAGTTTCGAATTAATTTTAGTTGATAATTTCAAATGACGATATTGAATTTTTCGAAAGCGACATCCTGTATGGAGAGCCGAACTGAATGAAATGCTTTAATCATTCTGGAATTCAAAGAACCTTTCTGAAGGTATGCCACTTGAATTATTTGTATGATTTTCAAGTTGGGGATGCTGAATGGAAGGGGTTGATTGCAAAAATTCTATAACCACACAAGAAAGTCCTATTCTCGGATCAAACATGTTCTCGTATACCGAAATGAACCAGTTTCAAAAAGTTATTTGGATTTTCAATGTTCCTGCTTCGGGACACCCTGTATGATGATTCTGAATTTCGAAAATACCAAATTCGAAGAGAAAATTGCAGTACCTTTCCAACGAGGTGCCACTTGACCTATCATCGATCGAATGATTTTTGAGTTGGGGATGCTGGAAATAGGGGGTTGATTGCACCAACTCCAAATTCACAAGTGTAGGTCGTTTTCTAGACCGAGCATAAACCTGCGCTTGCATTATGCCAAAATAAATCTATTTCATTTAGTATTTGGGATTTCCAGGAATTCAACTTCACCCTTGGTTGGGACACCCTGTATGTTAATTTAAAATTCTAAAATGACAAATCAAGGTGGAGCATTGACAGACCTTTTCAGTAAGGTGCCACTCGACCCTTATTCCCTATGATGAATTTCAAAGTTAGGGTTGCTGGGGGTAGGGGGTTGATCTGAGAAGTTTCGAATTATTTCGAAAAATGCTCCCCCTCGAAACAAAAATCGACGTGTCTTGGTGTTTTTCGCTAATGTTACTCATTTCGGAGTTATAGGGGGGGTCAAATTTTCGTTGGAACACACTGTATAGCGGAATAATAGAGTAAGACCAAAATAATGTAAAGAAACAAGAATGATGTTAATATGATGATAATTCTATGCAATAAAGATATATTATATACTTATAGGGTGTAGAGCTGAAAAAATATCAAGAAAAGAAAAGTAACACTCTGAAAGTCTCAGTCATGGTCAACTTCCGGTATTCTGGAAGTAACAGAACTAGGAAAATATCCCATGCTCTTAGAATAACATCTGTGATGCAATTCAGTTTCTATTCCATTGAAATCGATCGCCAATTGCAGGAGCTATTACTTGGGGTTTTTTCACGCCCTAATAAATAGAGATTAATTTCAAGATTTTTAAGTCTAGGAAACAACTTTGATGTATCTTTCCTGTAATGATTATGAAAATAAAAATGAGATGATCGTATTTGATTATCGGAAAACATAACATGGATTGAGGTAATGAGAAATTCGTATCGCAATATAGTCACGAAGTCTGCTACATGCAATTACATTTAGCGTAACCACTATTCCTTGAAGTTACTATTTACAGGTAACAAGTCGTTTAACGATATAATTACTCTATGTTGCATATGCAATTATTCGCTTGAGCATAATAAAACTCTTTATGTCATCTCGTTATGGATTCGACGCACCTCATACGAGTTAATGAATTTGAACCGCTCCCTCGATTTACTTTCGAATTATGGTTAGTTTAAATATATCGATTGTCTCAAAATTTTTGTCTTAAATTCTTTTTGGAAATTGAAAGCAATTTTGTCTACGGCCGTCATTGAAATCGTTTATTTCTAACTCAGAATCTGTGCCGAAAGCATCACTTTTATGCACACAATAAGAAAAGTTGTTGCCTTAATAACCAACGATAAAAATCGTGATTTAGTTCATCCCAGAAAGTATGCTCGATACTGAAGTTTAGCCATGAAGTGATTTGTTATCGATAACTATGATTCACTTACCATAATCACAATGGGTATTGGTGAATTATCGAACCGTTTTCGAAGAATGTTCTTGTTGCATACAGGGTGTTACATAATACTATGTCACATCTTGAGGGGGTAGATCTACGTGCAATTTTAAGACAAAAAGTTTGTATAAACATAGGTCCGTTACGGAGCTACAGGGTGTTGAAATTTCCGCAAAAATTGTTTTTTTCTTCAAAACTCCTGCAGTTTTTGAGATATTCTGCCCAAATTTGAAATGCAAGCTATTTTTTACAAGTTCCAGGTGTTTTCTTTTCCGGAGCCATGTCTTCTTTTGCCCTCTCAAACTTTTTTGCAGTACGCCACTGATCAGCGTACAATCAATCTTATTTTTTGACACTTGTAATTTTTTCATATCTCCATCCGTTCACCAAAAAAATATTAAGCGATTGTATGCATTCGCTGAATTGAAAGCACTTCTAATTAAAAAATGACTAGTAGGCTTTGATCTTTTTCATTTATTTATTTATTTTGACAGTTGCTGAAGTTGAGCCAGTGTCTGCTCGAATTGTTTATTAAATTAACGATTAGTTTTAAGACTTTTGACGTTATTGCTGTAAGAAAAAATAGCTAATTTTACTAACGCCGAATTGGCAGATATCCAACACATGGTCTGGCTGACGAAAACACAACAGAAGCTAGGCCATTATATCAGGTACGCTTTCCAAATCGAGTAACACCAGACTGGCGAACATTTTCAAATATCCACAGGAAGTTGAGAGCAACTGGTACTTTTACTGCAAATAATTATTTAATTTGAATATTTCACATGTTCTAGTTAGAAGGATTCTCCACGACTTTTTGTTGTACCCGTTTCATATTCAACGCGTCCAAACTCTACTTCCTCGTGATTTTCCTTCAAGACTGAATTTCTGCCGATGGTTCTTAGATAAAATTAGAGAAAATGCTCATTTTGATAGTGAAATAATGTTCACAGACGAAGCTAACTTTTCGAGAACTGCTATCACAAATTTTCGCAATAATCATTATTGGGCTGAGGAAAACCCCATATGATTGAAGAATCTCATTATTAAGAACAATTCTCACTATATATATATATATATATATATATATATATATATATATATATATATATATATATATATATATATATATATATATATATATATATATATATTTGAGACAAGACTAATTATTCAAATATCCGTAGATAAATGAATAATCCCTCCTGACAAGAGTTAGTTCCCAAATCTGCCCGCCATGCACGCAGCCCCCAAGCGCCACAACAGTGCAACTAAATTCCAAACATTTGGGAGACATCTTTCGCCGTTCCGTGAATTATATCAACGGTAGAAAACGAGCGAAATAATCCCGCTGTAGCTTGGTAGGATGCTGAGAAGCGATTTGCGACACTGATGAGCTCCTAATAAGGGCGAAACTGCAGTCTGCCACTTCGTTTCTCGGCATCCTGCTTAGTTGCACTATTGTGGCGCTTGGGGGCTGCGTACTGGCGGGCAGATTTGGGAACTAGCTCTTGTCAGGAGGGATTATTCATTGATCTACGGATTTTTGAATAATTCGTCTTGTCTCAAATTTACATATATAGACTCCTCGCGAAATTTATCGCGGAAGATTTACCATATATATATATATATATATATATATATATATATATATATATATATATATATATATATACAATTTGGGCAGTGCCAAGGCAACATAATTCCAAAGCAAGTTGGATTTTAAATGAAAGGTCTCGATTTTCTAAATTCTCCCATTCATGGCTTCAAGAAATTTTGGAAATTTATAAAATTGATAAGACACTTCGTCATTTTCTTGAATTCGTAATGAAAAATTGGAGAACCAATCTTCATTTAAATATTTCAAAACAATCGTTAAAATCCGAAGTAATTCCAATCAAAAGAGGCATTTTTCAAGGTGATTCTTTAAGTGCTCTTTGGTTTTGTCTTTGCCTCAATCCATTATCTCATGAATTAAATGCTACTAGTTTCGGCTTCAAAATAAAGAGTTTATTAACTGAATTCAAATTAAGTCACTTAATTTATTTAGATGATATTAAATTATATGCCGGAACCAGATCTCATTTAAAAGTCTACTTGAGATTACTTTCAACTATTCCAATGATATTCATATGAAATTTGGGCTTCCAAAATGTAAAAATCTTTCTATTGAAAAAGGAAAGATCACCTCTGATTATATAAAGATTTCCAATATCGAAATCAAGCCAATGCATCAAGGAGATACATATAAATATCTTGGATTTTGTCAAGAGAAGACAATTAACCATAGCAGCACTAAAGAAATTATTAGAAGTTCATATTACAAAAGACTAAGAATTATCATCAAGAGTTATTTAACTAGTAAAAACCTTTTCAGAGCTATCAACTCCTATGCTGTTCCTATTCTTACATCTTCTTTTGGAATTATTAAATGGTCTAAAACTGATCTAAATGAATTACAATGTCAAACGAGGAAAATGCTCTGTAAATATCATAAGCACCACCCAAAGTCAGCTGTTCAGAGAGTTACACTACTTAGACATCTTGGAGGTCGTGGATTAATTGATTTGAATAATCTTCATAGTATACAGATTTTTCATCTACGTTCCCATTTTCATGATAAACAGAGAACGTCTAAATTACATGATATTGTTGTTGCTTCAGATTATAATCTTACACCTCTGAACTTGACAATGCAAAAGGTAGATTTTGATATATTTGATGATAATTCTAAAAGAGAAAGTTGGATGCAGAAGGAATTACACGGAAAGCACCTAAAGAATTGAAAATGATTATATTGATGAAATTGCATCGAATAAATGGTTAGTATCTGGAGAATTGTTTGCTGAAACAGAAGGCTTGGCAATTGCGATCCAGGACCAGGTTGTTTTTACAAGGAATTATAGAAAACATATCATCAAACAAAATATAGATGATTCTGCTGTAGATGTTTCTGTTCTTCAGAAACAGTTTTTCATATATTATCATCTTGCTCAGTCCTTGCTTCAACAGATTATTTAGAAAGACATAATGCCGTCGCTAATATTATTCACTTCAATCTAGGAATTAAACATGACCTAATTCCCAAAAGAAAAAATTTCAAAAATATGAACCTGAGATTATTTGTGAAAATGACAAATATAAACTTTATTTTGATAAAACAATTTGTGCAACAGAGCTGTAAAACACAATAGACCAGATATCGTTCTTAATGATAAACAGAATCAAATAACATATATAATTGATATTGCTATACCCGACACACATAATATACAAAATAAATACAATGAAAAATTTCTAAATATATGATGCTTGGCGACGAGATTAAAAAATGTGGAAAATGAAGAAAATATTTATTCTACCGATTATTATTTCTACAACAGGCGTTATTCCTAGAAATCTTCACAAAAGTATTGAGATTTTGGGTCTGAAGAAAAATTTGTTTGAACAGTTACAAAAGATAACAGTCATCAAATCTTGTAATATTCTTCGTAGGTTTCTTTCCGAAAATAATAATGAGGTAGAGTCATAGGTTTTCTTTAGTTTATACTGCTCAGAATCTCATTTCATATTTTATTTATTTGTTTATTTAAATGTAATATAATTAACTGACAATTTTGTCATATTTATATTCAGAGCAGTATTCTATTCGATCGTCACCACTTCACACAAAGGAAACTATTAATGAGTAACATTCAGTGTTACTTGACTAAGGTCCGTACACTGGATTTTTCCGGGGAGAAAGCCTCTGACACTACTCGTTGGTACATTGATATCATTGTCTGATGATGCTATAGTATGTATATATTCTGGTAGATTGATATATTCTCATAATATTTAACGTTATCCTAATATATAATTACTCCAGGATATGTTTTAATTATAATCATTGCCTGGCAATGGTATTAATTACCGGGTGGTGGATTTATATTTTTCATGAAATCAGTTTGATTGCATGAACAGATATATGGGCAACTCGTCGGGGTAAAACCTCTATATATATATATATATATATATATATATATATATATAAGCTCAGGAAATATAACAGGGAACCATACTATCTTGTATATGATTCAATAGGCGAGTGAAAAACCTGGAGAAAAACTCGTTTCTGTCGCTATTGCACTAGCAATAGCTTATCTGTTTATGTTGTGTTAGTGTTGTGTGTACATGAAGAGTACCAAAGGTTTTTCTGCTTAGCCGTTTCATTCTCTCTAGCATTCCATGATTTCCAAACGAAGACAAGGGTGAAAGGAAGGGGGTTTGGGACAGGAGTCTGTAACAATGGAAAAAGGAAACCAGCAGAAAAATATTTTAACAATCGAACTTCTTATATGTCTAAAGAAATCTAAGAAAAGACTTCACATAGCAAGCAAGATCATGAAAAGGACTAAGGAGATAATAAAAAAAATGCAGAACCTGCGATATCTCCTCACATTCCTTCATTAAATGCCTGGGTCGAAATAATTGGAAATTATTTGATTGGGCAATTTTTTTTGCCTAACAGACTAAACAGTCCCGCTTATCGGCAATTTCTTGAGGAGGACTTATCTTAATTGCTCGAGGATGTGCCATTTTTGGTGAGAAACATAATGTGGTTCATGCATAACGTCGCACTAGTACATTTCAGTGGAGAAGGTGGGGAATTCTTGAATAATACATTCAACAACGGATTCATAGGTCGGGGTAGGGCAGAACCATGGCCTCTTAGGTCCCCAGACTTAAATAGTTAAGACTTCTTCTTATGAAAATATCTCAAATGTTTAGTTCATACCACTCCAGTGAAAACTGTAGAAGCATTGAGAAATCGAATAATAATCTTTTGTGACACGATAAGAAATAGCCCAGGAATATTTCAAAGAGTGCGTGATAATATGCGAAAAAGGAAAGAGGCCTGTATTCTTGCAGGTGAAGGACACTTCCCGCAATTTATTTAGTTTTTCATTGTTCTTTTTTTTTATTTTGATATTAAATAAGTATATGTTGAGTCTCAGAAGACAAGCTATCAAAATAAAAGCAAACTTTGGGCATAACTATCGAGTATTTCTATTTTTTTATTTAGCGAATAATACTATTCGAATAATTCAAATTCAATAATTTTTCACTCGAAAACGATTGGAGATACAAAAAAATTAAAATTCTTAAAAAAGTTTCTAAATTGAAAGAAGATGAGGAAAATTGATTGTAATCTGGTCAGTGGCGTATTGCAAATAAGTTTAAACGGGCAAAGGAGATATGACCTCGGAAAAGAAAACACCTTGTGAATTTCAGTTGAAATCTAGGACGTGTAAAGATGGATGATGTAAAAAATAGCTTGCATTCCAAATTTGGGCTGATTACCTCAAAAACTGCAGGAGTTTTGAAGAAAAAATCAATTTTTTCCGGAAATTTCAACACCCTGTAGCTCCGTAACGAAGCTCCTAATGACCTATATTTATATGAACTTTTTTTCTTAAAATTGCACCTACATTTACCCCCTCAAGTTGTGACATACTATTTTGTGACACCCTGTATATTCAATGTGGCGATTGAAAGTTAACTTTGCATCAAATATTATGTCGAGATCTCTAATAACATTTACCCTAGTCAGATGGGTATTTTCAATGCAGTATGGGTAATTTATTGTAGTTTTGTTGCGGGTGAAAGATATAACGTGGCACTTAGAGAGATTGAGGAATAAACTATTTTCATTACAGGATTTATTTCGATGGTCTAGCTCTGCTGAATAATCAAGCAGTCCTGCGTATCCTCAACTCGACAGAACAGTCGAAACAGTTTACGAAACAGTTGGTTATTTTGTTTATGTAAATCCAATATAGTAAGGGACCCAGGTGGAATCCTTGGGGAACTCCTGAAGTTGTAAGAGAAAGAATCAGATCTGAAAGCCTCAACAGCAATGCACTGCGATCTATTCGACAAATATGAACTGAGCCAGTGAAGTAAGGGATCAATAACGCCTGCTTCATGAAAAGTCAAAACCTGATGATCTTTACTTAACTCATCGAATGCCTTGCTACAGTCAGTATAGATTGTGTCAACTTGAATGCGATTATCGAGATACTCATGCGAAGTTTATTGAATTTATTTCAACTGATCTGCCTCTGAAAAAATCACGTTGTTCAGGTATAATTTGCGCTTTCACGAGATTTGATAAATGAGGAAAAACGAGGGACTCGAAGACCTTCTCGAAGATACAGAGTTTGCTGGTGGGTCTGTAGTTATTGAACCAGTTTTTATTATGAATGGGTATAATGATAGCGACCTTCCTATCGTCCGAGAGGAGTGATGACGCACATGTTTTTACAAAACTAGATGGAATACGATCGGATTTTGCACCCTTCTTGGTATCTAGTTTTTTGAGTTCTCTTCCGACTTCGTCGAAATAAAATTGAATTCTACTTAGAACATGCGGGCAGTTAACTTTTACGTCATCAGATGTGGGGTTAACTGTATCAATGGAAGGCGGTCCATATACACTCTTGAAATATTCTGCGAAGAATTTAAATATCTCTCCACCAGATCTACCAATTTTTTCGTTATAAGTTATCGAGCCTGGAAAATTTTTATTTCTATCTTTAGTTGAAATGAAACTGGAAAGCTTACCTATTGGTTGTTAGTTATAAGTTATATTTGTTTTATGAATTAGAAATTGTTACTTCACTTATTTATGAATTAAAATGACTTATATTAATGTAATCCAGTTTATTGGCATCAAAATATAATGGAAACTACGAAAATGAATGTTTTTGAGATTTATGACAGAATAGCATAAGAAACTTCTATAAAACGAAAAATAACTTCAGGAATCTCAAATTTACAAATTGAATTCATTGATCATCATTTTGACAGTCAATGCAGATAAACTGTTTTACTTCTGTCCTGTGTAAGTTACACACAGGTGCGCTACATTTGATTCTTGATTTCCTATCTTCTTTTTGTGGACAAAACTGACATCGGTTGCTTAAGAAAACGACGTTTCTATGAGAAGCTTCTACTCTTTCTCCATTTTCTGCCAAAACTAGTCGGATTGCTTCTAGAGTAGGTCTCTGCATGCCTTGACAATTCGTTCCACTTGTTTTTACGTTCGAAAGTGCGAGTTCTTGACATAGTAATTGGATAAATTTTCTTCGCCTTTATCTTATCTTCACACCATTCAGGATATTTTTGAGTAAATATTATGAAAGCATTCAGTGCTGCGATTTTTATGATTTAAAAAAAAATCTTAGGGGCCATCTTTTAGTAGTTTGAACTCAAGAATACTATCGCGTCATCCACAGCATCTTTAAGGGTATTGTAGTGGTGAACGAGGAATATTACCTAAGCATTATGCGGCGTTTGACACAATCTCACAAGACTATCATTGTCAATGAATTTCTGACAAAAAATTCAACAAATACCATGGAACAATCGCCGTATTTACCTAATGTAGCTCTTTTTCCAAAACGCTGTTTTGAATCAAGATAAGACATAAAAGAGAATTAGCGGCTAGAAATCGAAATATTTTGATGATTGGATTATTCATTGGCGTAAATCTATTATTTTTTTTGACAAATTGCAACGTGCTAAAATCACGTCTCAGTTATTTGAATTCAAAACACCTAATTCCAATCAACCCTCCATCTATGCCCAACAGTTACGTTACTGGCTATCACTTGTCATCATCGAACCACAGCTCGACAGTACAACCAAAGTAGTGCATGGATGTCACATTTTATATTCCACCGGTTACAGAACTTTCACTTTTCACTTTCCCTCTTCCTGCTGCCGACTTTCAACCTGAGAGGTTCAAGTTGAAAATCATTTTCGATTGTATTTGTAATAATTAAATTCTGTAAAAGTTCTCTAGTGAAAATTGGAGGTATATCTATGTTGTATCGTATAGGAGTAAATCTATACAGTGTGTTCCAACGAAAATTTGACCCCCCCTCTAACTCCGAAATGAGTAACATTAGCGAAAAACACCAAGACACGTCGATTTTTGTTTCGAGGGGGAGCATTTTTCGAAATAATTCGAAACTTCTCAGATCAACCCCCTACCCCCAGCAACCCTAACTTTGAAATTCATCATAGGGAATAAGGGTCGAGTGGCACCTTACTGAAAAGGTCTGTCAATTCTCCACCTTGATTTGTCATTCTTAGAATTTTAAATTAACATACAGGGTGTCCCAACCAAGGGTGAAGTTGAATTCCTGGAAATCCCAAATACTAAATGAAATAGATTTATTTTGGCATAATGCAAGCGCAGGTTTATGCTCGGTCTAGAAAAACGACCTACACTTGTGAATTTGGAGTTGGTGCAATCAACCCCCTATTTCCAGCATCCCCAACTCAAAAATCATTCGATCGATAATAGGTCAAGTGGCACCTCGTTGGAAAGGTACTGCAATTTTCTTCGAATTTGGTATTTTCGAAATTCAGAATCATCATACAGGGTGTCCTGAAGCAGGAACATTGAAAATCCAAATAACTTTTTGAAACTGGTTCATTTCGGTATACGAGAACATGTTTGATCCGAGAATAGGACTTTCTTGTGTGGTTATAGAATTTTTGCAATCAACCCTTCCATTCAGCATCCCCAACTTGAAAATCATACAAATAATTCAAGTGGCATATCTTCAGAAAGGTTTTTGAATTCCAGAATGATTAAAGCATTTCATTCAGTTCGGCTCTCCATACAGGATGTCGCTTTCGAAAAATTCAATATCGTCATTTGAAATTATCAACTAAAATTAATTCGAAACTGTTAAAAGTATTGGGGTACGATGTGTTGAGCATCAATTACGAAGAAATAAAGCTGATTTCTGCATTGAAAATGTTCACATTTTTTCATTTCCATCTGGCGTGCAGTCATCTGTTATTTCTCATTTTGCAATGAAATATTATTATTATTCAGATCAGTTCCTCATTATTGTTGTTGTTCGTCAGTTGAAATTAATCTGAAAATGGTTTATTCCACTGAGGAAAGGGTCGAAATTGTATCGACGTATTTTCGAAATAACAGTTGTGCCAAAGAAACGGCAAGGATATTCGATAGGAACCATCCTGAAAGAGAAAGGGAGTCAGTCACCAGTACGTTAAATATTTGGTTGACAAATTCCTAGCTACGGGTTCGGTGGCAAACAAAAACATGAAGTGGCATGTCCTGTCAGAAATGAGGCAACGGAAGTGGCAGTAGTGGGTCATCTACAAATGGAGAATACTACTTCGATCAGAAAACTATCTCGTCTGACTGGTGTATCAGCTACAACTGTCCATAGAATCGTGAAACATCACAAATTTCACCCCTACAAGGTAAAATTAGTGCATGAAATAAACGAAGATGATCCAGATCGTCGTTTACAGTTTTGTGAAAATCTAAGTGAAAACCTAAACGCTAATCCAAATTTTCTGAATAACATCTGTTTTTCTGATGAAAGCACCTTTATGCTCAGTGGTGAAGTGAATAGACATAATTGTCGATATTGGGACACACAGAATCCTCATTGGTTTAGAGAGGCCCACACGCAAAGGCCTCAGAAGATGAACGTTTGGGCAGGAATTTTGGCAATCATCCAGTTGGGCCTTTCTTTATTGAGGGTAATCTGAATGGAAATGGCTACCTACAGTTGTTAGAGGAACACATACATCCTAGATTGACAGAAATTTTACAGAACGATCCAACTCTTTCTGAGGACGAAATGCGTTTTCAACAAGACGGTGCTCCTCCGCATTATGATGCTCGGGTGCGCCAATATTTAGACTAAAATTTCCCAGGAAGGTGGATTGGTAGAAGAGGACCTGTTGAGTGGCCAGCCAGGTCACCAGATTTAAATCCCTAGATTTTTTTTTGTGGGGCCATCTAAAATCTAAAGTTTATGCCACAAGACCAGAAAACCTGGAGGAGCTGCGGATGAGGATTATCACAGAATGCCGACTTTTGACTCCTGAAGTTTTCGCTAATGTGAGAAGAGTGTTCGAAAATCGTCTGTATAACTGTATGGAGGTGGGTGGAGGTCATTTTGAACAATTGTTGTAATAATCAAGTTAGTTTTTGTTTTCAATTGAATACAAGTTCAATAAATCTCGTTTTCCTGTTTAGATGAGCATCCAATCAGTTTCTCCATCATCCCTCATCCTGATCCTCACGCCAGAAAACCTCGATTGCCAAACTGAAACCAATGCCTCAGTGATTCAGAAAATAGAAAAATCTTTCTGGAACTTTGCCACTCAACCTGTAATCACTTGTATGATTTTTTGAGTTGGGGATGCTGAATGGAAGAGATTGATTGCAAAAATTCCATATTCACGCAAGAGAGTCTTATTCTCGAATCAAACATAAACATGTTCTCGTATTATACCGAAATGAACCAGTTTCAAAAAGTTATTTGGGTTTTCAGTGTTCCTGCTCCGGGACACCCTGTATGCTGATTCTGAATTTCGAAAATACCAAATTCGAAGAGAAAATTGAAATACCTTTCCAACGAGGTGCCACTTGACCTATTTTCGATCGAATGATTTTTGAGTTGGGGATGCTGGAAATAGGGGGTTGATTGCACCAACTCCAAATTCACAAGTGTAGGTCGTTTTTCTAGACCGAGCATAAACCTGCGCTTGCATCATGCCAAAATAAATCGATTTCATTTAGTATTTGGGATTTGCAGGAATTCAACTTTACCCTCGGTTGGGACACCCTGTATGTTTATTTAAAATTCTAAAAATGACAAATCAGAATGGAGAATTGACAGACCTTTACAGTAAGGTGCCACTCGATCCTTATTCCCTATGATGAATTTCGAAATTAGGGTTGCTGGGGGTAGGGGGTTGATCTGACAAGTTTCGAATTATTTCGAAAAATGCTCCCCCTCGAAACAAAAATCGACGTGTCTTGGTGTTTTTCGCTAATGTTACTCATTTCGGAGTTATAGGGGGGGTCAAATTTTCGTTGGAACACACTGTATACTGTTATTATGGAAAAGATATATTGAACATGAACTGGAATATGAATACAATTCCGTAAAAATGTTGATTTGAATGATTGCAAGAGGAAACTAACTATGTAACTAGATTTAAGTATCGTTTTGATAGTGAAGAAACACAACAGTCTTCCCCACTTGAATGATACTAACATACAAATAATTGATCGATGAAGACTGAACTACGTGATAGTTGATATTCATAATGAATAATGAAATAAAACAAGTTACTATGTTTTAACTATCAGTAATTTATTGATGTAAAGAATGACGAAATTTTTTTCATTGGTTGGACCGGTTTCGGACATACGTCCATTATCAACAACAAGCTAATGAAATCTGAATACTCATGTACAATACAGGAATTATCATCAATAAAATGCTAGTACAGCTCTCAGTAACTTGAATAATGGTGATTGGTAGGTAATTAAGTCTACCTGGTCGTTAAGGAGCTTAACCCTTTCTACCCTAGATGACCTGAAAATTTCCATTGATTCAAAGAAATTGAGTTTATAAGATTTATCTCAGTAATGAAGAATTTTCAGCTGTTGAAGTTCTGGAGAAGGATGACATTCATTCAGACAATGTGTAGCTAAAGCCCAATCATATTTCTGATGTAGGAATGACCGGAAATGTTCTTTGTATCTAGCCTTGAAAGAGCGTCCTGTTGGACCTACATGAAAGGAATTGCACTCAGAACATGTTAATTGGTACACTCCTGATTTTTCGAATTTATCGGTTTTATCTTTTGTGTTGAAAAGCAGGCCTGACAATTTGCTAACTGGTTTGAATGCAATATGAACTTTTTTACTATCAGACAAAACTCTAGCAACCTGTTCTGACGTCTTCCCAAAATATGTTAGAGACATAAATTTTTCGGGCTTTTCTCTCTTGGATTGGGGACATATGTTGAATGTGTGGTTGCGTATTTTTCGATTAATTAAACTCTATTGTTTTATAGAAAATTCAGTCGTAGGTGGAGTCCAGAGGTCGAAATATAATTTGTATCTGAAGTCCTGAAATCTAGATAAACCTTGCTGACGAGCTCTGAATTAGAAATAGAGGTTTTCACTCCATATGCAGCACTAAAAATACAAGAGACTTTTGGAACTTGAACTCACATAGGTGTTTGGAGACTTCTATTCATAGAACAAATCATACTCGCCCCCACATGAATCTCTAAAATAGACGACACTCATCTGTTTCCTTAGGATGCCTCATCTGTTTCTTCAGGAATAATGATTTTTTGACTATCACCAAGATAAGTGAAATTAATTGTATATAGAAAAGCATTTGTTTGCGAAAAATTAGATTGTAATGCTATAACTTTTTACTGATGATTCTAATATTTGATTAAATATTTGATTTGAACTTTTCTTCCAAGATCTCAGGGACAAATTTTGTTGAATTAGAGTCTCATTAATAAAAAACAAGTACTGTGTTTTAAGGAATTTTACTCAATAATTGCGATTCGTAACGCGTTTCACTACACCGTAGCTTCTTCAGACGAATGAATGTACAGAAAATATAAATATAAATGTTCTTGACTAATTAAAAGCTTATTGGGTTGCTTCTTCTTAAGTGGTTATTTATGACAGGTATATCCAATAAAATTAAGGAATAGATTGCTCCCCGAAGAGATTCAATAGAGGTGAAGGGCTTAAATCGACTTGTTCATTGATGAGTCTACCTGAGTGTTTGTATTTATTGATTTCTAAAGTTTCCCAAAGATCTACCTTCCAATATTTATTATCTGTATGCAAAATTTCAAACTGTGGGTCGAAAGAGTGATTATTTTCTAAGAGATGATTCGCGTAATTTGAATCTGATTTTTTATTTGAAAAACTGCGTTTATGTTCCGATATTCTAATATTAAAATTTCTATGTGTTATACCAATGTAGAAATTATCACAGTCATTGCAATTCAATCTATAAACACCTGATTTATTGTTTTTACCTGGTTTGGTTTTATTATTTTTTATATATTTGCCTAAATTATTATTAGTTTGGAAAGCTATGTTGAAATTATTGCTACTCAAGAATGATTTCAGTTTCTCACTTGTAATGCCAACGTAAGTTAAGGTGTTGAGTTTTTGTTTCAATTTATCGACAGGGTAAACTTCATTCAATGCGATTCTGCTCTGTTTTTATTTAAAATATTATTTTTTAGTTTGGGATTGTAACCATTATTTTTGGCTATTTGTTTAATCAAATTTAATTCTTTGTTAAAATTTTCTGGTGATAACGGGATGTTAATCAATCTATGAATAAAACTATTGAATGCTGACGTTTTATGTTGATATGGATGACACGACGAGTTATGTATTATAATATCTGTATGTGACGGCTTATGGTAAATTGCGAAAACATTTTTTTCATTTTCATTCGAAATTGTTACGTCTAAGAAATTTATCGAATTATTGCTTTCTATTTCGGTTGTGAATCCAATTTTGGATGTAATGAATTTATATGATTTTCGAAAATTTTAACTGTCTATCTGTTCCTGTGAAGCAAATAATGATATCGTCTACATAGCGATACCAGTATAAACAATATTCACTGAGTGGATGATTATGAAATAATTTCTCTAAGTTATTCATGAATATTTCTGCTAACAAAGGACTTAACGGATTGTCCATAATCAAGCCGTCTTCAATAGTATAATATTTGTTATTGAAATGGAAATAATGTTGATCTAAACAAATTTGTAATAATGAAAGAATATCTGATTTAATGATAGTATTTACATGATTCTTTTCTAATAATTCTTCAACTAAGTAATACGTATCTTTCGGAGGAATGTTGGGAAATAGATTCTTAACATCGAAAGAAATGAGTTTGGAATTGGGTGGTATAATGGTATCTTTGATATTGGCAATTAGTTCGTATGAATTTTTGACCGAAAATTTAGATTTAAAATTGCAATGTTTTATTAGCAAGTCGTTGAGGAATAAATTTGTAGATCAAAGTTAAACCTTGTGTTTTTATCTCATTTATATCATGGATCTACATCAAGTAACGGCCTCCACAATTCAAATGTAGGATCCTTAGTTGATGTTATATAGTTTTCGGCTGTTAAGAATTCTTCAGTTTTAGAAATATAATCGGTTTTACTAATCGCGATGACGGTGTTACCTTTATCTGCTTTAGTGAATACTAAATCGTTCTTGGTACTATTTTCGCGAATTGTTTTATTATCTTATAATCGGAATTGCAATGAGGTGATAATTTCGAAAAGTCTTCTTTGATGATTTTTGCTGTTTGATGTTTGGCTAAAATATTATTTTGGAGTTTTTGAGAATGATTTCGGAGTCTATGCCTAACTGTTCAAAATTAGTTCTATTATGTTTTGGATTTAAATTATGTTTGTGGTTGTGTAAAATCGGTATCATTTAAATTAGTGAATCTGTCAAAAATTTATGGTCTGAAAATTTATCAGTTGAAGGTTTGGGTGGAGATACCAAGTGAAAGCCTCCCAAATTCAAATGTTAGAGTCTCATTGCTCGATTTTTCTCTGTACTTACCCAGTGGGGTAGTCGCGTTTCAAAATTTCCAGGTGTTTTCAGTATAATGCATGTACATATTTTCATATTTCTGACTCACATATAATCCGCTCTTTACTTTCCATAAAACGGGAAATTTCAAGCTTTCATGTTAACTTCAAATTTACGCTCCAGTACTTTTGACGGAAATACTTTATGCATGCTGTGATATTTCTTGCAAAGAACATGGAAGTAAATAGAAAGTTTACTTACGTCCAAATAATTCCATTCATAAAAGTACTAATTAAAATACACAGAATCAAAACACCATTGTAACTTTTCAAAGAATTAGGATAACATACGCCATTCATCATTGTGACCAAGAGTAGAATATTCACGAAGGGAAAATTTCACAGAAACAAAAAAACAACGCATATATGTTTATTCTCATCCGGTTGTAACATTTCTGAACTGGTTTCTATCCTGAGTGGGTAGTATATATTCCTAAATAGGAAGTTGTCGCACCGGAAACAAAACGCGAGAACAACAACAAGAAGACCTGGAAGTAATGTTGCTAGTTAAATTACGGTCGACTAGGGGCGCAAAAAAATTAAAACGGGAAAACAAAAATGCTGAAATAATTAACGAAGGCAACACCAGCTTTGATTTGTATATCAACATACATGGCCCAAAGTGATATGGACAAAAAATAGTGAAAATTGAGGCAGCACGAGGTGTTGACATTTTTACGCTCTCAATTAAGCAAAAACGGGTCCAATCCAATTTTCATTCAGTGTCAAACTGATTCTTCTCAGACGCTACTGAATAAATTGCCGTATAATTGCCCTTATTTCACCCTTTTCTGTGCCTCGTTGGCCCCCGTTGTAAATTAAAGACCAGAAGGGGGAATCGTTTTGTTCTTCTCGCTCGAGCGCTCTACTAATTAAAAAACTCTAATTACCAGGCATCGAAGTTTACGCTCGAACGAAAAAGATAATTTATGTTTGGCCCTTTTGTACGCCATCGTAAATCTTGATAAGATCTGATGTATTTGCTGGTCTAATTGGTGTACCAAGAACTCTGGCTAGATATGAAATCAATTGCTTTCGTGGAAACGGCTCTGGACTTTCGCGGGGGCGTAGCGCACGACACGATGTTATTAACGTATATAGCTTGAATATTTTCCTTTATTGTGTAAGAGCGAAGTCGAGTATAAAGTTTCACATTATTGATTACTTCAGGTACTGAAAATATCTGCAATCGTTTCTTTTTCATTCAACCATGTGCTAGGGAGGTTAATTGGAACCATTGGGCCCATCATACAATGGATCTTGGCTAGTCCATTACCCAATTTCTGTTTCACGTAGCGGTTTGTTTGTTTTTTTTGCAGGTAATATTGATTTGCTGCTATCTTGAGTTTGATTTTCAGATAGGAGAGAATAACTGGGAATATTTTGGGTGGGATGTGTAAATTCTAAAAAAAACATGTTCTACATAATGGACTTCACAAACATTTTTCCATAGTTAGTGTTGTACTTTCTCATTTGCAATGAAATAAAACTATGGTGTTTAGATTTTCACTATATTAACGAAACTATGAACGGTTTCACCACACTATGGCTTCATCAGATAGATTAAAACTAATGAAGAGAGTTATTCTTTATACTGGGTAATTCACCAGGTGCTCTGTAGCTTGTACACTCTAGAAAATTTCATTTTTGTTCGAACGGTATTGTATTTAAAAAGTAAAAATCTACTTCAGCAATTTATTTTGAAGTAAACAGGGCGTCCCAATTTTCTATAAAAAATCTTGACTTTATTGTTGAAGATTCAAGAGCGTCCTGAACTCTGCTATAATATCTTTAAGTAATAGGTTTTTTTTGGTGAGTAGTGAGTAGTCATGAAAATAGGCTCTCGCATCATCGCATGCTTCTTCGGCCAGAGAGGATGAATACTTATTTTTTCGCTTGAGAACTCTATGAATCGGGGAATGGTGAAGTGTCAATGTAGCACCAATTCTCCGAGTACTTGTTGTAGGGTCCTCGCGAACAGCTTGCAATATTGCAGGTGCTTGTCTCCATTGCTGAACATTTCCACCACCTTCTCTAATTCTTGAATCACTGAATGAACCATCTTCACCGGAGCGCCTAAACACTTCAACAAATGTCTTCCTGCAAGGTTGCTGTCTGTTTGGAAAGCGCAATGCATACTCCCGCACCGCTGCACGGGATATTCCATACGCTCTTGCCCATGATATTGCTGGTAAAAAAATGGTAAGCTCAAAAGTTGATATACCGTTTAAAAGCCAGATGAATGTAGTAGTTTTCTCTAAAAGTCAACGGCTACTTATCGATCAGTTTTCAGTGTTACAGCACCTTCTCTAATTCTTGAACCAGTTTCACTGGAGCGTCTAAACACTTCAACAAATGTTTTTCTGCAAGGTTGCTGTCTGTTTGGAAAGCGCAATGCATACTCCCGCACCGCTGCATGGGAATTTCCATTCGCGAAACCATAGACAAATAACATATCTCGATATTCAGTATTTGCAAAACTAGGCATGTTTTCTTTTTTTCGAAAAAGAAAATGGAGCCGTAAAAAGGGAAAATATAAACTTCAATTCATTAATTCATTGAATGATAGTTCCTGTCAAATTCTAAATATTTTTATTAGTTTTAAAATCAAGTAATGCAAGCCTTCTGTGATTTATTTTTTACGATTCTTTTTCAAATTAATTCTTCTAATCCGGGAAAAATTAATTATTCCTAGTTTCTTAAAAGTTCAATATCCAGATATGTTATTTATTTATCGCTTATTATCATTGAAAAGTCATTTGTGGAATTGTTTAGACTAGCTCATTTGTGATCGAAGGATAAGAGAATTTGATGTTTTTACTTTTACTCTTGCCCATGATATTGCTGGTAGAAAAATGGTAAGCTCAAAAGTTGATATAACGTTTAAAAGCCAGATGAATGTAGTAGTGTTTTCCAAAAAAAAAACGGCTAACAAGATAATGCCACTGATTTTGTTTATTTTACAATTTTTTCACTAAGCCTTTTACAACACCCGGTATACAAGATTTTTCAATATAAGTACTTACCTATCTTATAGCAAATTCACTGCTCTTTCCGTTGGTATGGTCAGATTTGATGTAGCTGTAAGAGTAACAGAGATATTCTTGTTTTTATAGAGAGAAGCAAAAATTTCGTAAAATCAAGAAAAGATAAATAATTCGATAATTATTAACTTTAAAAAAAATGTTATAGCACATTTTTATTGAAAATGTTTTGTTCTATCACCTACTGAAGTTTGGCATCTTCTTTAGTGGACATCCTGTATAATAAGTCATAAATTATCAAGTGGCTAAATAAAATGCAAATTCAAAAAACTTGTCTTCTTTCCATATGGTGTTTAATAATCAGAACCATTACGAAAACTTTATCAGTATGAAAAGCAAACTTTAATTCAAAAAAAAGGGGATGGAAGAGCCTACCGATATTTCCACTTCGTGTGTAATCATAGAAACGTGATTGGTCCTTTCAGAGTTTCAGAATAGTCCCCCAAAGAACAACACGTTTCATGAAAACCATTGCACGCGTTCATCGTAAAACGAAACATATTGCCGGGATGGGGAAATCAAAGTTTCACGCTGGAATAAAGTTTTCAAAAGCTCCCCATTTCCTATCCACTCTAGCCCTCACATAAAGTGCGGTGTGTCCTTAGCTACGCTTGACCGGGGATTTTTTTCATCCGCTGGCTATCATTTTAATATCGCGAAGGGACCAAGTTCTATATGGATTGTGATATAATCCTAGAATCTTGACATAAACATCATTTTTCTTACAGTGAAGTGGAGCTAGAGATCAGTAGGGCTTTGCGAAAAAACGGATGATCTCAATGCCTTCAATATCAGATAAAATGGTTATAACAGGTCGTAACAATTCAAACTCAGAAAAGTTTTTATGAAAACACTCATTCTCTGGTCATTCATGCACAGTTCATTCTACTTTCGGTATCTTAGAAAATCGGTTTTCTCGAACCTTGTCTACTTTCTTGAAATAAATTAAAACACATAGGTATAGAAGTCGGACTGATTACTTGGTGAAAGATATTTACTAATTAATTGAACAACTGAAGAAGAAACACAAGACTTAAGTTTCACAGAATATAATTGACTACTGAGCCCATTAGGATCGCTTTTTATATCTAAACAGCTAATATACTAAACGCCTAATATATTGAACGCCTCATACAGGGATATCCACCGGGACCGTCCGTTAAGAACTTTTTAAGTTCCAATTACAATATCAAGCTGAAATTTTATACGCGGCCATAAGTAGCGATTTCCAATTGAAGTGAAATATCTTCGAAGTGATACCATTTCCGGTTATACCGGAAGTAGGTCATCACTTTGTTTATTCAAATGGCAATCTACCTTTTTTATTGAACATCTAAAACAGACATTTGAGCAAGGCATAAAATACTCAAGTTGTTGGCACTTATCTGTCAAAACTTTTGACAGATTTAATTATTTTTGTTATAAACTCGATTTTTGAGGAACATTTAAAAAAATTGTAGCTCTTAGATCTTTTGCACTACAGACACAATTTTTGCTTGGGTGAATAGAAGAAGGATCAAGAAATTTTTTAAGCAGTCTACACATGTCAAATGTTTATTGCCTTGTTTTGTATGATTTTTTCAATTTGGCCTTTTTCAAACAGCAATAACTCAGTTTTTTCAAATTGCACGTGCCAATTTTTATATCGCCATCAGATGAAGCGTCAAATTTCAGATGGAATTGTATGAGCATGTATTATACCCATCTCTTATAGTTCCGAAATAATTTGGGAATATATTGAATTTTGATGATTCTGCAAGAAATAACAGAGAAAGCTTTGAAATATTCGATTCAACTAGCTGAACTGGCTACGCTCACCTGACAGGTGCCTAAATTTAATGTACCTTCACTTCGTTCATTTGAATTTGATATTTCAACAAGAATTGTTGGTCATTTGAAGAGAAAATTTTCGAAAAAGATTGATAATAAAATGGCTGATTATTCAAACGAGGATATGATCAATCTCTCTTTAATTCATGGCGAATGTCGAAAAGTCGTGGATAGAACTTGCAGGCAATTCAATAATCAATTTCCAAATTTGGCGCTTTGAGTAAAACAAAAATTTCGAAGGATTAAAAGCAATTTTCTGCAATTTGGAGGAACAAAATACATAGAAACTAGAAGAAAACCAATTCTCGAGGACGACGACAATCAAATTAATACTCTAGCGTATTTTCGTTCCAATCCACATGCGTCCATTAAGTCAGCATCAATGGATATTGGATTGAGTTATACTTCCATTCAGAGGATCCTTAAGAAACATAACATGCACCCGTATTCTTTTATCAGACTACAAAAATTGAAACCAACTGACCTTCCCAAGCAGCTAAATTTCTGTGAAAATTTATTAATTCGGCTTCAAGAAGATGAGACAATTCTGCAAAAAATTATATGGTCTGATGAAGCCAAGTTCAATGAAAGTGGAATAACCAACAGGAGAAATCGACATTTTTGGGCCACAGAAAATCCACATTTCATTGAGGTTATTGATTTCCAAAATAAATTCAGCGTGACCGTTTTTGCAATTTTAATGAATGATTTGTTGGCTTATCACATTTAGGAGGAAAATCTTAATGGACAAAGATACCTGGAAATTTTGAGAGGAACATTAGCCAATTTTTTAGATGGATTACCCCTTAACATTCTGAGGGATTGCTATTACCAACTGGATGGTGCACCAGCACATAAAACACGAGCTGTAGATCGGCAGCTAACAGAACTATTCGAGGATAAATGGTAGGGTAATCAAGGACCAATTTTATGGCCTCCGCGTTCTCCAGACCTGACGCCCCTTGATTTTTATTTATGGGGCAAAATCAAGAGTGAAATGTATCTTATTCCTTCAAGAAGTAAAGAAGAGTTACTAGAGCACATTCAAGTGTATCGAGCAAAATGGGGCCCATATTGAACATTTATTCAGATCGTAAATTAGTTTTCTCCTATGATGTTTGCTATCATTTTTCGTATTAATGTAATTATCTTCGATGATTGGTTCTCGCTTAGTTCCTTCAATTTCTATTCATCCGAATTGTAGAAAAGACAGTAAATTTGGAAATTGGTTAGTGAATTGCCTGCAATTTCTACCCACTACTTCTTGACATTCTAAAATGACTCAAAAAAGATTAAATATATTTTCGTTTGAATAACCAGTGGTTTTATTCCAAATGTGTTGTATTTTTTGGATATTTTCAATCTGAAATAACGACAATTCTTGTTGACATATCAAATCCGAATGAACGAAGTGACAAGTACATTAATTTTGGGCACCTGTCAGGTGAGCGTAGCCAGTTCAGCTACTTGAATCAAATATTTCAAAGCATTCTCTGTTAGTTCTGGCAAAATCATCAAAATTCAATATATTCCCAAATTATTTCGGAACTATAAGAGATGGGTATAGTACATGCTCATACAATTCCATCTGAAATTTGACGCTTCATCTGATGGCGATATAAAAATTGGCACGTGCAATTTGAAAAAATTGAATTATTGCTGCTTGCAACTGGAAACAATCCGATGTTATATCGTCGACCACAACTTGTATTGATCTATTTGAAAAAGAGCTACTTATCCAACCCCGCAATTTTTCGAGAAGACCATATGCAGCAAGTTAATTCAACAAGGCTGCATGCCAAACCCTATTTAAGGCTTCAGATATGTCGAGGGCTATAACTCTAGATTCCCCATGATTTTCCGTTGTTGATGTACAAACATGAGTGACGTAGACGAGCAGATCTCCTGTCGATCTTTGCCTGCGGAAACCATACTGACGGTCGTTAACGATTCCCTGCAACTCAAGATATTTGATGAGTTCATCATTTATGACTCTCTCCATCACTTTGGACATAATGGGAAGAAGTGCAACAGGGCGGTAATTTTGGGGTAAGAACTTCTTTCCTTTTTTTGGGATCGGTTGAATTCTTGCTATTTTCCAGCTTCTCGGAAAAGTCTGGCTTTCATAAGAAATCTGAAACAGACGATTAGAATGGGTGCCAGTTCGGGAGCACACTTTCTCAGGACGATTGGCGGTATTTCGTCTAGACCAACTGCCTTCTTGCAGTTCAGCTGCTCGAGAGCCCGTCTCACAGTACGGACTCTGAACTATATTTCTGCCATGAAAAATTTGTAGGTAGAATGTATGATGGTATTGCGTTAGATGAATCTAACAAAGAATTCTTTGAGAACAAAAGAGCAAAGAGATCGACTTTCTCTTTCGGAGATGATTTTATACTTCTGTCTTCTCTAACAAGAGGCAGACTCGCAGATTTGTAGAAATTGGCTCTGATAGTCTTCGCCATAGACCAGAATTGTCTAGTCCCGCTTGCCTATTCAAGGAGTTTATTAGTTATCCCTTCGTTAATATTGGCCTTTGCTCTTGCACTTGCCAGGTTTCATATGTTCCGTATTCGTACGAAGGTTGTTCTTGTTTTCTCTGTTGGCTTCATCTTTCATGACTTGTAAGCTCTGCTCATGACTGCAGACGCTCGTTCGCAGTCTTTGTTGAACCATGGCTTTTGTGCTGTTGTTCTTTTCATGGAATGAGGGATGTAGAGATCCATTCATGCATGAATGATGTCTGTAACATAGTCAGTGCACACATTGATGTCAGGATCTGAAAGGCAAACATCACTGAATGGAAAGCACGAAAAGATTTCACGCAGCTCATCCCAATTAGTATGGTTATAGTGCCAACTGCGTCTGAGTGGTGTAGGTTATAGGTTTAACTGCAGCACAATGGTTCCAGTAGCAGATATAAGGTTGTGGTCAGAGTTGCCTAGCGGTGCTGAGACCTCCACTCTGGATCTGGAATCAAGAAGAAATCCAAGATGTTCGGGAAGTCGGTAGGTTGATTGGGAAAGTTTCTGCCGCTCTTTCCGCTTCATCTGTTTTATTGGAGTGGCGGAGCCAGTTGGTGTTGTGAACGTTGAAGTCACCCAGTACAATGACCTTAACTGCCGGATGATCCAATACACCCTATCACCTAGATAC
Organism: Cryptolaemus montrouzieri; assembly: GCA_013387265.2. Lineage (NCBI taxonomy): Eukaryota > Metazoa > Arthropoda > Insecta > Coleoptera > Coccinellidae > Cryptolaemus > Cryptolaemus montrouzieri. The sequence continues at coordinate 3,088,422 of JABFTP020000165.1, forward strand.
TGAAGCACTTTAGGGAAGTGAATATCGTTTGGCGATAGAAATAGACAGCATAAGAACAGTGTGCTTTATCCTGCAAACAGATTTTGAACCACGCAAGGTCGAAAGCGTATCTTCTCTCTGAGATGTAACATCCGATCTGAGGCCCCCTTTAAACCTAAATCTCGTATGTGACTCATACCCATTAAAACATAAATACGTTGTGTCGGTTGTTTGACTTATTTGGGTTTCGGTTAGAGCTAGCACATGGGGTTGTGTGTTTTGCAGCTGCTGGTGGACTGCATCGACAATCACTTTGTTGTACCACAGTCCTCTGGTATTGCAGAACTCTATCAAGAGTTTGCTCTCCTTTCTATAACGCGAATGAATGAGTGAATTCGCCGGAGGGGTGCTCGACTTACCCTTCGAGGCATTGCGTCTAATCTATCTAATGAAGCCACAGTGTGGTGAAAGCAGTCATTGTTTTGTTAATATAGTGAAAATCTAAATACCATACTTTTATTTCATTGAAAATATGTATATCGATTTTCATCAAGTAACGACCTCCTCAATCAAATTACACAGCTCTACAAAAAAATTTTTTTTTATTGTTGCCCTGGATATCATCGCAAATTTTTATGTTTTCAAGTGCCCAGATTACGAATATATTCATGAAAGTTCTCAATGGGCTCGTATTTTCATGATTTTCGCATTTCTTATATTTTGAACAATTATAAGCTTGTTAGAAATAAAATTTAATTTTCCAGTCATGATTAGGCTTCTGCGCAACTTTTTCGCGCATACAAACATCACCTGATCCCCACTCTCAGACCCCTTGCTCCACAGAACAGCTGAGATCTCAGTTATTTGATAATATTGAAGTACATATACACGTAAATCTGGATAAAGTGTCATGGATTAATATTTTGTTTCAATTACTGAATGTCCATTCTTATATATTTGTCTTCTAGTCTAAAATATGAGTTCGTCACGAAGAAAGTGTAAATATTGTAGTGATTTATTTTGTTATATTTGCGGTGTTTATATACCAAAAAACAAAAAGAAATATCACAGACTTTGTCAAGGAGACTTATGTTGAATATTTTGGTTTTAAAATGGACAAATTAGGTAAACCATGGGTTCCTAATAAAGTTTGTAAGTCCTGTGTTGAGTCTTTACGGTTGTGGAAAAAAGGTGAACGTTCTGGATTAGACTTTGGTATTCCTATGATCTGGATGGAGCCTACGAATCATTTAGATGATTGTTACTTTTGCGTAGTAGATGTTAAAGGTTTTAATCGAAATCGAACGTGGAGGTACCCAAACTTACAGTCTACGAAATGTCCGGTTCTACACAGTGAAAATCTCCCTCGGCCCATATACATTTCAAAAGTAATAATTCGCATGCCCTCAGAAACAATGATGTTACCAAATTCACAGAAATCGCGACCATCTACTAGTGGAAGTGAATGGGAAGGTGAAACATCTACGCAAAAGTTATTTTCTCAAAATGAACTCAGTGATTTAATACGTGATCTCAATTTATCAAAACAAGGATCAGAACTGTTAGCCTCAAGATTGAAAGAAAAAATTTATTGGCACCAACAGTAACAATTACAACATACAGAACGCGAGAAACAGAGTTATTACAATTTTTTAGTGAAAATGAAGGATTAGTGTATTGTAATGATATCGCGAAGCTGCTTATAGACATGGGTTTAAAAGAGTACAAATCTACTGAATGGCGCCTTTTTATTGATAGTTGCAAAAGAAGTTTAAAATGCGTCTTATTGCACAATGGAAATAAATTTGCATCAATTCCAATTGCCCATTCAACGAAACTCAAAGAAGAATATGAAAATGTAAAATTAGTTTTAGAGAAAATTAAATACTCTGAGCATCAATGGCCGATCTGTGTGGATTTAAAATGGTTAATTTTTACTTGGCCAACAAAGTGGATATACAAAATACCCTTGCTTTATTTGTATGTGGGATAGTAGAGCAAAGCAACTTCATTGGGAACAAGATGTTTGGCCTGGAAGAAATTCTTTAACTGTCGGTAAAGCCAACGTAATAAGGAGCCGCTGGTGAGCAGAGACAAAATCATACTTCCACCATTACATATTAAGTTAGGTATGATTAAGCAATTTGTAAAAGCGTTGAACAAAGACGAAAATTGTTTTAATTACATTTGCAGAAAATTTCCGAAGCTTAGTATGGAAAAATGGAAAAGTGGAATATTTGATGGTCCTCAAATACGGCAATTGATGAAAGACTCAGATTTTATCAAAGTTATGACTGTTCCGGAAAGTAAAGCTTGGAAAAGTTTTGTGTTGGTTGTCGAAAATTTCCTAGGTAACCATAAAGCAGCAAATTATGAAGAAATTGTGCAAAATATGCTGACAAACTTTCAGACTTTAGGAGCAAATATGAGTATTAAGTTACACTATCTCCGCAATCATCTAGATAAATTTCCGGATAATTTAGGAAATTATAGGGAGGAACAGGGAGAGCGGTTTCATCAAGATCTAAAAGTGATGGAAGAAAGGTATCAAGGTCGATAGGATTGTCACATGATGGCAGATTACTGCTGGTCTTTGAAAAGAGATTGTCCCCTGAAAAATTATAGAAGAAAAGCTCATAAAAGGCGTGTTATGGAAATATGAAATATATTTTCGACATTTTCCTCTTTATTTACTTCGATGTATCCGAATTTCTCAAAACATAACTGACATTATAAATATATCTGTTATTTTGTTTCTTGTTTTACGATTTTTGTTATGTAAAATGAAAATAAAGATTTAAAAAGAAATCAGAGCAAATCCTACAAAATCATTGATAGTTTCACGAATTGTGTGCATAAATAGACCCAAAATCATTTTCATATCTAGGGCAACAAAACCATTGTAGACCAGTGTTATCAAAAACATAAGTAATATAAAAATATTCTAGGTTATAATATCGAGAGATATACTAGAAAGAATAAATTAATAGATTCTGTCTGTATGTACATTTCAGTTTTCATTATCATAAATGATTTTCCGGAAAAATTGCGGAAATTGCGTGGAATAAAGCAGGCGTCAATATTGAATATTTGTATTGGAAAAGCGGGACCATTAAAACATTTTATGGTCCCAAATATTTATATCCATCATTCTATTCTATTTGGAAAACAGCATATATGTTGTTATATATCGATTTATGAGATAACATCGCAATCCTTTTATAGTATAAACGGTTGAATATTAATTTCACGCTTCCACTGATCTTACCCTTTTAGGATAACGCTGAAATTGATGTAATTAAAACAGAGAGTGAAAGTATTATTTCTGGGTGAAAGCACACAAAAAATATAATATACATTTTTTCATAACCAAAAGGGCATGGTTACGAGCAACTTGTACAGTCACATGGGTTTCCTCGGGCAAAAAACGGCCTTTTTTCAATAATTTTTTTTACATATAAAAAATGAAATATTTTAATGAAATTTTTTTATTTCAAAGATACATATTTAATAAACATTTTGTGAAATTTTCAAAAAAATATCAAAATGGCGGTCATTACGACGCCATTTCCGGCAGTCCCTCGGAAAAAAGGTGCCTTCGCGTTGTCAGCAGAACTTCTTTCAGGATCATCTGAAATAAAAATGAAAAATACGTGTTTTAGTAAAGACAATAAACTAGGTATTGGACGAAGGAAAAAAAATGAAAATTGGATTTTTGGCAGCCGTTTTTATAAAAAAATGCAAATTTCGATGAAAATTTCTCGACATTTTTTTTAAAAATAGTTGTAATTAAAAAAAAATCCTTCGTTCAAGACCTTGTAAATGATATCTCGAAGACCTGTGTAAAATTTTATCAAGATCGGTTGAGTAGTTCGCGAGAAATCTTGACAACCGACTTTGAAAACATAGTTTTGAGAAAAACGCGTTTAAAGTTTTAAGAGACAATAAAAGTGGGAAAAAATTTTTTTTCTAACTTACATTGAATCGTCGATTCCTGGGCCATAAAGTAGAGAACCTGCTGCAGCTGCAATGTCCAGGGCATCCTTTTGCTCCAGTCTATGACGAATCCTGGCTTCACGAGTCTCGCTGGTAGATTTCTTTTCGGCTGCGGTCACCCGGTTCTCATCCATGTTTCGGGCATATTCATGGGAATTTGGACCAAGTTTTAGGTCCATACCGTGCATAATTAATAATAATGCTGATATCCCTTCATTGAAAACACAAGCAGCGATTAATGCAGCATTTTGAACGATTATCGACCCAGCTGGAAGTATTTTGGGAGTAATTTTCCAAATCAACTGATTGAAACTTTCATTGTTATTTTGTGTAAATCCTCCAACACACCGATCCAGAAGCTCATCCTTACTCAGGTCTTCATAAATTGGTTTCATTGCAGTCAAAACATCATCTGGTAATGGAGTATATTGGTGTTTGAACGATGAGAGAGTACCTGATGCTGATACTCGCTGCCAGGTGCACCACGTGTCTGGATCTTCAGGGCAATTTTGATGCTGCGGGTTTTTGTCTGTAGAACTGTAGTAGTAGTAAGTTGCCCATATCGCATCCCTCATTTTATCAGCTGAATCACTGTTTCTTCTTATCGCTAAGCCGTAATATACAGTTAATTTGTCAATTAATTTACTAGTCAATTTACCTTTACCAAAAAGAATTTTTTTTTGAGTTTTTTTGCCATTGACTATTTTTTCCTCAACAGTTTCCTTCACTAAATCACGCAACCGGGTTCCCATCCTCTTCTGTACGTGGCCAACGCATTCTTTCTTGTTGACAACAAAGTTTTCACCATAAGGTTTGGCTTTGAGAATACCAGAGTATGTTTTAGAATCTGCATCTCCTATATAATTTACGTACCTCAAGCCTTGTTTTACAATAGAACGTTTAAATATTTCAATAATTGAAGATACTTCCATGTTTCCAGATGATCCAGTGTGATTGGCGGTACATTGTTCATTTTTGATGTGTTCTTCATTCCACGGTTCAGATTCTGACGTATCAAATTATTTTTTCCCAAGACTCACAAAGTTTGTATGAACATTTAATAATGACATCCAAGACTTTTCCTGAGTGATATCCGATTAGAGAACTGACACCATAAAGTGATGCAAAACCACGCTTTTTCCACGTCCCATCACCGGAGACAGTCACATCTGTCGTATCTTCCATGTTGTTTGCTAAACTTGCCAATTGCTTTTCCTCTGTAGCAGCAGAGGAGAACAGTTTCTCAGTAGCTATGGCAATACATTCATGTATTTTATTAATATAAAAGTCGTATGTTGATTGATTCAAAAAGGAGCTGCTTAGATCCATCAAACCGTAAAACTTCTTGCATCCAGCAAGACCCAAACCCAATACTCGCATAACAAAAATGAACCGCCGATTCAGTTCATACATTCTGCCAATTTGTTGACATGATAAAATATATTTTGGCATACATCGTTCACATTCTACCACAAGTTTAAATCCCAGACCGAATTTGGAGCATTGTTTAAAATTTACTTTTCCATTACAAAATATTTCTTCATCTCCACTTTCAATAATGTTTGAACACCGTACAAAACACGAAAGTGTATAAAAACCAGAGCAAAGTCAATGATCGAAAATTGTAGCGTGGCTTCCTCTGGCACGTGCTGTTTGTCATCGCCCTTTAATTTTTTGCCGACGTACTCGTGAAAGAATTATCATCTACCTCAGGATTTTTGGATTAAACGATTGTTTCCTCTTCTTAAGTCTATCTTTTCTACGAACACCTTCCGTTATCTGGGTTCTAGACACTTTAAACGGCATTTTTATCGAATAAAATTCACAACAAACACTTATGAACTCAAAATGAACTTCGTAGTTTAACGAGAAATCACCAAATGAAATATTTTCCAGTAGTTTACCTTATTATAAAGAAAAAAAGGGACAATAATTACGGCTAACAATAGATGAGCTGCAGCTGCGCTATACCTATTGCGCCCTCAGCCTATACCTGACCTCAAGCGTCCACCTTTTCAAGGCTGTATCTCCGAAACTATTAGCCGGATCAACTTGAAAATTTAGGACAATATTCTAGAGATGTTATAGAATTTAATAAAATAAAAAAAATTTTTCCATTTTTTGAAACCGTGAAACCCATGTAACCCCTTAAAGATGTGTGGAATATTGAGTATCCAGTCGAAATGTAGATCTTTTTCTTCAATTTGTACTAAAGAACATACTGGGTGATTCACGAGAGATCGTACATAGCTTAACTATAATTACAGTACACCATTGGGTATTCGAATCGACACATAGAATACGGGGTAACACTATTTGTTTTCTATATGCAGGCTGTGTTATGAATTTCGGTGGAATTTTTTAATTTCAATAAACATTGAACGCATGGAGCGATCTCCTCGATATTCCATACCAAAAATGACGTGGGTGATGTTGATAATACTGTTTGCAGACAAAAATATAATCCAGGGCCGGACTGAAAAAATGAGTTTTCTCCTTGAAATAATTAAACAAACGCCCTTCATATGAGTTTTCGAGAATTTTTGCACACGATCTTAATAAGTACGAATTGCTTTAAAAATTAACCCACAGCGGAAACTGTCGCATTCCATTTAAGTTTTTGTTGAGGCATGAAGTTATCCTCAATTAACTCTTTTTTTATTTGGAAAAGCTTTGCCAAAATGTAACTCACGTTCCTACTAACAATTCAGCAGTGGGCGAAAATACTTCAGCTTATCTTCTCCCCATAGAATGAATTTAAAGAAGAATTACAGGAGCGTATTCCGAAAATCATTCTTCAAATTTTTTATTGAAATAATACGTTGTGCGTTCATGTGTCCCAAAAAGTTTTTCCAATACTATGAAAATAACAAAACAATCTTTTCTTTGCAAGCGTTACAGTCGATTAAAGCAGTGTCTGAACAAACAAACAATCCCTAAGTGACATTTCGATTAACATCTTGAATATAATTAATGCATCGTTTAAAATATATCAATCGAAGACGAATATTTCCAGCTGATGAAAACTCATAATAAAAATGGAAAATTTATTGGACAACGGATTCATTTGAAACAGCTCAACCACTAACATTACAAGGACATCTCAAAACAATAAGTTACTATATGCGAGATTTCGCAATGTATAGACACATCGAACAAACTTATTTTTCAAGGGACGATATTCAACCTTCCGAAGAATGTTAAATATCCTCCCTTGAAGGAGCTAGTTTTCCGATCTACCCTCCACAATCACCGCTAACCGGGGCCACAGGGAAGTGGTACAGCACAGTCAGATGCCACGAATAGGAACAATGGACTGCAGTTTCAGTCTCGTTTGACCTCGTCAGCATTGTCTACCCATTCGCAGCACAAAGCTAGCCGTTACCTACTCATCTCAATTCGTTGGAGCGAACGCAATAATGTAAATAACACTGCGCCCCCCAACGAACCGAAACAGAGGCTACCTCACCAACGCCCCGCGAAACGGCGAATAGAAAGAGCAGATAAAACAGGAAAGCGTAAAGTGGTCACACTAATTCGATAACATACCGCCATGCGACACTCACGTATCAGAGCAGATAAAACAGGAAAGCGTAAAGTGGTCACACTAATTCGATAACATACCGCCATGCGACACTCACGTATCAGACAAAAGCGGCCGTCCAAGCACCGACGCTCCTCATTTCCATGTGGTTTACAACCAAGCATACACAAACATCTCGAAACAAAAAGTTACTATACGGAAGATTTCGCAATGTGTAGACACATCGAAGAAAATCGAAATCGAAGATTATGGAGGGTAGATTGGAAAACTAGCTCCTTCAAGGGAGGATATTTAACATTCTCCGGAAGGTTGAATATCGCTCCATGAAAAATTCTCTTCGATGTCTACAAGCGTAATCTCGCATATAGCCTTTTGTTTCGAATGGGTAGACAATGCTGACGAGGTCAAACGAGACCGAAACTGAGTCCATTGGTCCTATTCGTGACATCTGACCGTGCTGTACCACTTCCCAGTGGCCCCAGTTAGCGGTGATTACGAAGGGTAGATCGGAAAACTAGCTCCTTCAAGGAAGAAGATTTAACATTCTTCGGAAGGTTGAATATCGTTCCTTAAAGAATAATTTTCTTCGAAACATTACAAGGAATTACTAACAAAAAATTAATTCAAAAAAATGTCACAAAAAATTTTCTAAATTCACTAGATGTCCAACTGATTTTCTTATAACATTCAGTTGATTTCAAGTAAAATCGCAACCTTCCTCAATTCTTCGGAGTAGGTTTGATTTCTCCAGGTCAACTTTTTCTTCACCATTATGATGATATTTGTCGACTGTCAAAATTTTTTCGAAAATTTTTCTTTGAATTAAACAAGATCCACGAAGAAATAATATATGGGCGATGTTCACCCAAATTATTGGTTCCATAATGATTCTAAAACATCTATAGATCATAATCGGCATCACTTGGAAGACTGAACCTGGCTATCGGGGCTCTCTCGGTCAAACAGAGAGGGAATTGTTCTGTTGAGTTTGAATATTGAGGGGTTTTTGCAATTATACTTCAAAATTGGCAGGCAAGAACAAGGAAGTGATTATGTTTCAGGAGACTCACACTGCGACGGAAGAACATCTCCGCGAAAGACGAAATATCGCAGGTTATGTACTATTTGATTATCTCCTCAGTTTTTTTATGACCTTGCTTGCTATGTAAAATCTCTTCTTAGATTTGTTTAGACATATAAGATGTATGATTGTTGAAGTATTTTTCTGCTGATTTTCTTTTTCCATTGTTACAGATTCATTTCTCAAACCCCCTTCCTTCCACCCTTGTTTCCGTTTGGAAATTATGAAATGCAAGAGAGAATGAAGCGGCTAAGCAGGAAAATCTTTGGTACTCTTTATGTACACACGACACTAACACAACATAAACAGACAAGTTTTTGCTAGTACAATAGCGACAGGGAAACGAGTTTTTTCCTCAGGTTTTTTTCACTTCTTCATTGAATCATATACAAGATAGTATGGGTCCCCTGTTACATTTCCCTTTTATAGTAGACACCCTGAATATATATATAGTTGGTTTTACCCCGACGAGTTGCCCATATAAATGTTCATGCAATCAAACTGATTTCATGAAAAAATATAAATCCACCACCCGGTAATTAATACCATTGCCAGGCAATGATTATAATCAAAACATATCCTGGAATAATTATATATTAGGATAACGTTAAATGTTATGAGAATATATCAATCTACCAGAATATATACATACTATAGCATCATCAGACATGATATCAATGTACCAACGAGTAGTGTCAGAGGCTTTCTCCCCGGAAAAATCCAGTGTACGGACCTTATTCAAGTAACACTGAATATTTCTCATTAATAGTTTCCTTTGTGTGAAGTGGTGAACAATCGAATAGAATACTGCTCTGAATATAAATATAACAAAATTGTCAGTTAATTATATTACATTAATATAAACAAATAAATAAAATATGAAATGAGATTCTGAGCAGTATAAACTAAAGAGAAAACCTATGACTCTACCTCATTATTTTTTTCGGAAAGAAACCTACGAAGAATATTACAAGATTTGATGACTGTTATCTTTTGTAACTGTTCAAACAAATTTTTCTTCAGACCCAAAATCTCAATACTTTTGTGAAGATTCCTAGGAATAACACCTGTTGTGGAAATAATAATCGGTAGAATAAATATTCTCTTCATTTTCCACATTTTTTCAATCTCGTCGCCAAGCATCATATATTTAGAAATTTTTTCATTGTATTTATTTTGTATATTAAGTGTGCCGGGTATAGCAATATCAATTATATATGTTATTTCATTCTGTTTATCATTAAGAGTGATATCTGGTCTATTGTGTTTTACAGCTCTGTTGCAAAGAATTGTTTTATCAAATTAAAGTTTATATTTGTCATTTTCACAAATAATCTCAGGTTCATATTTGTGAATTTTTTTTCTTTTGGGAATTAGGTCATGTTTAATTCCTAGATTAAAATGAATAATATTAGCGACGGCATTATGTCTTTCTAAATAATCTGTTGAAGCAAGGACTGAGCAAGATGATAATATATGAAAAACTGTTTCTGAAGAACAGAAACATCTACGGCAAGAATCATCTATATTTTGTTTGATGATGTGTTTTCTATAATTCCTCGTGAAAACAACCTGATCCTGGATCGCAATTGCCAAGCCTTCTGTTTCAGCAAACAATTCACCAGATACTAACCATTTATTCGATGCGATTTCATCAATATAATCATTTTTAAATTCTTTAGGGTGCTTTCAGTGTAATTCCTTCTGCATCCAACTTTCTCTTTTAGAATTATCATCAAATATATCAAAATCTACCTTTTGCATTGTCAAGTTCAGAGGTGTAAGATTATAATCTGAAGCAACAACAATATCATGTAATTTAGACGTTCTCTGTTTATCATGAAAATGGGAACGTAGATGAAAAATCTGTTTACTATGAATATTATTCAAATCAGTTAATCCACGACCTCCAAGATGTCAAGGTAGTGTAACTCTCTGAACAGCTGACTTTGGGTGGTGCTTATGATATTTACAGAGCATCATATATATATATATATATATATATATATATATATATATATATATATATATATATATATATATATATATATATATATATATATATATATTTTTATTTATTTTTACAAAATGATTCACAAAAATTTGAATAATTGTATCTACAATGAGGAAATGTAACAGGGAACCAAACTATCTTGTAGTAAGTTCTGTATTCCACAGATCTGTCAAAATTTTTACTCATAAATGTCCCTGCTAATCACGACTCTCAACCAAAGGAAATTGGAAGAAAGCATTATCAGTATTGACAGATCTGTGGAATAAAGAATTAATTCCTCGATGATTTACTTATTCAGTCATTGAAATTTCCGATTTAGTCTCAAATTATCATCAAATTCTATTAAATATGATTTATGAACAATCACTATGCTGTTATGATGTTGGTGATCCTGATATAAATGTTATCAAATGCTGGAAGAAATTTTACAAAGCAAAATATACCATATAAAAGAATCAGTGGAATAACTGAACTCATTCACATTGAAATCATGCTGGAAAAAGTGGCCTATTCTGCCTGCGGAAAATGACGAACAATCTGTAGAAATTCAAACTTTATCTGCAAACATTGCTGAAATCACGAATGGAAAAGGAGGAGATGGGTTCGAACAAATAGAATGAAGTGACGTTTAGGAATTGCTTGAATCACAACATAAAGAGGATTTGGACTTGGAGGAAATGTTAAATTTACAGCCTATGGAAGTTGAGGCTTCAACAAATACTGGAAACTTGACATCCAATATGAAAAATCTTAGTGGGGGTTTAAGAATGGCAAATGAGCTTTGTGGTTTCTCACAATTTCTTCTATGGAACGAATTCTTATTTTTAAGATGGAAATTGCTAATACCACTGCTGAATATCAGTCTCAATTGAAGCAGCTTTTAAAAACTGCCAAACATTACAAAATTCTCTGAACGTATCTTCTATAATCCCATATTTGTTTGTATTTTCGGAACATATACCCCGCGAATGAAGAGCATTATACTGTATAATCTCTATTCCAACTTCCAAATTAGGATAAATATTCTGCCAAATGAAAGAACTATCATCAAAACTACTCTTGTTTCAAAAGAAAATTCTATAGGGTGCACCCGAGAAAACCCGACAATTTTTTCCGTTATAGCTTTCACAATTTCAGAGCTAGCTAATTCGTTCTTGCTTCATTAGAAAAGCAAAAGACTAGATTTTTCAGATTGAATCGAAATTTCACTTTCGGTGAAATCCAATATGACTGACTCATTCGAAAATGAGCAATATTTCAAGATAGCTGAAACGTTTTTTTTTCCACTTAAGAATTCGAATGGCACATTCAGTCGATAATTCAGGCTTTTCTGATCAATTTGATATATTGATCTTGAAAATATTCCAAGAATTGGTAGAAAGGTAGCGTGAAGAATTTTTCTCATTCTGATTTTCAACTGAAATCGAAATATTCTTTTCACCTCATGGCGTTGGCACTCCTGAAGTTGTTGTGTTTGTCATGGATGCTCTAGGAAGACAAAGAACCATTTCTTACTAAAACCAACATGAAATTTTATTTCCGTTCAATTATTAACAATTTTTCTGGCGTATCAGTAAAGTTCAACTGCGTCAAACTCGAATATTGATTCAGAATTGCGCCAATTTTCTTCAGTAATGTTTCTTTTTTTCACCATCATATGCACCTCCCGTTGTGGAACCTCTGCACATAGACTGCATGCATTGATTCTATGAAAAAAATAAATAAAAATAATGAAATGTCATCGAGTTTTAGACGAAATCTGGTTTGAACTCGAATTTTATCTTGATGTCGCGTGTTTTTGACGTCGCATAGATTAAGATCGGGACTATTTGGAGGCCATTGTTCTGGTTCGATGATATCGTCTACGCGTTGTCTTAGTTAATCCATGGTATGACATGTGGCTCCATCCTAAAATCAATTGAAATAAATTTTATTTTGATACATCTAATTCGGGACACTCTGTACACTGACGGCCAGTTGAGAGTAAGTAGCGTTTCTTTGTGATGTAGTACTGGTTGTTCATTTCTTTGACAAACGTTGTCAGAAGAATATGGAAAAAATTGTAGAATTCCAAAGAAGATCTGAACCGACAAAAATCATTCAAAAAGCTACTCAATTTCTCAACCGTTCATTTTCAGCTGGTGGCAACTGTACTTATTCATGTCATACAAAAAACAGCAATCATTCACCTGCATGAAAGTGAACTGAGGAGATCGAGAATTATGTGACAATAATTTTCCGAATTTCATCTTATGCCTTCTTCTATACAAATGATATTTGATTTAAAGTTCCTCGAAATACCGGCAGAGACCATTATATGCCTGGAAAATGTTTGTCTTTCCCACTGCAAACGAATTAAAGGCACATTCCTCTTGATTTGTTCGTTTTTCCTTTAACGTGCTCTATTTATTTCGGCTAATGACACGCCGGGGAATTCTGTCACCTCACTAACCCGGGAATTTTGCCGAACCCCTCTCGTGTTAGACAGGACCGACAGCTTTACATCTCCTCTGAAGGATGGACACTCAAGCGATTCCCAGAATCCGAAAAATCGCACCGACTTTGTGGGGATTGAACCCAGGTAACTCTGTGTAGGAGACGAGCATTATATCCCACACGCCACCGAGCCGGCTTCCTCTTGATTTCATTCGTCGGAACACAAAATTTGTCATTCTGGCTGTTTTTTGGTGGTTTTCGTCTGTGGACCAGATATTTTCAATTTGCCTACGTCTAAATCTATTAAATAAATTTCTCCATCGCTCGAATCTGCGCTCTTTGACAGACAACTTGAGTTAATTGAAAATTATAGTGTCTCCAAAAACTCAATACCCAAATCGTGTCTTATTATTCTTCTGACAGGGGTTTTTGGAGATTTGGCATTTCTGAGACATTTGGGAAACAGTCATGAGTTCAGATAGGGCAGACTGCTAATGCAGAAACTCGTTGAATGTTATCCTGAAATTGACAATTGAGTTTGTAATACAAAAAATTAAGAGTTGATGTTTGAAACAGATTATGAAAAAGGCGAGTACCTGTGTCCTTACAGTTCTAGCTGCACCAGTTCCTGGTCTTGTTCCTAATGACCCTGTTGCCCAAAAAATTTCCTCAAGAGCATAGATTGTACGTCTTTTTTAAGTAAGGGCTGGAAGTTGGCGTAATATTTGTCTAGCAGTACAGCCACGCACTAATGAACATTCAATTAAACGCTTATTCTCATTTGTTTAAACCATTGTTAACAATTTCTTACTTCAAAAACAAGCAACACCAAGATAAAATTCGAGTTCAAACCAGATGTCGTCTGAAACTCAATGACATTTCATTATTTTGGTTTATCATAGAGTTAATGCATGCAGTCTATGTTCAGAGGTTTCACAACGGGAGGTACATATGATGGTGGAAAAAAGAAACATTATTGACTACGATTGGCACAATTCTGAATCAATATTCGAATTCGACCCCTCAAAATGATGGAAAAGGTTCAATCTAGTGATTGAATTACGCAGTTGATTCATTAGGACCGCTAAAACTTCTTTAATGCGCTGGGAAAAATTCTAGTATTTGAGGAAGTCGGCCATTTTGAATTCGAACGGAAATCAAGTTTTTGGTTGGTTTTGGTGAAATATGAAATATATATATTTTCAAGATCAATATGTCAAGTTGTTTAGAAAAGACTGAATTATCGACTGGATGCCCCATTCGAATTTTTTAGGAGAAAAAAACGTTCGAGCGATCTTAAAATATTGCTCATTTTCGAATGAGTCAGCCATATTGGGTACCTATTCCTTTGGCTTTCCAATGAAGCAAGAACAAATGATCCAGCTCTAATATTGCGAGCAAAAATTGTCCAGTTTTCTCTGGCGCACCCTATATAACTGAAGAAAAAATTGAGATCCCATTGTTATCTCTAAGAAGAATGAATTGGTTGTTTCTATAATCTTGGCAAGATTGAGCTTGAGTATTTTGCCGATTAGTTTGCTTCTTAGTGATACGAGGCATTCAGATTGTAACATCACCTACGGAGGTCCCTTACTTCCTTAGATATATCAGCAAAACAAGTTTTTGAATTTTCCCTTTTTCCATTCAATAATGAAATTATGTCTTTCACTAGAGTTTAGACTTTTGCTTTGTCGATAGACTTTTCACCCAAATTTATAGTTAGGTAAAAAGAATAATAAATCATGAAGACTACGATGATGAAACGGCATCTAATAAAGTTCGTGCTTTTGAACCTGAAGAGCTATTTTCGTCCCTGCAATCGTTGATTAATTCTGAGCTTTCAATTATGCTCTGAAAACTCCGCTTGAATCTTAATATCGATTGATATTGCTTCGCGCACCGTGTCTTACAGATACTTCTTAATTTTAATTATTATTGGAAAAAAACTTATTTCTCTTAGAAAATGATTGAAAAAACTTCTTACTTCACTTATAACCCCCACTGCTTTTCAAATAGCTAGCACATTGCTTGATTTAGAGCCTAAGCACACGGCGTATTTTCAACGCGCCGACGACGAGCAGATTACGCGCGTATACGCGATTCAAACTAAATTGGATCGCTACCTTGTAACTTAAGCACGCGTGGCGATCGCGAAACGTGCCTCTACTGCGCGTATACGCGCAGATACAGCGTAAAAGACGCGCTGTAGTCGCTCGTAACTTTTGCGTTTTGATCAAAGACTCCTCTTATTCAGTTGTACAGTGTTGTCTGTTGGGACAACAATGCTTACGTTGGCTTTAGTACTTCTTTTGAAAAGGAAAAAAGTAAACGTAGAGGCGATGGTGCAATTGTCGCGTGAGTCCTCTCCTCTCCTGCACCCCTACTTCTCTCCTTTGTACGCGAGTTTGAAGCTACATATTGTAGCATCTATGCAAACGGCATAAACAGCCATACAACCGATCGCTTTTCAACTGTTTTATTTCTACAAGTTTAGATGATAGCGCGAGGGCATGATAAAGAATACGTACAAAAGTACATAAATTACAAAAAGCTGGGGTATCACTTCTTCGGGACTGACTAGAGCTCATTTTATTGTGTGAAGGGTGTTAATGTTATGGTAAATAGTTTCATAAGAATAATACAAGAACAGGTTAAAAATGTCAATATATTAAAAAAAAGTTAGGACAAATAATCCCTGGATTACTAATGCTTTGATTGTGGTCAATAAATGAACGAAATAAAGTATACAAGAGACGAGAAAGGGATAAAGATGAAAGATTATGTAACGAATTTAGGAGATGTAGAAACAAGCTTAACAACCTAACTAAAATTGTCAAGAAAGAATTTTATACCAATATATTAAAACTAAACTGGCTCGGTGGCGTATGGGATATGATGCTCGTCTCCTACGCAGAGTTACCTGGGTTCAATCCCCACAAAGCCGGTGCGATTTTTCGGATTCTGGGAATCGCTTGAGTGTCCATCTTTCGGAGGAGATGTAAAGGTGTCGGTCCTGTCTAACAGAGATGTGTTGGACATTAACGATCCCTTCCCTCGACACGAGAGGGGTTCGGCAAAATTCCCGGGTTAGTGAGGTGACAGAATTCCCCGGCGTGTCATTAGCCGAAAGGCAGAAACAGAGCACGATAAAGGAAAAACAAACAAACAATATTAACATTTGAATTGTGGAGGCCGTTACTTGATGTAGATCCATGATATAAATGAGATAAAAGACACAAGGTTTAACTTTAATCTACACTTTATTTGAAAAAATTCGACGACGTTTCGCTGACACAGCAGCTTTATCAAGAATGAAAAACAGAATGAAGAGTATGGTATTATAAACAAATCGTAGAACAAGTTGGATGAATAACAGGAAAATCCACACCGAGCCATTGTACAGTTAGTATGAAACGTAATAAAAACTAATTAAACAAGTTAAGTAGGGGTGAGTAATTCACATCTACCTGTTCATTCAAATGCTTGTCCGAATGTTTGTATCTATTTATTTCTAATGCTTCTAGGAGATCTAATTTTGAACTTTTGATTTTATATGTAATATGTCGAAGTTTTTATTTAATGATGGTTTTCTTTTATTAGGTGGTTTGAGTAATTTGAATATGATTCATTTTTATCGAAGCTACGTTTATGTTCAGATGTTGTTAGGCCAAAACTCCTACCGATATAAATTTTATCACAAGAACCGCAATTGAGTTTATAGATTCCTGATTTACTTGATTTTTCAACACGAGATTTATTATTTTAATATGTTTACCTAAGTTATTAGAAGTTTTGAAAGTTATATTAAGATTTTGTTTGACGAGAAAGGATTTAATATTTGTACTTGCAGAACCGCAGACTGTTAAACTGATGAATATTTTATAGTCTTTATGAATAGGATATACTTCATTTATTGCTTTCTTATACAGTTTTTTACGAATGATTAGATCTATCATATCCGGATTATATGAATTATTAATGACTATCTGTTTGATGATGTTTAACTCTTTATTATAATCTTCTACTGATAAAGGTAAATTGAGTAACCGATGTACCATGCTGTTTAAAGCTGCAACTTTGTGTTGAATTGGATGTAATGAGTAGTTATGTATAATTGTATCAGTATGTATTGGTTTTCGAAAGACCGAAAAACATGGTTATTATTTCGTTTAGTGATTTTCAAAACCATTTTCACTACTGTAATAGATGTACAACATCTATTACAGTAGTGAAAATGGTTTGATCATGGGAAATCCTTTGAGTCCACTTTTAGCAGAAATTTTTATGAATAATATTGAACAGAAAATTCATACACATTCACTCATTTTCAAATTTCTTTATTGGTATAGATATGTTGACGACATCTTAGTATGTTTCATTGGAACTACTCGTCAATTAGACTTATTTCTTAATTTCATTAATTCCATCCATTTGAACATTAAATTCACGATAGAAATTGAACAGAACAATTGCATTAATTCTTTGGACTTGAAAATCACTAAACGAAATAATAACCATGATTTTTCGGTCTTTCGTAAACCAACACATACTGATACAATTATACGTAACTACTCATTACATCCAATTCAACACAAAGTTGCAGCTTTAAACAGCATGGTACATCGGTTACTCAATTTACTTTTATCAGTAGAAGATTATAATAAAGAGTTAAACAACATCAAACAAATAGTCATTAATACTTCATATAATCCGGATATGATAGATCTAATCATTCGTAAAAACTGTATCAGAAAGCAATAAATGAAGTATATCCTATTCATAAAGACTATAAAATATTCAACAGTTTAACATTCTGCGGTTCTGCAAGTACAAATATTAAATCCTTTCTCGTCAAACAAAATCTTAATATAACTTTCAAAACTTCTAATAACTTAGGTAAACATATTGAAAATAATAAATCTCGTGTTGAAAAATCAAGTAAATCAGGAATCTATAAACTCAATTGCGGTTCTTGTGATAAAATTTATATCGGTAGGACCTATAGGAGTTTTGGCATAAGAACATCTGGACATAAACGTAGCTTCGATAAAATAAATCTGATTCAAATTATTCAAACCACTTAATAAAAGAAAACCATTCATTCAATAAAAACTTTGACATATTACATAAAAATCAAAAAGTTTGAAATTAGATCTCCTAGAAGCATTAGAAATAAATAGATATAAACATTCGGACAAGCTTTTGAATGAGCAGGTAGATGTGAATTATTCACCCCTACTTAGCTTGTTTAATTAGTTTTTATTACCTTTCATACTAACTGTACAATGGCTCGGTGTGGATTTTCCTGTTATTCATCCAACTTGTTCTACGATTTGTTTATAATACCATACTCTTCATTCTGTTTTTCATTCTTGATAAAGCTGCTGTGTCAGCGAAACGTCGTCGAATTTTTTCAAATAAAGTGTAGATTAAAGTTAAACCTTGTGTTTTTTATCTCATTTAAACAATATTAAAACTAACTGACGGTAGCGCCAGTCAGGTGTGGAGGATGGTCTCTGAACTTTGTCCAAAAAAAAAGAAAACTCAAAGAAAGCACTATCCAATTAAATCTAATTAATAGAACGGTTGAAAATGTTATGGAGGTTGCACTGTCCTTTAATGACTTTTTCACGAGTATTGGCGAAAATTCGACGCACGAAATACGTAATAAATTCAAGAAGGTTAAAGAATACCCAAGTTTTCCAAATCCTGAGTGGGGTGATCAGTTGCAACTCCTTCAAATCACGAAGAAATATATAATATAATATCCAATTTAAGAAATGAAAAAATTGTGGGGTAGACGGTTCAACTGCTGGGGTTCTGAAGATTGGAATATCTCATTTGGTGTCTCCAGTCAACCATATGGTCAACATGATTTTAAAATCGGGTGTTTTTCCTATTGAACTGAAAGTAGCGGTAGTTATTTATTTATTTATCGTATGGCACATCTAGTAGCGGTGGTTATCTCAATTCATAAGCGTGGACAAATAGATGAATGCGACAACTACAGACCGATCTCGTTAATCTCTGTTTGGGCTAATATTGTTGGGAGGGTTATCAGAAATAGATAGTTTGTATTTGTGAATAAGCATCATGTCTGACCATCAGTATGGGTTCAGAGAAAATATTTCTACACAGGACGCTATCACCGACCTAAATGAAAAGATCTATAAGAATTTCACTGAAGAGTTTCCCTATGCATTTTGGTGTATTTGGCGAAGGCTTGGGACACAGTAGATCATGACATCTTAATCAAATTATTGGTGAACCTTGGTTTTGGGACGACGGTCACTCAACTATTGCGGAGCTACTTCAGTAATAGAAAACAGATGGTAAGGGTAAAGGGTGTATATAGCAGAATGTCTGCCATTGAGTGTAGTGTACCTCAGAGTACGGTTCTGGGACCACTGGTGTTCTCATTGTACGTAAATGACTTATTGTCTTTGACATCCAGGGGTCACATCATCAATTTCGCTGACGATACTGCAATTTTTTATTCAGGTTGAAATTTGTGAACATCGAAAACTAGATGGAAGAACGTTTACCAACAATAAATTTTTCAAAAACAAAGTGTATCCCATTTGTCGTAAGCACTCGTAGTCTGCCAGAGAACACACCCTTGACAGTAGCCGATAGAAAGACAACCTCGTTTCTCTCGTTCCTTAATTGGGAAAATCATTCTTAAACTTGGTGCAGAAGCTTAGGGGGCTGATATCAAAAATTGAATATCTTTCTAGTATGTTTGAATTACAATAAATAAAAATTATATATTATGCACTCGTAAAGTCACAACTGCATTAAAGCATCATTGCCTGGGGTGGTGCTTATAATAATGTTATTGAAAAAAATGAAGTTCAACAAAAGAGGATACTAAGAGTAATGCATGGAAAAGGGATCACCTATTCTTCTGATTCACTATATAAGCTAGCCAGGGTATTTGGCGTTGGACAACTATTCTGTTACTCGGTGCCGGTGCTCTTGAAGAATAATATTGAGATGTATAATATTATATCTCATAATAGAGGCACTCGGTATGGTTGGAACTCTACCTCAGTACCTAAGGTCAGACTGGCGAAATGTCAGAGAAATTGTTATTACCTGGGACCGAGAACATAATGAACTTCCACTTGAACTTAAAATTGTCGTAAATTAGAAAGCATTTAAAAAAGTTCTGGTTACGAAGTAAAAATAGGAATTGATATAAAAATTATTCGTTCCTTTAGTAAAAAAAGTAGTATTGATGATGAGGGAATTGGGGTTTAGTAAATAAACATTCATTATATAGATACTTTGAATTGTTAGCTTGAAAACTCGCCACAGGTATGTACCTTTGCCAGAAATTATGTAACCTTCAGTCGTAAGTAGCTAGTTTTAAGGTGGATCTATTTATAAGTTTATTTGATTGTTCATATTTATTTTTACCTGTATTATTTTAGGACAAAAGAATGTTAATATTATTGTTTATTATTGTGGACTTATGCAATATCTCTGGATATAATTTACCTTTCCCAGATTCAAGAATCACAGAGAATAGACTCGATTACAATATACCCGACATTAATTTTCTTACTATCCTACATGTATTGAGAATTACAGTTTTTTGCATTTCTATATAAATATTCTTATACAATTGTAATTTCTTAAGGCTATGACTTTTGGGTATTAACCCAGTTGAAGAAATGATGACAGAAACGATATCTATTTCATCGAGGTGCACATCTGCTTGATCTCAACACCAAGGTTTGTGTATTTGGACTTTTTCTCCTGGAACTTGTTCATCACGTTGTTATCATTCAGTATGGCGACAATACGGGCGCCTGTTGATACTTGTAATATGGCTGGATGGTATTCAGATGTCCGTACTTGTGTGCAAGTTTCTGATGGATAATGTTGCACACTTGATTATGCCATGCCTGTGAAGATAGTCCGCATTGGCCAGTTGTTCGCAGCCGGACGTAATATGCAGTCTCCGATCTTATATGGCATTTTCTGTACTACCTTAATTTTGAATTTTTTGTAGTTGTTTGTAACGATCTTGAATAGCCATAAGGAATCCTTCTGTTTCCGCGAATAGTTCTCCTTTTATCAACCATGTGTTGGAGTCTTCTTTGTAGATGTGTGTTTGATTAATCTCATGGTGATGTCGTCCATGCAATTTCTTTCTTGACCATTGCTCTTGTTTTTCAGTATCAGATAGGAACGGTAGATTCAGCAAGTCATCCCGGGTAGCAAGATCCAAAGGTGTATATCCCTTATCAGCCAACGATATCACTCTATGGAGGTCAGAAGTGCGAGCATTCGCAGGGAAGAATTCTCTGAGTTTCAAACTGTTCGGTGTGTAAATTGACAACATCCATCAATCCGCGTTCTCCTTCTTTCCGCTTCAAAGTTGTTCTTATCACAGACAATTTTGGATGATGACTATTTTACTTAGTCATCATCATTCGGGTCTTCCTTTAAATATCATCCAGTTTTGTCTTAGTCCATCTGATTATTCCAAATAAGTAAAGCAACACTGGAACGGCGTAGGTGTTGATTGCCTTGACTAGAATGCCCGAGTTCAACATTGATTTCAGCACAGTCTTCAATCGCTGACTGTATTCGAAACGAATCTTCTCCTGTGACTGTTTTTGGTCTAGCAATCTGGCTTGTTGGTATCCCAGATATTTGTAAGTTTCGCTATACCTCATACACTTTCTAATATCACCATTTGGAAGATGCGTTTCACCATCTATGACTTTCCCCTGTTTGAATGTTCAGGGTCTTACATTTTCAATTCAGAATTTCATATGACATCTGCCGAGAACTCTGCAGTTTTCAGCAGATTATCTTACTATAATATGACAGTTTTCAGCGATTATCCAATTGTCCTGTTCTATTAAGCATTGAAGACAATGGGTTCATAACCAAACAGTACCATAGTGAACACAAAGACTCTCCTTGAAAAATTCCACGACGTATGGGTATCTCGTCGGCTTTAATTGACTTATTGTTCATGTTGACCTGCAAAGACGTACGCCAGTGTGTCATTGTTGTCTTAAAGAATTCTACCAGGCTTGGATGAATTTTGTATATCTGCAATACTTCGACAAGCCAATAATGGGCTGTACTATCGAATGCCTTCAGATAATCGAGAAAAGCTGAATGAACATTCCGATGCCCTACGTGTGCCTGTTTCATTATCTCAGAGTCGATGGTGTGTTGTTCCTTGCACCCGTGGTGTTTCTTTCTGCATCCTTTCTGCTCCTCATCTAATATAGTGTTGTCGTCAAGGTGTTTGTATATTCGATTTGATATGCTTGAGGTGAGTATTTTGTGAAGTGTTGGCAGGCAAGTGATTGGCCTATATTGAGACGGATCCTGTGTTCTATCGTTCTTAGGTTGCATATATTTTAGGCCTTGTGTTAGGAAAGTTGGTGTTTCCCTGGGATGTTGAAGAACATACGTGGGCAGTATCGCTAGAGCTCTATGGAGCTTATCAAACTTCTTGTACCAGAAGTTATGGATATTATTTATACCTGTGGCGTTCCAGTTATTGGTTACGTTAGTTCTTCGAAGTCCATATGATATGTTTTTGCTGTTCGCAGTTTTGTTATTTCCCTTATGAAAATTGGCTGCGTTTTGGAGGAACCTTTGGTTTTGGTGTTTCCTTTCAGTACACTTGACGTATCTTGAAAGCCTTTTTGCTTTTGCTTGGAGTTTCTGTTTCAAAGTGTCCATATACACGTCGATGTGTTGTTTGTGATCAGGGTGTTTTATGTTCGTACCATTTTTCAAGCGCCTTGAGGGTTTTCTGTTTCTCAGGAATTCTGTGAGGCGACCGATTTATGCTCTATTATTATCAATATCCTTCTCCAGTCGTTTTTGCAATGGTGGTTTTCTTACGCTTTTTGGCTCAGCTTGAATCAGAGTTGTGGAGATTTGCTGTTTGTGAAGTCGAAGAACTGCTACTGCTCCACAGTAAATCAAAGTGTGAATCTTCTCCAAGGTGTTCTGGTCGGTATATTCTTCAAACATTGAGTTTGCGCTTGCTAGGATAATATTGGTGTTCTTGTTCGTCTTGAGTTTGGGCAGTTTAGGTCTTTTAGTTGGGTTACTACCACTGAATTCAGTTATTGCTCTGTTGAGTTCCGATCTTGCTAAATACATATATTCGTCCTTCTGATTCTGCTCAGGAGGGCGTTCCATGTTAATATTCGTTTCCGTGGCTTCGATGTTATCTGTAACACTTTCACTGACTCCGGCAGGTATACCTTTATGAGTATCATTTTCACTTCTGAGCTCCATTATATCCTCTTATCGTATGCTTTGCAGCGTTTCTGAAAAAAGTAGCCGTTTTTAACGATTGTTCTTCGTTGATCTGAAATTCTCTGCTCGGATATGTGCTGTAATTCCGGATATTTTTCTACGAACGCAAGATGTAACGCGTATATGTATGCTGTCATTTCCGATTCCAAGTTTGTAATCTTGTAATACTAACGCATAATGAAGGAATTCATTTCTGGGGTCCACTTCATGCGTTTCCTAGGGAGTCCGGCTCTCGTGGTCGTAAGCATAATGGCTTGCGCCACCGTTGAAACATCAAGAGTCGGTTGGGAGGTATTGATGTTGTTTTCCACTTGGTTTTGTGTTGCAGTATCCCTACTCGATATCACGCTGCTTCCGTCGCTAACCGAGGAGGAGTGTGACTCACTTTCCGAACAAGACCCTCTTCCTAAATCTTGAACGCGACAAGAGGTTATGGTGGTACAATGTCGATTCACCCGTTTATTCCTTAGATTGTACATCATTGGATAAGTTGCATTTTATACCTCCTGCCAGGTTCAGCTTGGGTACCTCGGGTTCGCTAAGCCCGTACTCAGAAACAATGTTCCTGAGTCATTGAGATATTATTATTATTATTATTAATTCATGTGACATATTTTCTCTCATCAGTGATGTTAGAATAAATGCTATACCCAAGAAATTCAATAAATTTTCACTTCACATAATACTAACGTATACCATAAAATATTACACGTAGAAAACGTTTAAAAAACTGAAAAGCCATCAAATACAGCCTTTCACAGCCGTAAGGATCCAAATATACAGTGCTTCCTTCGAAGAATATGATCTTCCGAAAATTGAAGCCACCTCATATAAATAGTCATTTCGAAAGAATATCGCGACTTCCTGTCAATGACCGCTAGTCGGGACGCCATATTTCGAATTTATGCCGCAGTATATAACGTCGATTCACACTCGATAGCCGTTTTTGCTGTACTGCCGAAATGGCAAAATACGAGTTTTATTGCAGAATCGAAACGACCCGTGCATATGGTCGATCGATATGCTCGCTAAATAATCCGCTACGGGATCCTCGACGTCCTTTTCATTTTCTTCTATCCGCAGTCCATTGGAAAACGCCATTATTCGGTGTCTACCGTTGCTTTTTTCCGATTGGATTCAATCTGTTGGAGTTCTAGCACGTTCGCTTTCTGCACTCTCTGATTTCACGATGTTCCTTAGAAATAAATGAATAACTGGTGGGCTGAAAGTTCGTAGTTGAACAATGTGAAACACATTTTTATGGTGAAATTCAATTCTTTTTCAATATCAGGGTGTTACATGATAGTCACAACAAGGGAATAGATCTACGTGCAATTTTGAGAAAAAAATTCATATGAATCGGTTATTTCCTCAAATCTCCTGCAGTTCTCGAAATATTCTGCCCAAATTTAGAATGCAAGCTATTTTTACTTCAAACAGTGCGTGATAATATGCGAAGAAAGACAGAGGCCTGTATTCTTGAAGGTGGGGACACTTTCAGCAATTTATTCAAATTTTAATTATTCTCTTTTTTAGTTTGATATTGAATAAGTAAGTATAAGTTGAATCTCGGAAGACGAGCTATCAAAATAAATGCAAATTTTGGGCATACCTATCGAGTATTTCTATTATTTTTTATTCAGCGAATAACATACAATTCAAATAATTCAAATTCAATAATTTCTCACTCGAAAACGGTTGGAGATACGAAAAAATTACAAGGATCAAAAAAGTTTCTAAATTGAATGAAGGTGACGAAAATTGATTTGACGCTGATCAGTGGCGTTTTGCAAAAAAGTTTGAAAGGGCAAAAGAAGACCTGGCTCCGGAAAAGAAAACACCTTGTAGATTCTAGTCTAAATTTAGGATGTGTCATGATGGATGCTTTGAGAAATAGCGTGCATTCCAAATTTGGGCTGACTATCTCAAAAACGGCTGGAGTTTTGAAGAAAAAACCAATTCTTTCCGGAAATTTCAACACCCTGTGACTCCGTAACAAGCTTTTGCGGACTTCTGTTTATATAAACTTCATTTCTTGAAATTGCACGTAGATTTACCCCTCAAGTTGTGACATACTATTATGTAACACCTTGTAGTCACCTTCGAGGCAGATAGCGATCGTAGCCATCCATAATTTTTTAGATGCCATTTTTATAATAAGGTTTCTCTTTAACTTCACAATACGCTTCAGTTTCGGCGACTACCTGTTCTTTAGTCTTGAATTCTTTGCCTGCGAGCATCCTTTTATTCATTCATTTATTTTTATTCATTTATCAGTTTGGAGCAACAACAGGTGAATAAACACCCAGAAACTGTGCTCACAAATTATTCATATACTAAGTGTTTACATAATATAGAAAGATTTGAAACTATTTCAATGAAATTTTAAACAATAAACATATATATATATATATATATATATATATATATATATATATATATATATATATATATATATATATATATATATATATATACAGTGTGTTCAACGAAATTTGACCCCCCTATAACTCCGAAATGAGTAACATTAGCGAGAAACACCAAGACACCTCGATTTTTGTTTCGAGGGAGCATTTTCGAAATAATTCGAAACTTGTCAGATCAACCCCTACCCCCAGCAACCCTAATTTCAGAAATTCATCATAGGGAATAAGGGTCAGTGGCACCTTACTGTAAGGTCTGTCAATTCTTCATTCTGATTTGTCATTTTAGAATTTTAAATTAACATACAGGGTGTCCCAACCGAGGTAAAGTTGAATTCCTGCAAATCCCAAATACTAAATGAAATAGATTTATTTTGGCATAATGCAAGCGCAGGTTTATGCTCGGTCTAGAAAACGACCTACACTTGTGAATTTGGAGTTGGTGCAATCAACCCCTAATTCCAGCGTCCCCAACTCAAAAATCATTCGATCGAAAATAGGTCAGGTGGCACCTCGTTGGAAAGGTATTTCAATTTTCTCTTCGAATTTGGTATTTTCGAAATTCAGAATCAGCATACAGGGTGTCCCGGGCAGGAACACTGAAAACCCAAATAACTTTTGAAACTGGTTCATTTCGGTATAATACGAGAACATGTTTATGTTTGATTCGAGAATAAGACTCCCTTGCGTGAATATGGAATTTTTGCAATCAATCTCTTCCATTCAGCATCCCCAACTCAAAAATCATACAAATGATTACAGGTTGAGTGGCAAAGTTCCAGAAAGATTTTTCTATTTTCTGAATCACTGAGGCATTGGTTTCAGTTTGGCAATCGAGGTTTTCTGGCGTGAGGATCAGGATGAGGGATGATGGAGAAACTGATTGGATGCTCATCTAAACAGGAAAACGAGATTTATTGAACTTGTATTCAATTGAAAACAAAAACTAACTTGATTATTACAACAATTGTTCAAAATGACCTCCGCCCACCTCCATACAGTTATACAGACGATTTTCGAACTCTCTTCTCACATTAGCGACAGGTCCTCTTCTACCAATCCACCTTCCTGGGAAATTTTCGTCTAAATATTGGCGCACCCGAGCATCATAATGCGGAGGAGCACCGTCTTGTTGAAAACGCATTTCGTCCTCAGAAAGAGTTGGATCGTTCTGTAAATTACTGTCAATCTAGGATGTATGTGTTCCTCTAACAACTGTAGGTAGCCTCCATCTTACACGTCCTAAAAGGTGCTTTCATCAGAAAAACAGATGTTATTCAGAAAATTTGGATTAGCGTTTAGGTTTTCACTTAGATTTTCACAAAACTGTAAACGACGATCTGGATCATCTTCGTTTATTTCATGCACTAATTTTACCTTGTAGGGTGAAATTTGTGATGTTTCACGATTCTATGGACAGTTGTAGCTGATACACCAGTCAGACGAGATAGTTTTCTGATCGAAGTAGTATTCTCCATTTGTAGATGACCCACTACTGCCACTTCCGTTGCCTCATTTCTGACAGGACTTGCCACTTCATGTTTTTTGTTTGCCACCGAACCCGTAGCTAGGAATTTGTCAACCAAATATTTAACGTACTGGTGACTGACTCCCCTTTCTCTTTCAGGATGGTTCCTATCGAATATCCTTGCCGTTTCTTTGGCACAACTGTTATTTCGAAAATACGTCGATACAATTTCGACCCTTTCCTCAGTGGAATAAACCATTTTCAGATTAATTTCAACTGACGAACAACAACAATAATGAGGAACTGATCTGAATAATAATAATATTTCATTGCAAAAATGAGAAATAACAGATGACTGCACGCCAGATGGAAATGAAAAAATGTGAACATTTTCAATGCAGAAATCAGCTTTATTTCTTCGTAATTGATGCTCAACACATCGTACCCCAATACTTTTAACAGTTTCGAATTAATTTTAGTTGATAATTTCAAATGACGATATTGAATTTTTCGAAAGCGACATCCTGTATGGAGAGCCGAACTGATGAAATGCTTTAATCATTCTGGAATTCAAAAACCTTTCTGAAGATATGCCACTTGAATTATTTGTATGATTTTCAAGTTGGGGATGCTGAATGGAAGGGTTGATTACAAAATTCTATAACCACACAAGAAAGTCCTATTCTCGGATCAAACATGTTCTCGTATACCGAAATGAACCAGTTTCAAAAAGTTATTTGGATTTTCAATGTTCCTGCTTCGGGACACCCGGTATGATGATTCTGAATTTCGAAAATACCAAATTCGAAGAGAAATTGCAGTACCTTTCCAACGAGGTGCCACTTGACCTATTATCGATCGAATGATTTTTGAGTTGGGGATGCTGGAAATAGGGGTTGATTGCACCAACTCCAAATTCACAAGTGTGAGGTCGTTTTTCTAGACCGAGCATAAACCTGCGCTTGCATTATGCCAAAATAAATCTATTTCATTTAGTATTTGGGATTTCCAGGAATTCAACTTCACCCTTGGTTGGGACACCCTGTATGTTAATTTAAAATTCTAAAATGACAAATCAAGGTGGAGAATTGACAGACCTTTTCAGTAAGGTGCCACTCGACCCTTATTCCCTATGATGAATTTCGAAATTAGGGTTGCTGGAGGTAGGGGTTGATCTGAGAAGTTTCGAATTATTTCGAAAATGCTCCCCTCGAAACAAAATCGACGTGTCTTGGTGTTTTTCGCTAATGTTACTCATTTCGGAGTTATAGGGGGTCAAATTTTCGTTGGAACACATTTCAACTAGAATCTACAAGGTGTTTTCTTTCCCGGAGCCATGTCTTCTTTTGTCCTCTCAAACTTTTTTGCGGTACGCCTGGATCAGCGTACAATCAGTTTTCGACATTTTCGTTGAATTTAGAAACTTTTTTGACCCTTGTAATTTTTCGTATCTCCAACCGTTCTCGAGCAAAAAATCATTAACCGATTGTATGCATTCGCTGATTTGAAAGCACTTCTAATTAAAGAAGAGACTAATAGGCTTTGATTTTTTCATTTACTTATTCATTCTGGCAGTTGCTGAAGTTAAATGTCATATGAAAGATGAAGAATAAAAACTCACAAGTGTTGACTTTGAAGCAGTAAACCTTTCAATTCATACTTATACTGAATGTATAGACAAAGAGAGTTTCATTCGATTTCACAAAAATATACAGGTTGAGCCATTTAAAATTGAAACTTTGGCTCATTTCCGGTGAAACCGGAAGCGTTTCAGATAAACTGTCAGTGCCATTCAACTCGAAGTAAATTTTCAATCAATTTCATACATTTTGTCTTTATGGAGCCAAATAGGTCGATCTGATTTCTAAAAGAATTACACAAATGTAATATTCTCCGTAGTGGAGAGTTTTGGGCGTTATTGGTATTCCTTAAATTTAATTGAAACAATTTTTTGTGTAAAACGTCTAACTGGAACATAAAAACGAACACATTGGAGTACCTCCATCGATTCTAAGAAGCCATTAACAAGTTTGAATGCGAATAGAATGTCATTTGATATTCTACGGTTTCCGAGACTCAACAACCTAAAATTTTCGAGACGCCTAAAATAATTTTCAGAATTACCAGGCTTCAATTAGAAGTTACATTTGAAACCCAGAAACCTAGCAAATTTCTTCTGTATACCCTCTAGTCTGAGAATATAGGTATTATAGAATGGACTCCATATAGTTGAGGCAAAATTCAGTCTAGAGCAGAAGTATGCGTTATATAAGAATACAAGAGCCTTCTGATTATCAAATTACTTACATTGTCTCATCAGATAGCCAAGCATCTGAATAATAGTTTTTCCTTTATCTTGAAGCAAGTTAATGGTGAAGTGCGTTGTGATGTCAGTCAAATATTCCAAATCAGTAAGCCATTTTTCGTTTTTCTACCTCTGAGTGTCATCACCTCTTTCGTCAAGAAAAACTGTTAGTTATGTCGGCAATAATTCTTGAAACCTTTCTAAGAATTTTCCGCGACTCAACTGCCTTGCGTCCGTGTGGGGAACTAAATCATCTTCCAACTGCAACATAAAGAGCCGCCGTTGCAAGCTACGTGCACGGATGGAATTCGCAATTTTTGTTGCAATGCCAATAATTTCCTCCGTGTTTAAATCTTTTGATTAGAGAACTTCTTGATATATGATGCAGATTGTTAGTTTGAACTGAGAAATGAGTGATGAAAAAATGATTAAATTTGGTGTGCCACAGGGAAGCGTGCTAGGCCCAGTACTTTTTTTGATATATATTAATAGCTTGCTTCAGCTGAATCTGAATGGGACTATAGTCAGTTTTGCAGACGATTCCACTTTAATAGTTGAGCGTGATAGTTGGGATGAAACAAAGGAAAAGGCGGAAGAGGATATGAGAGTTATAGAAAGATGGATGAATGCAAAGCTGCGCACAATCAATTTTGATAAGACTAAATTCTCACCTTTTTCATGCTTCAACCACCATATGCCATCTTTTAGAACTTTAGATGTTCCTGAAAAAAAGAAAGTAGGCCAAGCTGTCACTTATAAGTGTTTGGGAATTGTTTTTGATAGCCATCTACGTTGGGACCATCATATTTGTACCATAGTTGCAACTCCTCGCGGTGTGCTGTACAGATTCAAATAGCTCAAAAATGTTCTCGATCGAAAAGCTTTGATAAAGATTTACTACGGATTTGTACACTCTAGATTATGCTATAATGGGGAGCTGCAAAGGCTGAGCATATAGCTTGTATCGAGGTTCTACAAAAAAATTTTGTAAAAATCATCTTCAATAAGGAAAATACTTACTCTATTTCACGTCTGTATGATGTGAAGCTCGGATCTTGCATATTCGTCAAATGTTTGCATTCTCATGTATAATACATTTGTATCGGAATGCATACTTACTGGAGGAGTTTCATCATATCTATAATACCAGACGGGAACATGAATTTTATGTGACACCTCGTGCAGATAAATCCATTGGCAAGTTAAATTTTTCTTTCTTGGGGACTAGACTGTTTAATGCTTCGGCATTGTCAATAAGAAATGTAACTGACATGAGGAAGTTTAAATTTGAGCTGAAGAAGATTATCCTTTTTAATGGTAGGGATAAAATTCATGACCATATAGAGTTGAGAAATTGCTATATTTTTTGTTGAATCTGAGTTTTCTGTTTGAGTTTTGTTTTCACTTTTTATTTTGCTTAGCGGATCAGTGTCGGGGTGTTAGGTTAACATAAGAAAAAATTAGGTTAGTACACTGCAGACAGTCATATAACTTTGCAGTTTTATGTTTATTCTCTGAGTTTATTGTCGACAACCTGGTTTTTACAACTTATGTACATACAAAATATACAGTATCATTATTTCTATTTATTATCAACTTTACTGAAGTGAATTTGTTCCTCTGACAAATGTAAATACAATTACGCAATATGTTGCATATATGTAATTTAATAAAAACTGTCAGAGGAATTTGGTTTTAATAAAGTGAACTGACTGGTAATTGTTTTTTTCACAATTTATAAGAAAAATAAGTATAAATAATTAATGAAAAAAATTAAGAGAAATCTTCATTAGCTCGACACAATGCCACTAAACCAGTCAGTGCTCCATCGCTTGTAATGCGCACTGATTTATATATTGGTAGCCTGCAGTCTTTAACAAAATTGAAGAAAACGTCATATGTATCTTTGCCACGGATCTTCTCCTTCAGAGGAATGATTGTCAAAAATTCTTCCTTAGACAACGTGTCACTGAATACCATCCGAATAAAAATACACAGCTACACAGTATGTGTCATATCACTGGATTCGTGGAACTGTAAAGAAAAGTATGTACATTTCATGATATCAAGTTTCAGTTTATCTGCCATGTCCTGACTCATGACTTCAATACGCCTTGTGACAGTCGGACGAGATAACTGAAGTTCTCTAATAGCAGACATGATTTCTGTTTTATATTTAAAATCTCCAATCTCACAACCGATCCATCTTCGAATGATTACTTGTGTTCCGCCAATATATGAGATATTTAAAATGACGCGATTGTAGCAGCTTTTGATTGTTTGGCTGGTCTTGTCTACATGTTTTTTTCTTTTTTCAAACAGCATATCAAATAACGTACTTTTCATTTTCTTAATTCACTCTGTGGCGGAAAATCCTTTTCATAGTTTTTATGAACCGTTTTATGATGCCTCTCTAAGTTACAATTCAGAATGACTCCAATTCTGCAGGCGCAACATTTATATCGGCGTGAACGATAGTCTTGAATGTTCCTGTCAAACGCGATACCCGAAATGGCTAGAAAAGCGGCAAGAATAAAAAGCGCGGCTTTTCTTTGACAAGTACCGCGCGTTCCTTTGATAAAGCTTCGTGTTGCTGCCAGCAGAGTGTTATTTCATCACGTAATAAATATTTGTAGTTTATTAACCTTCTCATTAAAAATTAATGTCTTTCTTCTCGAGATCTACTCAAAAAGCACTTGCGATCGACCTTTTGAGCACCCTTGATATAAAGTGTTCCGAGGTGCCCTCCATACCGGCAATCTACCATTGATTTATTTCCACTCTTATCAGGAACACCCTGTACATGTACCGATTTACCGATTAGATCCACGAATGAAGAAATCTTCAGCCGCAAATATAGGAATTGGGTCGCATTTTTTTTCATCCGCAAATAGAGAAATCGAGAATGTAGGAAGATGCTTTTACTGTATTTCAATCAAATAATATAGAAACTAGCCGGCTCGGTGGCGTATGGGATATGATGCTCGTCTCCTACGCAGAGTTGGGTTCAATCCCCAAAAGTCGGTGCGATTTTTCGGATTCTGGGAATCGCTTGAGTGTCCATCTTTCGGAGGAGATGTAAAGCTGTCGGTCCTGTCTTTGTTGGACATTAAATCCCTTCCCTCGACACGAGAGGGTTCGGCAAAATTCCCGGGTTAGTGAGGTGACAGAATTCCCCGGCGTGTCAAGCCGAAAGGCAGAAACAGAGCACGTTAAAGGAAAAACAAAGAAATAAAACAATATAGAAACTGCTTTTTTTCTTTCGGTTGAAGGTAGCTGTGAAAGGAACCCGTTTTTGTTAAATAGAAGAGATCCAATCAACTTCGACTAAGGCTACGAGATATCTTCGCAGATCCCTTCCAGGACGGGTACCGAAAATTGTACAATCGCCAGAAAAATTACTGCAGTTCTTCAATAATAACTGAATGGAATTCTACAAATTCGAGATACTATTCAACAACCTGCATAGACCAATCGTACGGAGAATATAAAACTGTTTGATAAACACCTGTTTCGAAAAAGAAAATACTTAAAACATGAACAATTCAGAAAGCAGCTTATAGTTCCAAATTTAATTAATGAAACTGATGAAAATTACAGAATCCATGCATGCCCAAAAATGCGATATTTTTTACCTTCATATGTTCGTTCTCTATACCGAATATAGCGAACTCACCTTCATAATAATATCCGCTACAGTTTCGAATTTCGAATATTCATCATTAAATTTGACCCCGGGCAAGTTCGATTCAATCTGGTTGAGCAGTTGGTTATCCCAAAAATCGGTTGCTTCTAGAACGGATATGAGATCCTTGATATGAAATCCCATTTTATAGTATGAACGATTCGAAACCTGGGAGTGTAATGAGGGACGGGCGTGTAGCGGTGCTCAGTTTACTGCATCCTTGAATTACAAAGCTCTGGTAAATTTTATAACCTATTTGCAGAACTTGATTGAATGTGAATGAAGGTATATTCATAGTAAAATCTGTTGGAACGGAGCATTTTATTTTTATTTGATAGAATTGAGTGGAAATTACTGGCCCTTCATCGCGTTTCTTCAGATGACATAATAATAATCAAATAACTATAAAAAATTGATAATTGAGGACGGAACATTACAAACAGATAAGTGCAGAAAATGCCATATGAAATCGGTGACTATACAGCATATTACGGATGCAGACAACTGGCCAATACGGATTATCTTCACAGGCATAATCAATCCCTGACGGTGACGAATAATAGGCCGGACATAGTGGTGTACAATAAGAGAGCCAGAACAGCAATGCTGGTTAGGGTGTATCGTTTTTGATTTTTTTTCGAAATTCAAAAAAGTATAGTGCGGAAAAGATGCATTTGGTGGCACCGAGCATCTGTGATTTTTTTCAGAATTTTTGAACATTGCCTAGGGGTCGCGCAATGCCCTCAAAGTTTCTTATGTTGTGTATAAGCAACCCGCACAACAATCTTGCGTTTTCAAGCTGTTTTAGGGTTCTAAAGTCACATTTCTGAACTCTTTCTCTTGTTTTTAGTTGGTTTTCTTTTTCCATTGTTACAGATTTCTGTCCCAAACCCCTTTCCTTTCACCCTATTTTTCGGATATCATGGAATGCAAGATAGAATGAAGAATGACTAAATATCGCAGGTTATGTATTCTTTTATTATCTCCTTAGTCCTTCTCATGACCTCTTTGGTAAAATCTTTTCTTGGATGTGGTCTTCACGAAATCTAACACATCATAAACAGACAAGCTCTTCATTGCTATGCAATAGCACATCATAAACAGACAAGCTATTGCTAGTTTTTAGTGACAGAGAAGTTTTTTCCTCAGGTTTTTCTCGTTTATTGAATCATATACAAGATAGTATGGTTCGCCTGTTACATTTCCTGAGCTCACACTTGTGTTTTTCTGACACACACCAAAATTATAGATATAAGCATTCATTGTACATACAATTATTCAAATTTTTGTAAATCCTCTCTAAAAATATATATATATATATATATATATATATATATATATATATATATATATATATATATATATATATATATATA
Source organism: Cryptolaemus montrouzieri (assembly GCA_013387265.2). Lineage (NCBI taxonomy): Eukaryota > Metazoa > Arthropoda > Insecta > Coleoptera > Coccinellidae > Cryptolaemus > Cryptolaemus montrouzieri. Next base: position 3,123,037 of record JABFTP020000165.1, read on the forward strand.
TATATATATATATATAACCGAAAAGTGATAATACTATTGAACCGTCTCAATATAGACCAATTACTTGCCTTCCAACAATATATAAAATTCTAACTGCATGTATTACCCAAAAATTTATGCACATTTGGAGAATTATAATATTCTTTCCGAACATCAAAAAGATGTAGAAAAAACACCTTGGTACTAAAGAGCAACTTGTAATTGATTCTGTTGCTTTGAATCAACCTCAAACTAAGAAGAGAAATATTCATACAGTCTTCATTGATTACCAAAAGGCTCTTGATAGTTCTCCCATTCATGGCTTCAAGAAATTTTGGAAATTTATAAATTTATAAAATTGATAAGACACTTCGTCATTTTGTTGAATTTGTAATGAAAAAGTGGAGAACCAATCTTAATTTAAATATTTCAAAACAATCGTTGAAATCCGAATTAATTCCAATCAAAAGTCATTTTCTTGAATTTGTAATGAAAAATTGGAGAACCAATCTCCATTTAAATATTTCAAAACAATCGTTAAAATCTTGAAGTAATTCCAATCAAAGAGGCATTTTTCAAGGTGATTCTTTGAGTGCTCTTTGGTTTTGTCTTTGCCTCAATCCATTATCTCATGAATTAAATGCTACTAGTTTCGGCTTCAAAATAAAGAGTCTATTAACTGAATTCAAATTAAGTCACTTAATTTATTTAGATGATATCAAATTATATGCCGGAACCAGATCTCATTTAAAAAGTCTACTTGAGATTATTTTCAACTATTCCAATGATATTCATATGAAATTTGGGCTTCTAAAATGTAAAAATCTTTCTATTGAAAAGGAAAGATCACCTCTGATTATATAAAGATTTCCAATATCGAAATCGAGCCAATGCATCAAGGAGATACATATAAATATCTTGGATTTTGTCAAGAGAAGACAATTAACCATAGCAGCACTAAAGAAAATATTAGAAGTTCATATTACAAAAGACTTAGAATTATCATCAAGAGTTATTTAACTAGTAAAACCTTTTCAGAGCTATCAACTCCTATGCTGTTCCTATTCTTACATCTTCTTTTGGAATTATTAAATGGTCTAAAACGGATCTAAATGAAATACAATGTCAAACGAGGAAAATGCTCTGTAAATATCATAAGCACCACCCAAAGTCAGCTGTTCAGAGAGTTACACTACCTAGACATCTTGGAGGTCGTGGATTAATTGATTTGAATAATCTTCATAGTAAACAGATTTTTCATCTACGTTCCCATTTTCATGATAAACAGAGAACGTCTAAATTACATGATATTGTTGTTGCTTCAGATTATAATCTTACACCTCTGAACTTGACAATGCGAAAGGTAGATTTTGATATATTTGATGATAATTCTAAAGAGAAAGTTGGATGCAGAAGGAATTACACGGAAAGCACCCTAAAGAATTGAAAAATGATTATATTGATGAAATCGCATCGAATAAATGGTTAGTATCTGGAGAATTGTTTGCTGAAACAGAAGGCTTGGCAATTGCGATCCAGGATCAGGTTGTTTTCACGAGGAATTATAGAAAACACATCATCAAACAAAATATAGATGATTCTTGCCGTAGATGTTTCTGTTCTTCAGAAACAGTTTTTCATATATTATCATCTTGCTCAGTCCTTGCTTCAACAGATTATTTAGAAAGACATAATGCCGTCGCTAATATTATTCATTTCAATCTAGGAATTAAACATGACCTAATTCCCAAAAGAAAAAATTTCACAAATATGAACCTGAGATTATTTGTGAAAATGACAAATATAAACTTTATTTTGATAAAACAATTCTTTGCAACAGAGCTGTAAAACACAATAGACCAGATATCATTCTTAATGATAAACAGAATCAAATAACATATATAATTGATATTGCTATACCCGACAAACATAATATACAAAATAAATACAATGAAAAAATTTCTAAATATATGATGCTTGGCGACGAGATTAAAAAATGTGGAAAATGAAAAAATATTTATTCTACCTATTATTATTTCCACAACAGGTGTTATTCCTAGAAATCTTCACAAAAGTATTGAGATTTTGGGTCTGAAGAAAATTTGTTTGAACAGTTACAAAAGATAACAGTCATCAAATCTTGTAATATTCTTCGTAGGTTTCTTTCCGAAAATAATAATGAGGTAGAGTCATAGGTTTTCTCTTTAGTTTATATTGCTCAGAATCTCATTTCATATTTTATTTATTTGTTTATATAAATGTAATATAATTGACTGACAAATTTGTCATATTTATATTCAGAGCAGTATTCTATTCGATCGTTCAACACTTCACACAAAGGAAACTATTAATGAGTAACATTCAGTGTTACTTGACTAAGGTCCGTACACTGGATTTTTCCGAGGAGAAAGCCTCTGACACTACTCGTTGGTACATTGATATAATTGTCTGATGATGCTGTAGTATGTATATATTCTGGTAGATTGATATATTCTCATAACATTTAACGTTATCCTAATATATAATTATTCCAGGATATATTTTGATTATAATCATTGCCTGGCAATGGTATTAATTACCGGGTGGTGGATTTATATTTTTTCATGAAATCAGTTTGATTGCATGAACAGATATATGGGCAACTCGTCGGGGTAAAACCCCCTATATATATACTGACCGCTTTGAACTTTTCGTCGCCATCGAAGTTCAAAAATCACACAAACTACGTTGTATGTCCCAGGGACACTCAACCTCCACCTTCGAATACTTCCGATGCACTGAACGCCGTGTTTCGCTAATATGTGGAATACACTTGCACCATATGAAGGTACTGAACGCCACCAGTTGATAAAGTCAATAAATACAAAAATATTCACCTTTGTTTCCTACAGGGTGTCTCAGGGACATTATTAACCTCCAGGGATCTCACAACGTCGGTTAAGGGTTAAAGAGTCAAAGTTATAAAACTGATCCAGCAGATTTGGTGGATTAACGACAACGGATTGTAGTCGAGTTTAATAGTATAACCCCTGAAATGCTACGTAATGTCCGGGAACGTTTCGAGAAAAATCTGTATTTGTGTTTGGAAGTTGGCAGTGAACACTTTGAACATCGATTGATACAGAGTTGACCTATAAAATTTATCAGGTATAATAAATTCAATTGTTTCTTAAATTTTTCAAATTTCAAGTTTTTCGTACACACCAATATGTAGGTAATTCTAGGAATAACCTTTATTATTTGAAACCAAACAAACGTGTTCTGAATCTCCTTCCCAAATCAGCAGACCTCGCAAACACTGTATCGCTCTCTATTAATTCACCCTGGGTCTTCATCACAATGCAGATGAAGCAAAAATTTTATCTTCAATATTCTAGAAATTCTGAAACCTTTCTAATGAGTTATTACTCAAACTAACTGATCAATTCGAAGATTTGAGGGGTTGACACCTTCATCTGAGGGGGTGTAGTGAAAGCACTACTACTTAAAGATATTTTTTCCCAAAATACAACAGTAATTCGGTGATTGTTCATTCGAAATCGCCTGTATCTTCTTCCGAATATGACAAAACTCAAAAAATATTACACACTTGTGTTGACAATCAAAAAAGCTTAGCTTTCCAATGGGGTATCACTCAACCTATCTTTCCCATTCAAAGAATTGAGTTCTGCGCACCCCTGCGTAGGGGAGTTGATGTAAAATAAAATCACCGTAAGCTGAAAGATGTCCCGCTTCAGACAAAAGTTGACCGGTTTCTGCATTTTGTCCAGAAACGAATAGTTTAGCAGTTATTCAGTCATCTTCATTCTTGTCACCCCACCCGGTATATTTGTATTACGTTGATTCATGTTCAATTCAATCATATCAAATTTGCAAAACTAAAATGTGGATTTTTTTTGATAGATCTAATCATTCGTAAAAAACTGTATCAGAAAGCAATAAATGAAGTATATCCTATTCATAAAGACTATAATATATTTAACAGGTCAACCTTCTGCGTTCTGCAAGTACAAATATTAAATCCTTTCTCGTCAAACAAAATCTTAATATAACTTTCAAAACTTCTAATAACTTAGGTAAACATATTAAAAATAATAAATCTTGTGTTGAAAAATCAAGTAAATCAGGAATCTATAAACTCAATTGCGGTTCTTGTGATAAAATTTATATCGGTAGGACCTATAGGAGTTTTGTCATAAGAACATCTGAACATAAACGTAGCTTCGATAAAAATAAATCTGATTCAAATTATTCAAACCACTCAATAAAAGAAAACCATTCATTCAATAAAAACTTTGACATATTACATATAAAATCAAAAAGTTTAAAATTAGATCTGCTAGAAGCATTAGAAATAAATAGATACAAACATTCGGACAAGCTTTTGAATGAGCAGGTAGATGTGAATTATTCACCCCTACTTAACTTGTTTAATCAGGTTTTTATTACCTTTCATACTAACTGTACAATGGCTCGTCGTGGATTTTCCTGTTATTCATCCAACTTATTTTACGATTTGTTTATAATACCATACTCTTCATTCTATTTTTCATTCTTGATAAAGCTGCTGAGTCAGCGAAACGTCGTCGAATTTTTTCAAATAAAGTGTAGATTAAAGTTAAACCTTGTGTTTTTTATCTCATTTATAAAATGTAAAGCTAAGGTCCATAAAGGTGTCTACTTTGTTCATATTCTAATTCAGTTAAGTTCATTTGAATGAACATATTTTCATACTTGTTGCACAAAATCAAAACTGAAGTGAAAATATTTTCGTTCCAAAATGTTTTGATTATATACCATATGTTGCACAGAAATTATTCTGTATAATCCTTGGAAATTGAGTTTTTGTTGTCGTTAACAGTTATTAGAGCGAATTTCTCATCTCAGAATAGTCCATTAGCATAATTATTCTAGCAGCGATCTCGTTCCATAATACTCGATCCCTTTAAAACACTGAACGTGTGTTTGTTGCCTTCAGCGTTTAGAATGACGGCAAGGCTGCGGCGAGTTTACAACTAATTTATAAAACACAGTTTCTGTTTAGACGTCGCTGCAGTAGTAGCCCTTGGGATAAATGGGACTTCATTAACGATTCCCTCTTTATTTCGCTGCCGGGTACTTATAATTATCAACTTGTTAGCCGATTGGATGTTGCTATTGTTCGAAAGTAGCTTTTCTGTATCAGATTGGATGTAAAATTAGTTGCATGATGTAGGATAAAATTTCCTCTAACAAGTACTAGTCAGCATCGTATTCGTGGATGGTAATAATGTTTCCAGTATTGATTTCTCAAAATGGTGGTATCAATAGTTATTGCAAATGTATTTTAGATCCTTCGATACAGCTTCCCCAATTTCCCGAACATGTAACTGCCATGTTGCATATTCAGTTTTGATATTACTTTGTATAAATGAGATAAAAAACACAAGGTTTAACTTTAATCTACACTTTATTTGAAAAAATTCGACGACGTTTCGCTGACACAGCAGCTTTATCAAGAATGACAAACAGAATGAAGACTATGGTATTATAAACAAATCTTAGAACAAGTTGGATGAATAACAGGATAATCCACAGCGAGCCATTGTACAGTTAGTATGAAAGGTAATAAAAACTAATTAAACAAGTTAAGTAGGGGTGAATAATTCACACCTACCTGCTCATTCAAAAGCTTGTCCGAATGTTTGTATCTATTTATTTCTAATGCTTCTAGGAGATCTAATTTTGAACTTTTTGATATTATATGTAATATGTCAAAGTTTTTCTTGAATGAATGGTTTTCTTTTATTAAGTGGTTTGAATAATTTGAATCAGATTTATTTTTATCGAAGCTACGTTTATGTTCAGATGTTCTTATGCCAAAACTCCTATAGGTCCTACCGATATAAACTTTATCACAAGAACCGCAATTGAGTTTATAGATTCCTGATTTACTTGAGTTTTCAACACGAGATTTATTATTTTAATATGTTTACCTAAGTTATCAGAAGTTTTGGAAGTTATATTAAGATTTTGTTTAACGAGAAAGGATTTAGTATTTGTACTTGCAGAAGCGCAGAATGTTGAACTGTTGAATATTTTAGGGTCTTTATGAATAGGATATACTTCATTTATTGCTTTCTGATACAGTTTTTTACGAATGATTAGATTTATCATATCCGGATTATATGAATTATTAATGGATATCTGTTTGATGATGTTCAACTCTTTATTATAATCTTCTACCGATAAAGGTATATTGAGTAACCGATGTACCATGCTGTTTAAAGCTGCAACTTTGTGTTGGATTGGATGTAATGAGTAGTTATGTATAGTTGTATCAGTATGTGTTGGTTCACGAAAGACTGAAAAAACATGGTTATTATTTCGTTTAGTGATTTTCAAAACCATTTTCACTACTGCAATAGATGTACAACATCTATTACAGTAGTGAAAATGGTTTGATCATGGGAAATCCTTTGAGTCCACTTTTAGCAGAGAATTTTATGAATAATATTGAACAGAAAATTCATACACATCCACTCATTTCCAAATTTCTTTATTGGTATAGATATGTTGACGACATCTTAGTATGTTTCATTGGAACTACTCGTCAATTAGACCTATTTCTTAATTTCATTAATTCCATCCATTTGAACATTAAATTCACGATAGAAATTGAACAGAACGATTCCATTAATTTTTTGGACTTGAAAATCACTAAACAAAATAATAATCATGTTTTTTCGGTCTTTCGTAAACCAACACATACTGATACAATTATACATAACTACTCATTACATCCAATTCAACACAAAGTTGCAGCTTTAAACAGCATGGTACATCGGTTACTCAATTTACCTTTATCAGTAGAAGATTATAATAAAGAGTTAAACATCATCAAACAGATAGCCATTAATAATTCATATAATCCGGATATGATAGATCTAATCATTCGTAAAAAACTGTATCAGTAAGCAATAAATGGAGTATATCCTCTTCATAAAGACTATAAAATATTCAACAGTTTAACATTCTGCGGTTCTGCAAGTACAAATATTAAATCCTTTCTTGTCAAACAAAATCTCAATATAACTTTCAAAACTTCTAATAACTTAGGTAAACATATTAAAAAGAATAAATCTCGTGTTGAAAAATCAAGTAAATCAGGAATCTATAAACTCAATTGCGGTTCTTGTGATAAAATTTATATCGGTAGGACCTATAGGAGTTTTGGCATAAGAACATCTGAACATAAACGTAGCTTCGATAAAATAAATCTGATTCAAATTATTCAAACCACTTAATAAAAGAAAACCATTCATTCAATAAAACTTTGACATATTACATATAAAATCAAAAAGTTTAAAATTAGATCTGCTAGAAGCATTAGAAATAAATAGATACCAACATTCGGACAAGCTTTTGAATGAGCAGGTAGATGTGAATTATTCACCCCTACTTAACTTGTTTAATTAGTTTTTATTACCTTTCATACTAACTGTACAATGGCTCGGTGTGGATTTTCCTGTTATTCATCCAACTTGTTCTACGATTTGTTTATAATACTATACTCTTCATTCTGTTTGTCATTCTTGATAAAGCTGCTGTGTCAGCGAAACGTCGTCGAATTTTTTCAAATAAAGTGTAGATTAAAGTTAAACCTTGTGTTTTTATCTCATTTATATCATGGATCTACATCAAGTAACGGCCTCCACAATTCAAATGTTACTTTGTATAAATTAGATTCATATAATGGGTTTCTTAAAGCTACGCGACTTTCCGGAAACTGAATAAAATGCAGATGTTCGACTCGCGGACTCCGTATATTCGTCGCTGTTCCTGCTGTTTTCTTGTTTGTATCGTCCTGTTTCTGAATTCCTGGTGACGTATGCTTCAATACTGTCCAATTCGCTGGTAAATTTATGGAATCATCCCGTTTGTTCCTAGTTGTGTGTTTTTCTATCTCGATGGCTTCTCTTATTTCCTTTTTTCGTAGTTGTTCTATGTTGGCTACCTGTTTTGTGTTCCCGTAGTCGAGTTTGTGATCAGTTGAGCTCGAGTGTTGGAAGATTGCAGATGAAGGTGCTTGTCGTTTTTTTGAATTCTTATGTTCTTGTATCCGAACTTCTATTCTTCAATTTGTTTCTCCAATGTAGACGCGATCACAGCACCTGCACTGAATTTTGTAGACACCTTGGTTTTCGAGGGGTATTTGGTCTTTTAGTGTCCTCAGATTGTTGTGGATGGTATTGTGTGGTTTGTAGATAGGCTTGATGTTGGATCACTTCTGGAATTCGAAAATCTTGTGAAACAATGCGAAAACTCTTTAGAGACTTCCACAGTGCTAATATTTCAAGATCACAGTACAATATTTATTGATGGTTTCTAAAAAAAGTTCTACAACAGGCTAAAGGAATGACAGATGAGTATTTCATAAGAAATGCAACCAATAAGAGCAGAGCAACCTGGCAGGTCATAAATAAATACACAAATAGATCCACGAAAAATCAGTGTGTTCTCGATAAACTGAGAAATGGAACTGACAGTGCATGTGAGTTGTTGAATAAAGTTCACCTGCATTTCATTGACATATGCCAACGAATAACCAATGGGACATGCATGGTGCTCCAATATACCTTAATTCTGCCACACCTTTAGAGATTTATAACACCATAAAATCTTTAAAGAATTCAGCTTCATTGTGCTTCGATGAAATCCCAGTGAGACTGATCAAACACATTTCTCACATCATATCGGACCCTCTTTGCCATATTGTAATGCCATATATATAGGGGGTTTCACCCCGACGAGTTGCCCATATATCTGTTCATGCAATCAAACTGATTTCATGAAAAAATATAAATCCACCACTCGGTAATCAATTAAAAAACATATCCTGGAATAATTATATCTTAGGATAACGTTAAATGTTATGAGAATATATCAATCTACCAGAATATATACATACTATAGCATCATCAGACAATGATATCAATGTACCTACGAGTAGCGTCAGAGGCTTTCTCCATGGAAAAATCCACTGTATGGACCTTAGTCAAGTAACACTGAATGTTACTCATTAATAGTTTCCTTTGTGTGAAGTGTTGAACGATCGAATAGAATACTGCTCTGAATATAAATGTGACAAAATTGTCAGTTAATTATATTACATTTATATAAACAAATAAATAAATAATGAAATGAGATTTTGAGCAGTATAAACTAAAAAGAAAACCTATGACTCTTCCTCATTATTTTTTCGGAAAGAAACCTACGAAGAATATTACAAGATTTGATGACTGTTATCTTTTGTAACTGTTCAAACAAGTTTTTCTTCAGACCCAAAATCTCAATACTTTTGTGAAGATTTCACAAATAATCTCAGGTTCATGTTTGTAAAATTTTTTTCTTTTATATATATATATATATATATATATATATATATATATATATATATATATATATATATATATATATATACATATATATGGCAATACGTCCAATTTTGGAGTTCCTTAATGAAAACATGCCTATGATAGCAATGGCTCTAGACCTAATTAAGGCTTTTAACAGCGTGGAAAAAGGTATTCTTTCAAAAAAGCTCGAGTGCTGTGGAATACGTGGAGTAGCATTGGAACTGTTGGACAGCTACCTATCAGATAGGGTTCAATATGTTGCAATGGCAGATAATGATTGAAACATGCAAACCTCCGAAATGTTGAGACCAAGAAGGGGAGTTCCTCAAGGATCGATCCTTGGACCCCTACTTTATATTCTTTACACCAACGATCTGTCTGGCTTCGTTGAAGACTTGCTGGTGTAATTTGCAGATGATACAAATATTTTAATGAATGGTAGTAATCAAGAACAACTGAAACACAGAGTTTCGAATAATTTAATAGCCTCGAAAAAATATTTTAACATGAATAACCTGAAATTAAATACTAAGAAAACACAGCTCTTACATTTTTCGTTCAACAGAAACCGTGAAAAAATCTCCATAGCCAACAACAGGGAAGTTTGTTGGGGAGATGCGATTCCTGGGCGTGACCAACGATTCTGGGCTTGATTGGTCCAGCCATGTACAACGCCTGGCGGATGCATTGGCGGGCTATTCTTATGCCCTGATAATGATTACATCACATGTTTATCTTCGAACTGCCATCGTGTCTTATTGAGCTAATATGGAGTCTCGGATCCGATACGGAATTGTCTTCTGGGGCAATTCTAGAGAGATGTCTCGTCTATTCAAACTCCAAAAGAGATGCTTAAGATCGATGTTAAACTTGAGGTACACTCAAAGCTGTAAGGACTATTTCATAAAACTTATTCACACTGACCTCCTTATACTTTTACGAGGCAATCATGTTTGTCAGAAGTAACTCTGATCTATTCCATAGAGATGAACACGGTTATATGACCCGGAATAAGGAGAACTTGATATCTATGAAATTCAATCCTACTTCTAGTAAAACCCGCTCCGTACAGCTTACAAGATTTCCTGAATACCAAACTTAACTAAAATTAAAACTAATACATGCATTATTTAAATCTCTTTCCACGTTATTCTTGTTTATAGTCTTACCTTTGTACATCTATTTATTTTGTACCTGTAAATTGAGATTTTTCTGTTGATTGTAAGTAACTATTTATAACGTGATTGTACTTTTTTATATTTACAAGTTTGAATGAAACTATCTATCTATTCATTCCTCTATAGAATGTTAAATGTCCCACCTTGAAGGAATGGTACCACACAATAATGGTACAGTCATGTCGAATGCCATAATATAAAAATAAACAATTTTCATTATGATCTGAATACTTTTATCGATTGCCATAATCAATTGTTCTTCAATCACCATTTTTTCATGTCACAACTTTCTCTTTCCACAAGTGGTTTTCCTACGACACCGGTTTATGCAACAACCCCTGTCTTATCGCAGGGTTGTAATCGACCAGATCAGTTCTTGCCAGTTTCCAATTAAACTCAATGGAAATATACTTTGGTTATCGTTAGATGATACGTCATCTCTCGTTTCCAATTTGTTGAATTTTGATACGCAGTGTTGGCCGATTTGATAGCCATTGAAATGATAACCGTTCTGATTCTGAAAAATTGCAATCTAAACTATAGAAATTCTGATTGTTTTTTGTATTTGTTTCAGGTGAGTAACCAAGAGATGAATATTTGATGAAGAAGAAGCATTTAGACTCTTTATGAGGAAAACTTAAACACTTCATCTTACTTTCTCATGAAAGTCCTGCAATTTGGGTAAGGATGATTAAAACAATATTCGAATGGAAGTACCAGAAGGAACAACTGCGTGTCTGAGTCCAGCACCGAAGTTTTTACCAAATCTCACCTGTTTCTCTTGGTAATGAAATTCTTATGAAACAAGTTTCCAAAATGTAGAACGTACAACGCTGGACGAAATGGAGGACATTTGTATACCGAATATCTGTATCGTCAATAATTTAGTTCGTGTTGTACTGAATTCAGAAAACCTAACGCTTACATACTACATGTCCTAAAACTCTCAAATGAACAGGGTGTTCCATTATAGTGATTCATATCGAGGTATACTTTTTTAAATGAGACACTCAGTATATTTTTGCTTATTTTAATTTTTCATCTCATCCGACGACCCTTGATATAGTCATTCTGGGTGGCGGAGATGACAACGATGTCTCCGACAGACTTCAGGAGGCTATGTCAGCTATTCAGGGGTGGTGTGAGGGAGAGAAGCTTAGCATAAACCCCTACAAAACCCTTATGGTATCATTCACCAGGAAAAGGAGGATATTTGTTTCTCCCTCGACTCTGAGTGGGGGGTTTATTCTGGTTTAAGAGGAAGCAAAATATCTAGGGATTATCTCGAATAGTAATTTCACGTGAAATTTGCACCTGGAAAACATAATACACATGGCAAGACATTCCTTATAGGCATGTCAAATGACCTGTGGAAACAAAATTGGGTCTTGCCCCAAAACAACTTTAGTGGCTATTTGTGATGGTGATTACACCACAGGTAAGTTCAGCTTTGTGCCAGGCACCTTACAGAGTGAAATCGAGAACAATGAGGTGCTGAGTACGAGGTTTGACATAGCAACACCTAAACTCAGCATGGTGAAGCCATTCCAGATCATCATTCCTGATAGATAGGAATAGAACAGCTCCAAGACTCTCTACTTGATGGTCCCTGTTGACACGGATGGCTCAAAAACTGCAAAACGTGTTGGAGCTGGTGTCTACGGTCTATGTGCTGACAAGGAACAGTCGATCTGTCTTATTGGGCATACGACTGTATTTCGCGCAGGAATATTCGCCCGTGATCACTGTGCTAACCTCTTGCTTACGAATAGGTCAGTAAAACTCCTCAACAATAGCCAAGCCGCACTGAAATCATTAACATTCGATACCTGTACGTCACTGATGGTCACTCCACCTTTGCGAAACTATGAGAGCGGAGCAGGCTCCATCTAATAAGGGTGCCCCATAACTCGGGCATTGAGAGGAATGAGAAGGCGAATTCATTGGCCGCTCGAGGAACTGGCCTGGAGTTCATAGGACCGCAGCTTAAGCTCAGAATTCCTCTGGAGACTGCAAGGCTGGAAAACAGCGGATGGCTGGACCTGAAGGTACGTTAGCACTGGATGAGTATCTCAGGTCTCAGACATGCTCGACTTGCCATCAGTGGACCTTCCACTCTAAGAACCAAGGCTTGCCTCAAACTTTCTAGGTTGGAACATAGAGTTTTAACTACCGTACTAGCGGGGTACTGTCACCTCAGAAAACACCCAAATAAAATAGGATTGATTGAGGATTCTTCATGTAGGCTATGTGAAGAACATGTAGAATCAATGGAACATGTTATGCACTCGCACATAACCCAGCTGGGGGCAGAGTCAGGATGGAGGAACTTGCTTATCAAGCTGTCACCCAATAAAGCCGTATCCTTACGAGAAAGATGGAGCTCGTGGATGAAATTTAGGACGGAGAGTGCCACAATAAACCACTGTGTCGCAGTGGCCGGACTGCTAGGCAGTCTTGATTCAAATCTGAAAAAGAAAGATAAATTGCACATTATTATTATTATTATCGTGGACTTATGCACTATCTCAGCTAGTAGCTGGATATAATTCACCTTTCCCAGATTTAGCAATCAAAGGGAATTTGATTGCTAAATCTAATCTAATAATTATTATTATTATATTGGCACACTCCTTAACTCTGCATCGAAACTACTCACTAAAATTCTTTCGCAAAAGATATATGACAAAGTAGGTGTGTCTGAAGAACAACAGGGATTCCGACCAAATAGATCAACAACGGATGCAATTTTTATATTGCGGCAACTGGTGGAGAAGTCCATAGAGTTTGACAAACCGATGTTTATATGTTTTATAGATTTGGAAAAGGCATTCGACAGAATTCGAATGAACAATGTGATCACTATCCTTAGAAATAAAAACTAAGCAATAAATACATAAACATAATCAAAGAACTTAATAACTCTAATAAGACGAAAGTAAAAACTACACAGGGACTTACAAGCGAGATCAAAATTAACGCAGGCATTAGACAAGGTGACAACCTCAGCCCATGTCTATTTAATTTAATCATAGATGAAATAATAGCAGATGTTAACCAAATGAACCAAGGCTATAGGAGGGGTAACAAAATATGAGAATACTGTGCTACGCAGATGATGCTTTACTAATAGCCGAGAATGAGGACGACCTACAACGCCTACTACAAAAGTTCAAAGTGACAGCAGAAAAATATAACATGGTAATATCAACACAGAAAAACCAATCGATTGTAATAGCGAAAGATCCAATTAGATGCAAACTAGTAGTGAACGACCATATCATAGAGCAAGTTTCACACTTTAAATACCTAGGAGTAGAAGTATCGAGCGATAGGCAACTATTACAAGAAGCAAAACAGCAGGCAATGAAAGCATCGAGAATATCTGGCTTCCTGAGAGATGTAATCTGGCGGAATAAGTACATAAGCACAGAAAGCAAAGTCCGAATCTATAAAACCTGTGTGAGACCCGTGATGACATATGCGGTTGAGACAAGAGCTGAGACAACAAAAACAAAACCACTAATGAGGACAACAGAGATGAGAACACTAAGAGCTATAAGAGGTATTACACGCAGAGATAGAATAAGGAATGAGGGTACGCTAAGGGAGCTAGGTGTCCAGGATGTGGTGAGGTGGACAAGAGCACGTCGACGCCTATGGAGAGATCACGTAGACAGAATGGGCCCCGAACGTATGGCGAAGTGGGCAAAAACACAAAAACCCAACACTAGAAGACCCATAGGAAGGCCGAAAAAGCGATGGCATGCGTGCTGGAGCTCCGGTTCGCAGCAGGGGCAGTAACAGAAAAACAGGACATCGTCCTATTTAAAGAAGAAGAAGAAGACATTCTTTGCATTACAAAGTGTGGAGAATTGCTGACTTCATAAGGCCCTGGAGTCTGTTTTCCAAAATAAACTTCCAAATTTACCGTGTAATATAGTCTTGAATCACATAGCGCGAATATTTTGATGCCGTATTTGTTAGGCTTGTTAGGTATATACTGGCGAAATGCACATCGTCCACGAAAAGCCTCTAGCTTTTCATTCACAATTACATAATGAAGAGGAGTAAAACCGTTTTTGCACTGATCAACAAAAATCTCAAAAACATCTCTGATTGGGGCAATTTGGTCGGTTGCTCGTCTCAACTATCTAGTTTCCAAATCATCGAAACGGATGTGTGTCAAAAGAAATTTGAAACGCCGTTCAGATCGTAATTCATGGAAGTTTGTTGAATATGTATATTGGTATTGTCAACTATTTAATTCAGTAGTTGGTCTGGAAAAAAATAATTCCATATATCTTACATCGTTTTCAGACATTTAGTCGTACTTCGGGTACCGGTGTTACAAGATTTTCCGATCGAGTTCTTATAGTTTGTGTCGGCTTATGTTTTAGCCACATTGTCTTGCCATCTTTGTCTACAAACTTTGGACCTTCATTTACTTTCGTTTCTTCTACTTCGAGTTCATGTTCGGAAATATCTTGCTCGCTATCTCTGTTAGCCGTATCACATTCTATTTTATCGGGCTCCTCTCATCTTCAGAATCATCATAGGTTTCACTCTCATCGTCATCGGATAAAAAAATACTCATCTAACAAACGCTGCAATCTTTCCTGTTCCTTTTCGTTTGAATAATTCATTGCAGATCAAACATGAATAGCCGGAAAATATAAAAACAAACACTCTTATCTTGGTAATATTTGTAACACTCGTAGTCGCGCGCGGACTCTCACTCCGCAAAAATTTCTGTAGCCGGCACGGCACGCCTTCACTTCTGTAACTCAAACTCAGTACTAGGATAATACATGCGATTTTAGGAAGGTAAATAAATCGGGATGACTTTAAGTGGTGGGGGTGCGAAGATATCCAAGAATTTGCATCAGTGTGGAGCGAGGAGGGTCCGCGCTCGACCTTTGCAGGGTTAAAACCACAAATTGCGACCAAATGAATCTGCGAAAATGTTTTTTAGAAATCAATAAAGATTGTAGAAACCCAAGTGAAATCACCTTTAAAAGCCAGCAAGATATTGATAGCTCCCCACTACTTGAATCAAATTAGGTCACTATATATATATATATATATATATATATATATATATATATATATATATATATATATATATATATATATATATATATATACCCCTCAGCTACTCCTTTATTTTTCACACAAGGAATTACTTATTTAAAACCGAAAAGTGATAATACTATTGGTCCGTCTCAATATAGACCAATTACTTCCAACAATATATAAAATTCTGCATGTATTACCCAAAAATTTATACACATTTGGAGAATTATAATATTCTTTCCGAACAACCAAAATGTATGTAGAAAAAAACACCTTGGTACTAAAGAGCAACTTGTAATTGATTCTGGTGCTTTGAATCAAGCTCAAACTAAGAAGAGAAATATTCATACAGCCTTCATTGATTACCAAAAGGCTTTTGATAGTTCTCCCCATTCATGGCTTCAAGAAATTTTGGAAATTTATAAAATTGATAAGACACTTCGTCTTTTTCTTGAATTTGTAATGAAGAATTGGAGAACCAATCTTCATTTAAATATTTCAGAACAATCGTTAAAATCCGAAGTAATTCCAATCAAAAGAGGCATTTTTCAAGGTGATTCTTTAAGTGCTCTTTGGTTTTGTCTTTGCCTTAATCCATTATCTCATGAATTGAATGCTACTAGTTTCGGCTTCAAAATAGTCTATCAACTGAATTCAAATTAACTCACTTTATTTATTTAGATGATATTAAATTATATGCTGGAACCACATCTCATTTAAAAGTCTACTTGAGATTACTTTCAACTATTCCAATGATATTCATATGAAATTTGGGCTTCCAAAATGTAAAAATCTTTCTATTGAAAAAGGAAAGATCACCTCTGGTTATATAAAGATTTCCAATATCGAAATCGAGCTAATGCATCAAGGAGATACATATAAATATCTTGGATTTTGTCAAGAGAAGACAATTAACCATAGCAGCACTAAAGAAAATATTAGAAGTTCATATTACAAGAGACTTAGAATTATCATCAAGAGTCATTCAAGTAGTAAAAACTTTCTCAGAGCTATCAACTCCTATGCAGTTCCTATTTTTACATCTTCTTTTGGAATTATTAAACGGTCTAGAACTGATCTAAATGAATTACAATGTCAAACGAGGAAAATGCTTTGTAAATATCATAAGCACCACCCAAAGTCAGCTGTTCAGAGTTACACTACCTAGAAATCTTGGAGGTCGTGGATTAATTGATTTGAATAATCTTCATAAACAGATTTTTCATCTACGTTCCCATTTTCATGATAAACAGAGATGGTCTTAATTACATGATATTGTTGTTGCTTCAGATTATAACCTTACACCTCTGAACTTGACAATGCAAAAGGTAGATTTTGATATATGTGATGATAATTCTAAAAGAGAAAGTTGGATGCAGAAGGAATTACACGGAAAGCACCCTAAAGAATTGAAAAATGATTATATTGATGAAATCGCATCGAATAAATGGTTAGTATCTGGAGAATTGTTTGCTGAAACAGAAGGCTTGGCAATTGCGATCCAGGATCCGATTGTTTCACGAGGAATTATAGAAAACACATCATCAAACAAAATATAGATGATTCTTGCCGTAGATGTTTCTGTTCTTCAGAAACAGTTTTCATATATTATCATCTTGCTCAGTCCTTGCTTCAACAGATTATTTAGAAAGACATAATGCCGTCGCTAATATCGTTCATTTTAATCTAGGAATTAAACATGACCTACTTCCCAAAAGAAAAAAATTTACAAATATGAATCTGAGATTATTTGTGAAAATGACAAATATAAACTTTATTTTGATAAAACAATTCTTTGCAACAGAGCTGTAAAACACAATAGACCAGATATCATTCTTACTGATAAAAAGAATCAAATAACATATATAATTGATATTGCTATACCCGACATAATATACAAAATGAATACAATGAAAAAATTTCTAAATATATGATGCTTGGCGACGAGATTAAAAAATGTGGAAAATGAAAAAAAATTATTTTACAGATTATTATTTCTACAACAGGCGTTATTCCTAGAAATCTTCACAAAAGTATTGAGATTTTGGGTCTGAAGAAAATTTGTTTGAACAGTTACAAAAGATAACAGTCATCAAATCTTGTAATATTCTATAGGTTTCTTTCCGAAAAAATAATGATGTAGAGTCATAGGTTTTCTCTTTAGTTTATACTGCTCAGAATCTCATTTCATGTTTTATTTATTTGTTTATATAAATGTAATATAATTAACTGACAATTTTGTCATATTTATATTCAGAGCAGTATTCTATTTGATCGTTCACCACTTCACACAAAGGAAACTATTAATGAGTAACATTCAGTGTTACTTGACTAAGGTCCGTACACTGGATTTTTCCGGGGAGAAAGCCTCTGACACTACTCGTTGGTACATTGATATGATTGTCTGATGATGCTATAGTATGTATATATTCTGGTAGATTGATATATTCTCATAACATTTAACGTTACCCTAATATATAATTACTCCAGGATATGTTTTGATTCATAATCATTGCCTGGCAATATTTATTCATGTATTAATTACCGGGTGGTGGATTTATATTTATTCATATAAATCAGTTTGATATATATATATATATATATATATATATATATATATATATATATATATATATATATATATATATATATATATATATATATATATATATATATATATATCAGTGTAGTTGACTATTTGAAAATAACCTAAGTATAAAAGATACTTAATTAAACTGTTTGTTTTGTTAGCAGGACTTGTGTGGTTGCCTTACAATTAATTCTTTTCAGCCTTCGGATCAAATGTGTTGAAAAAATGGCTCGCTACGCCCTGTTTACTTACTTATGATTTGGTTTAAAAACTTGCAACTGTTTCACAATTCATGTTTTTGTCAGAATATTATTTCTATGGATAAAGATTAGTTATCTATTTAAAAAACACTTCTATTCTTCATTAGGTTTGAAATACTTTGTAGTTCGTGAAAATATAATAGATTTCTTCACCATCCAGTACCCTTACAAGCCTTCTACATAATGACCCTTCCACAAAAAAATCTCGTTGACCCTCTTCGTCAACATACCCACATCAATAATAAATGATTATGAGATAAAATTTCTTCATATTTAAAACGACTACCATTTCCGTTTGCAAGACCAACATATAATTTCTGCGAGCTTGAATTATTGTCCTGATTTTTAATCGAGGGTGGGGTGCAATTATACTTTTGCCGTGCACGCTGTGATCCCGGCTTAATGCGCCATGCCGTAACACGCCGAATTATGTCCGGAAATTGCTTCGGTATGAATGAACCTGCGGCTAAGGGGAGACAGGATAACAAACAGGACCGGCGCCGTTGGTCTCCATTGTTTGCGGAATATCACTGAAAATGACATTAGAGCAATCGGGTCTCGAATATTATATTAGCTTGCTGAAATTTTAAACCGTACTATGTTTTTCTTTGTACAAAATACTGAATGTTATTTCTGAAATAACTTTGTTACGAGGAACGTTTTTGATAAATCTTTGAAAAATATGAGAGATTAATGTTTTGTGTTATAACATAATTTTGATGCACTTATAGGGTATGTTCGAAAAGAAAGGTGGCTTTCAAATTTCGCAGTTTACGTACAAGTGGCCCCAAACTCGATGGTCCAGGACTATATGGGTAGACGAAAATAACGGAGAAGATGTTGAATACTACAATTCAAATTGGATGACTTGAGTTTTCTTTTGGAAAATATAGATAATACAGGGTGTTACATAGTAGTATGTCACAACTTGTGGGAATCGATTTAAATGAGATAAAAAACACAAGGTTTAACTTTAATCTACACTTTATTTGAAAAAATTCGACGACGGTTCGCTGACACAGCAGCTTTATCAAGAATGACAAACAGAATGAAGAGTATGGTATTATAAACAAATCGTAGAACAAGTTGGATGAATAACAGGAAAATCCACACCGAGCCATTGTACAGTTAGTATGAAAGGTAATAAAAACTAATTAAACAAGTTAAGTAGGGGTGAAAAATTCACATCTACCTGCTCATTCAAAAGCTTGTCCGAATGTTTGTATCTATTTATTTCTAATGCTTCTAGGAGACCTAATTTTGAACTTTTTGATTTTATATGTAATATGTCAAAGTTTTTATTGAATGAATGGTTTTCTTTTATTAGGTGGTTTGAATAATTTGAATCAGATTTATTTTTATCGAAGCTACGTTTATGTTCAGATGTTCTTATGCCAAAACTCCTATAGGTCCTACCGATATAAATTTTATCACAAGAACCGCAATTGAGTTTATAGATTCCTGATTTACTTGATTTTTCAACACGAGATTTATTATTTTTAATATGTTTACCTAAGTTATTAGAAGTTTTGAAAGTTATATTAAGATTTTGTTTGACGAGAAAGGATTTAATATTTGTACTTGCAGAACCGCAGAATGTTAAACTGTTGAATATTTTATAGTCTTTATGAATAGGATATACTTCATTTATTGCTTTCTGATACAGTTTTTTACGAATGATTAGATCTATCATATCCGGATTATATGAATTATTAATGGCTATCTGTTTGATGATGTTTAACTCTTTATTATAATCTTCTACTGATAAAGGTTAATTGAGTAACCGATGTACCATGCTGTTTAAAGCTGCAACTTTGTGTTGAATTGGATGTAATGAGTAGTTATGTATAATTGTATCAGTATGTGTTGGTTTACGAAAGACCGAAAAACATGATTATTATTTTGTTTAGTGATTTTCAAGTCTAAAAATTAATGGAATCGTTCTGTTCAATTTCTATCGTGAATTTAATGTTCAAATGGATGGAATTAATGAAATTAAGAAATAAGTCTAATTGACGAGTAGTTCCAATGAAACATACTAAGATGTCGTCAACATATCTATACCAATAAAGAAATTTGGAAATGAGTGGATGTGTATGAATTTTCTGTTCAATATTATTCATAAAAATCTCTGCTAAAAGTGGACTCAAAGGATTTCCCATGATCAAACCATTTTCACTACTGTAATAGATGTTGTTGAAAGAAAATAATTTTGTTCAATGCAAACGTCCAACAGATTCAATATTTCTGATTTGATTATGTGGTTAACATGATTCGAATTCAACATGTTTTCGATTAATATTTTGACATCACCTGGAGGAACACTTGGGTATAAATTCTCAACATCAAACGAAATAAGTTTTGCGTTAGGTGGTAGGTTAACGTTTTTATGTTATTTATCAATTCGAAAGAAATTTTTATAGAAAATTTTGATTTGAATGAACAATAATTTTAATGATATCTATAAGGTAGTGCGACAATTTCACGGCTGGGGCTGTAACGTAAGATACGACTGGTCTAACGGGGTTCTTTACTTTATGCAATTTAATGAGTGAATACAGTTGAGGTGGTTGAGGGTTTGGTAAAATTAAGTTGTATTTATCTATTGCTTTAATTAAAGATTTTCGTCATTTATTGCAATTTTAATATTTTCTGGAATTTAATAGTTGGATCTTTGTTTAAAATTGTATAGTTTCGGACGAAATGAAATTTAGAGTTTTAAATAGGTAGTCATTTTATTTAACGCAATAACAGTATTACCCTTATCTGCTTTTGTAAAATAACTTCATTTAGTTGAGATTTTTGTTTGATGGCCTTTAAAATATTTTGTTCTTTACTCGGTTTAAAGTCAGCTAATGATTCATTTTTATAATGTTAGATGCTAAATATTTAAGGTGAGTGTTATCAGGAATATTTTTCAGAGAAATTTCAGTATCTATGCCAAGTTCCTCTAAATCAGATTTTATCTTGTTTGATTTAATATTGTGTTTGAAACCTTTCTCCAAGAGATTTGTTTCATCAGTTGTGAAATTAGTATCAGAAAGGTTAACGAATCTATCAAAAAATTGATGGTCAGAAAATTTAGTTTTACGTGGAGTAGGTTTCGGTTTTCGTGACACGAGAAATTTTAATTTGCGGTATTGGATGGTATATTTATTATGTATTATTGATCTAATTTTGAATCTATTATTAAAAATAAATACCATACTCTTCATTCTGTTTGTCATTCTTGATAAAGCTGCTGTGTCAGCGAAACGTCGTCGAATTTTTTCAAATAAAGTGTAGATTAAAGTTAAACCTTGTGTTTTTTATCTCATTTATATCATGGATCTACATCAAGTAACGGCCTCCACAATTCAAAAATTTTTTGACATTTGTAATTTCCTTGTATCGCCAACCGTTCTCGAGCATTTATTAAATGCATACAGCATTCGCTGAGTTGAAAGTACTTCTAATGAAAAAAATGACTAGAAGGCTTTGATTTTCTTCATTTATTTATTTCTTTTGACAGTTGCTGAAGTTAAACCAGTGTCTGCTCGAATTGTTTGGTAAATTAACGATTAGTTTTAAGACTTTTGAAGTTATTGCTGAAAAAAATGGCTAAGTTTACTAACGCTGAATTGGCTGATATCCATTACATGTACGGTCTGGCTGACGAAAACACAACAGAAGCTAGGCGATTATATCAGCTGCGCTTTCCAAATCGAGTTACACCAGACAGGCGAATATTTTCAAATATCCACAGACGGTTGAGGGGATCCGGTACTTTTACTGCAAATAATCATTTAAAAGGTGCAACTCAAACTATGAGAACTCCAGATATTGGGAAGCAACTTTGAATTGTATTGATTTTAATCCCCATGTACTACATGAGAAATTGGAAATCAGTTGAATATTTCACATATTCTAGTCTGGAGGATTCTCCACGACTTTTTATTGTACCCGTTTCATATTCAACGCGTCCAAACTCTACTTCTTCGAGATTTTCCTTCAAGACTGAATTTCTGCCGATGGTTCTTAGATAAAATTAGAGAAAATGGTCATTTTGATAGTGAAATAATGTTCACATACGAAGAAAACTTTTCGCGAACTGCTATCACAAATTCTCGCAATAATCATACAAGTATTCATGGACATCGAATAGATCATCGTCAGATATTGACGCGTTTAGTCATGATTCTGAGACACAAACAACATCGTGAAAGTCAGACATCGAACTTAGCTTGAAATCGAGTAATTTCGTACGCAGTCCAGGTACGTTCTGGTAGAAACAGTGTAAAGTCATTATGACGATATGAAAAATAATGATACAAGCGTAGTCGAGCTAGGAAGCGAGTCCTTCAGATGAGTTTGGAATAATCGTCTTCGGAAGAGACTTGCAGTTTTTTACTGGTATCGTTTTTTCGAACCAGTATATTCCCTTCCTGGACCGAAATATATTTGTACTGTTTTTGTTTGGCTGCAGTTCGTACATTTTTATAGAGAAATTTTATACTGGAACTCAAGTGTTCGTTGATGTAGAATTTCTCAGAGCTACCAGCGATTATCAGACTTGGACCTTCAATAATGAGGCGTTTAGCTTTAGCAACACTTAAAAAGTTTTCTCGTTTTATCTTCGAGATAAATCTCACAATGATGTTCTTCGGTTTGTTAGTTACCTTTGTTGGTACTCATAACGACATAATCTAAGTCGGCTATATCAATTGGATAATTCAGGTGTTCACCAATATTTTTGACTACATCAGTCAAATTTTCTTTATCTATTTCAGGGATGTCCTGTATTTCTAAATTTTTCGACCTCCTAAATTGGTCGAAATTAGTAATTTTCGACTGCATACTGGAGATTTCTCTTGTAGAGCAACGTTCTCCTGTCTTAAAGCGTCGAAACTCCTAAGCAAGTTGTTCAGCGTTGCTGATTTAGCCTCGAGATCGGAAATTTTGTTGCTGCATAATTCGACTGCTTTTTTTATATCCCGCAACTCACCCTGAATGCTTGAGAAACCGTCAGCGTCGTCCGCAGCAGGAGTAATACCGACCGCTCCCTGACTTCTTCGAGCGACAGTTTACGCATTTCCAATGAACTCCAGGTAGACTTGAAAGCGTGTTTTCTTGTTGGTTAGTTAAATCACAACATGAAGAGAAATGAACATAATATGCACAGATACCCGTAAACTGAAATGGGGGGGCTCTTCTGGTCAAAACTCTGTCACAAGCAGGACAAGCAGGAAATTTGACTCATGCTGACGTCAATTCACTTAAGTTTTGAATCAGACGGAATTATTTATTTATCAAATAGATGTAACACAAGGATCTATCTTGCCGGAACGAGACCAGGGATATCCACCGGGAACGTCCATTAAAACTTTTTGGGTTCCAATTACAATATCAAGCTGAAATTTTATACGCGGCCATAACTAGCGATTTCCAATTGAAGTGAAATATTTTCGAAGTGATACCATTTCCGGTTATACCGGAAGTGGGTCATCACTTTGTTATTTCAAATGGCAATCTACCTTTTTTTATTATACATCTAGAACCGACATTTGAGCAAGGCATAAAATACCCAAGTTGTTGGCAGTTATCTGTCAAAAATTTTGACAGATTTAATTATTTTTGTTATAAACGTGATTTTTGAGGAATATTTAAAAAAATGTAGCTCGTAGATCTTGTTCACTACAGACACAATTTTTGCTTGTGTGAATAGAAGAAGGATCAAGGAATTTTCTAAGCAGTCTACACGTGTCAAATGTTCATTGCGTTGTTTTGTATGATTTTTTCAATTTGGCCTTTTTCAATCAGCAATAACTCAATTTTTTCAAATGGCACGTGCCAATTTTTATATCGCCATCAGATGAAGCGTCAAATTTCAGATGGAATTGTAACAGCATGTACTATACCTATTTCTTATAGTTCCGAAATAATTTGGGAATATATTGAATTTTAATGATTTTGCAAGAACTAACAGAGAATGCTTTGAAATATTTGAATCAAGTAGCTGAACTGGCTACGCTCACCTGACAGGTGCCTAAAATTAATGTACTTGTCACTTCGTTCATTCGAATTGGATATTCCAACAAGAATTGTTGGTAATTTGAAATGAAACCAGATTGATAATAAAATGGCTGATTATTCAAACGAGGATATGTTTAATCTCTTTTTAATTCATGGCGAATTTCAAAAAGTGGTGGATAGAACTTGCAGGCAATTCAATAACCAATTTCCTAATTTGGGGCCTATGAGTAAAACAAAATTTCGAAGGATTAGATGCAATTTTCTGCAATTCGGAGGTACAAAATACATAGAAACTAGAAGAAAACCAATTCTCGAGAACGACGACAATTAAATTAATACGCTAGCGTATTTTCGTGCCAATCCACATGCGTCCATTAAGTCAGCATCAATGGATATTGGATTGAGTTATACTTCCATTCAAAGGATCCTTAAAAAACATAACATGCACCCGTATTCTTTTATCAGACTACTAAAATTGAAACCAACTGTCCTTCCCAAGCGACTAAATTTCTGGGAAAATTTATTAATTCGGCTTCAAGAAGATGAGACAATTCTGCAAAAAATTATATGTTCTGATGAATCCATGTTCAATGAAAGTTGAATAACCAACAGGAGAAATCGACATTTTTGGGCCACAGAAAATCCACATTTTATTGAGGTTATTGATTTCCAAAATGAATTCAGCTTGAACGTTTTGGCAATTTTAATGAATGATTTGTGGGCTTATCACATTTATGAGGAATATCTTAATGGACAAAAATACCTGGAAATTTTGAGAGGAACATTAGCAAATTTTTTAGATGGATTACCCCTTCACATTCTGAGGGATTGCTATTACCAAATTGATGGTGCACCAGCACATAAAACACGAGCTGTAGATTGGCAGCTAATAGAAATGTTCGAGGATAGATGGTGGGGTAATCAAGGACCAAATTTATGGCCTCCGCGTTCTCCGGATCTGACGCCCCTTGATTTTTATTTATGGGGCAAAATCAAGAGTGAAGTGTATTTTAGTCCTGTAAGAAGTAAAGTAGAGTTACTAGATCGCATTCATAATGCTTTTCGTAATGTTCATCCTGAGGAAACTAGGAGGGCAACTCATCATGTTCGTATACGAGCTGTCAAGTGTATCGAGCAAAATGGGGACCATATTGAACATTTATTCAGGTGGTAAATTAGTTTTCTCCTATGATGTTTGCTATCATTTATTAGTATTAATGTAATTATCTTCGATGATTGGTTTTTCGCTTAGTTCCTACAATTTTTATTCATCCGAATTGTAGAAAATTGCATCTAATGCTTCGAAATTTTATTTTACCCGTAGACGGTAAATTTGGAAATTGGTTATTGAATTGCCTGCAATTTCTACCCACTACTTTTTGACATTCTAAAATGAATTAAGAAAAGATTAAATATATTTTCGTTTGAATAACCAGTGGTTTTATTCCAAATGTGTTGTGTTTTTTGGATATTTTCTATCTGAAAATAACGACAATTCTTGTTGAAGTATCAAATTCGAATGAACGAAGTGACAGGTACATTAATTCTAGGCACCTGTCAGGTGAGCGTAGCCAATTCAGCTACTTGATTTAAATATTTCAAAGCATTCTCTGTTAGTTCTTGCAAAATCATCAAAATATTCAATATATTCCCAAATTATTTCGGAACTATAAGAGATGGTTATAGTATATGCTTATACAATTCCATCTGAAATTTGATGCTTCATCTGATGGCGGTATAAAAATTGGCACGTGCAATTTGAAAAAATTGAGTTATTGCTGTTTGAAAAAGGCCAAATTGAAAAAATCATACAATACAACGCAATAAACACTTGACATGTACGGATTGCTCAAAAAATTCATTGATCCTTCTTCTATCCACCCAAGCAAAAATTGTGTCTGTAGTGCAAAAAATCTACGAGCTACAATTTTTTTAAATGTTCCTCAAAAATCGAGATCAATTCAAAAAAATAACTGAATCTATTAAAAGTTTTGACAGATAAGTGCCTACAACATGGGTATTTTATGCCTTGCTCAAATATCGGTTCTAGATGTATAATAAAAAAGGTAGATTGCCATTTGAAACAACAAAGTGATGACCCACTTCCGGTATAACCGGGAATGGTATCACTTCGAAAATATTTCATTCCAATTGGAAATTGCTAGTTTTGGCCGCGTATAAAATTTCAGCTTGATATTGTAATTGGAACTTAAAAAGTTTTTAACGGACGGTCCCGGTGGATATCCCTGTATAATGAAAGTTATGGCAAATAAAGGATTTTCTGCTGGCGTCAGAATGCGTGAGAAATATTGAAAATAAATTTAAATAAAATTTATTCTCATTTATTATTTCACTCGTATAATGTGAAGATTAGTGCTTCATGAAAATTACATGAAACCATCCTTGAATTAATTGGGAGAATATATAGAAATATATAGCTTATTAAAAGAATTATAAATAATATTCATTCAATAAATGCATCATTTAAATCAACACCAAAACAATGAACCAAATTCTCGTCAAAATATTTCCACATTTCATGTTTTACAGACAATAACGAAAAAGTAATCGAGACACCCTCTTTGCGACAAGAAAACGATCAACCTAGCACTAATTTTATGAAAAGAAGTGTTGTACGAACATGTTTCGTTCAAAACTGCTCCTAGTCACGGTATATTACATCGAGGATGACCGCCCCTTAGTCGATACTCCATATAAATGCACACGTTATGTTTCCCTTCTATTTTGAAGTCCGAGATTTACTTCAATTATAATATTATAATAATACACTACCGGGAACAACTAAAAATTACTCGTTTGGGGCCGAATAATTTTTTCTTTGGTATAAAATGTAAATGAAACAGTTCTGAAGGAAGACATTTTATCACATTAAACTTATAATTGAACCCATCATTTCGAATATGCATAAGTTACATATGTTTTGAGATATTACTTTTTGGTGCCATTTTGGCCATAGACGAGCTGCACGACGAAACTCCCGGAACGAAACAGGTAAAAACAAATTCTGGCAATATTTTTTCAAAATTATAGTATGAACTGCACGAAATGCCATTTTATACCTGAATGGAAATCTCTTCAAACCAAACCTAACTAACCTAACCGAACCTCAAATCTAATTTAAATTTATAATTTTGAATTGAATAGATTAGTAGGATAGGTGTTAAGTTAGGTTAGGTTGAGCATATTTCAATATTTACTATTTTAGAGGACCCTAAACTTTTTCTGGTTGTTGTAATATTCCCAGTGCAATTGAGTCAATATTTCATTAAATTGCTGAGTTTATTTTTGAATGTGACGAACACAATACTCTATGCCAATTTTTACCAAGTCTGAATGTTCTTAAAGAATGTCGATGGGCCATCTAATCTCAATGAATAATAAAAACCAGTACTGTGTTTTAAGGAATTTTACTTAATATATTAAGTAAAATTCCTTAAAACACAGTACTTGTTTTTTATTATTGATAATGGAATTTTACCAAGTAAAAGCCTCCCAAATTCTAATCTCAATGACTTCATTATCTCTTGTATCTACTCAGTCGACAAAAAATAACCTTTTTTTCGTGCAGTTCGTTTCACATTTTGTCGTACAGTTCATACATAGCCCCCTGGGTCCAAAATTGACAGTTCGACAACTCCGGCCATTTTATTTATTGAAGTTTTTTCTATCTTCCTGATAAAAAGGACATATTTTCATTACCTATCACAAACAATTTTATAGTACAACTAAAAACTATCCATCCAAATTTATTGTATCGCCTTCAAACTAGGCTCCCCCAAAATAAAACATTTTTCCGGAATCGACTTCAATTCTCGCCACGAATTCATTTTTATGTCGTCTATCGATTCAAAACTGGTACCTCGAAGTGGTAATTTGAGTATTTGTTAACTTTTTGGTCAGAAAATTTATTCACAATGATAGCCTTGTGAGATGATGCATTATCGTTGTGCAAAATCTATGAGTTTCTCTTCCATAAATCTGACCTTTTTCCACGAATTTGCTGTCAAACGCCGCATAAGGCTCATGTAATATTCTTCATTTACCAATTGACCTTCTGGCAAGAATTTCGAGTGCACAACACTCCGATAATCAAAGAAAACAGTCAGGATTACCTCGACTTTTGATCGACATTAACGTAGTTTTTAAACGGTTTTATTTAGCTCACCCCGTTTGTTTTATTTATTCTTGGGTCAAATTTAGTAATTCAAATTTCACCCTCTTCCTGTCAACCGATTAATCTGAAATTTTGTATACACTTTGGATTTTGGTGACAATACAATTATATTTATTCATTATCATTATAAATACAAGATGGCCGCCGCTACAAAATGGCGGATAATTTATGTTTTATTAATCCCATCAATATGGGTATCAAATGAAAGGGCTCAACAAGCAGAATACAATATACTATAAAAAATTGAAATCCAAGATGGCGGCCGCTACAAAATGGCGGATAACATAGCTTTTATCAATCCCATCAATTTGGGTATCAAATGAAAGGGCTCAACAATCAGAATACAATATACTATAAAAAATTGAAATCCAAGATGGCGGCCGCTACAAAATGGCGGATAACGTAGGTTTTATCAATCCTATCAATATGGGTACCAAATGAAAGTGCTCAACCAGTAGAATACAATGTATCCAGCCTGAATTCACCACCCAAGTGAAGATTTTGTATCGTGTTGAGGACTAAGTGGCGTTAGGGTGGCTAAAAATGATACGTCGTTAGCGGTACACCACCCAAGTTAAGGTGAAAGGTTAAAACGCGCCGAGAACTGTATGGCATTAGGGTGGATAAAAATGATATGTCATTAGCTACAATAATACCAGCTGATATCAACAAAACTGGGGGTTTACCAGCGGAACTGGAAATATTTGTGGGGGCAAAAGTCATGCTACGGTCCAATATTGACGTTTCAAAGGGATTAGTAAATGGCGCTATAGGCTACATCACCGAAATCGTTTGGCCTCAATTTCGTCGAACTCAGATGTATGCAACAGATGTACCTTCCGTCCGAATTGATTTCGCAAGAGACGGAGTACATCTTATACACCAAAGCCATACAGTTTCCAGCTAAGTACAATTATGGGACAGCTGAAAGAAGAATGTTGCCTTTAATACTATCATGGGCTTCTACAATACACAAAATGCAGGACAGCACTGTGGATCACGCAGTCGTATACTTAGGTGCGAAACTGTTTGAAGAAGGTCAAGCCTACGTGGCTCTTAGTAGAGTAAGATCTTTGCAGGGACTACGTATAGAGGAGTTGGATTGCAATAAACTAACGGGCAAGAAACCTTGCAATAATGAAGCACTAAATGAATTAAAAAGAATGCGAAATGAAAACTAAAAACTAGAAAATAAAAATAGGTAAAAAAACTTTTTAAGTTAAACGGTTTTATGACTAGACTAAAATAAAACCGTGGGGCACGTCAATTGTCTACAATCGTTGATTAAAATGTTTGTTTTGTAATGTTGCACTATAATTATTAGGCAGTTGTGCAACCGACAACGATGGACGTGTGATAAGTAGGGCTAGAATGTGGAAACAAGCTAGCTAGCTCGATTATAAGCGAGTTTTAGGGTTTCATAGTGGTGAGCGAGTAGTACTTTTGTCATATGTTTTGTCGATTAAAGACAAACAACAAGCAGTGAAACGATTCCTCGCCAGCCAGCAGTGTGAATGTCCAACGATAAACTAGTTAAAACATCTCTTTTATTTAAATGGAGTGTATAACTATTAGAATTTCCATGAGCAAGAAAATAGTAAATAATTTCCTCACCGTCTGCGGGCCAACTGCCTAACGACGAATTAAACGATTCTTCTATCGCACATTAATTCGATAATTTGTAGACAATTGACGTGCCCCACGGTTTTATTTTAGTCTAGTCTATGCATATGTTTATAATTCCCACGACTGTATCTATTTTATTATTTTTTGGTTTTTAGTACATTTATCTTAGACAGTGCAATGTATGTTTAACATAAAACCGTTTAACTTAAAAAGTTTTTTTACCTATTTTTATTTCGATTTCGGTTCAGTTGAAAGACCGCGAAAGCGAACCGAGATATAACATATGCTCACATCAATGAATATGAGAATAGAGAAAGAAAGCGTGTCGAATTTGCTGTGAAAGTAGGGAAAAGAGGTGTAATGAAAAGTAAAAAACAAGTACTGTGTTTTAAGGAATTTTACTTAATAATTGCGATTCGTAACGCGTTTCACTACACCGTAGCTTCTTCAGACGAATGATTATGCAGAAAAATGTAAATGAGAATATAACTATAAATGTTCTTGAGTAATTAAAAGCTTATTGGTCGCCTCCTCCTAAGTGGTTATTTATGACAGGTATATCCAATAAAATTAAGGAATAGATTGCTCCCGAAAAGATTCAATAGAGGTGAAGGCTTAAATCGACTTGTTCATTGATGAGTCTACCTGGTGTTTGTATTTATTTATTTCTAAAGTTTCCCAAAGATCTACCTTCCAATATTTATTATCTGTATGCAAAATTTCAAACTGTGGGTGGAAAGAATGATTATTTTCTAAGAGATGATTTGCGTAATTTGAATCTCATTTTTATTTGAAAAACTGCGTTTATGTTCCGATATTCTAATATTAAAATTTCTATGTGTTCTACCAATGTAAAATTATCACAGTCATTACAATTCAATCTATAAACACCTGATTTATTGTTTTTACCTGGTTTGGTTTATTATTTTTATATATTTGCCTAAATTATTATTAGTTTGGAAAGCTATGTTGAAATTATTGCTACTTAAGAATGATTTCAGTTTCTCACTATAATGCCAACATAGGTTAAGGTGTTGAATTTTGTTTCAATTTATCGACAGGGTAAACTTCATTCAATGCGATTCTACTTTGTTTTTATTTAAAATATTATTTATTAGTTTGGGATTGTAACCATTATTTTTTGCTATTTGTTTGATCAAATTTTAGTTCTTTGTTGAAATTTTCTGGTGATAGCGGGATGTTAATCAATCTATGAATAAAACTATTGAATGCTGACATTTTATGTTGATATGGATGACACGACGAGTTATGTATTATAATATCTGTATGTGACGGCTTATGGTAAATTGCGAAAACATGTTTCCATTTTCATTCGAAATTATTACGTCTAAGAAATTTATCGAATTATTGCTTTCTATTTCGGTTGTGAATGCAATTTTTGGATGTAATGAATTTATATGATTTTCGAAAATTTTCAACTGTCTATCTGTTCTGTAAAGCAAATAATGATATCGTCTACATGGCGATACCAGTATAAACAATATTTACTGAGTGGATGATTGTGAATTAATTTCTCTAAGTTATTCATGAAAATTTCTGCTAACAAAGGACTCAACGGATTGCCCATAATGAAGCCGTCTTCTATAGTATAATATTTGTAATTGAAATGGAAATAATTTTGATCTAAACAAATTTTTTAATAATGAAAGAATATCTGATTTAATGATAGTATTGACATGATTCCTTTCTAATAATTCTTCAACTAAGTAATACGTATCTTTTGGAGGAATGTTGGGAAATAGATTCTTCTTTCTTTCGATGTTAAGAATCTGATTGTGCATTCACTCAAATTAAAAGTTGAAAAACACAGTACTTGTTTGTTGTTTATTATTGATAATGGAATTTTACCAAGTAAAGCCTCCCAAATTCAAATGTAATGAAAAGTAAAAACGATAAGCATAAATAATTAAAGTAGCCAAAATTGCTATGAAGACCTTAGAACAGGGGTGCTCAAACGGTCGATTGCGATCGACCAGTCAATCGCTAGTGCTTTTTGAGTAGATCTTGAGAAGAAAAAAACTTTTAATGAGTAGGTTCCTAAACTATAAAAATTCATTACGTAATAAAATAATACTGCTAGTGGAAAAAGGTAGCTTTATCAAAGGAACGCGAGGTACTTGTCAAAGAAAAGCCGCGTTTTTTATTCTTGCCGCTTCTCTAAAAATTTCGGGCGGCGCGTTTGAAAGGAACATTCGAGACTTTCGTTCACGCCGATATAAATGTTGCGCCTGCAGAAATAGGAGTGATTCTGAATTGTAACTAGAAGGCAATACTACGTCGATACAAAGTTTATTATTAAATAGTACGAAATGAGTGCAGCGAAGAAATCTAAAACGTATCATTTTAATAACGATTGGGGACATGGCAGATAAACTAAAAGATGATATCATGAAATGTACATACTTTTTTTCACAGTTCGACGAATCTATTGATGTGACAGACACTGCCCAGCTGTGTATTTTTATTCGGATGGTATTCAATGACATGTTGGCTAAGGAAGAATTCATTCCTCTGAAGGGTAAGACCCGTGGCGAAGATATATATGACGTTTTCATCAATTTTGTAAAAAACTACAAGCTATCAATATATAAATTAGTGTGCATTACAACCGTTGGAGCACCAGCAATGACTGGAAACTGTGTCGAGCTAATGACGATTTCCCTTCATTTTTTTCTTTTCATTGCCTTATAAATCAACAAGTTTTGTGTTCAAAAGGAAAATTATGGGTTTTGCAACAGAAATTGTGAATTCCATCCGTGCAAGTAACTTGCAACGGCGGCTCTTTAAGTTGCAGGTGGAGGATAGGCTTTTCTAGACGAAAGAGGTGATGACACTCAAATATTGAAAAACAAAAAATGGCCGATTGATTTGTCATTTTTTACTGACATCACAATGCACTTAAACACCATTAACTTAGAGCTTCAAGGTAAAGGACAAATTATTACTGAGATGATAAGTGCAGTAAACGCATTCAAAAGTAAATTGCATTTTATGATAGATCAACTGAAAAGAAAGGATCTGAAACATTTTCCGTCTTTGAAAGCAATGATTCCTCAGTTGTGTTATGATACGTATGAGGCTGAATTATCAAATATTTCGAAAAACCTTAGAAGAAAATATGTTGCACCAAGAAGGAGTATTTTTTTCAATCTTAGATATTGTTTCTTTATTCACCATGTTTAACCAAATATAGTGAGTATAGAGAAGCACCTCCAACTTAAATTTGTCACCTAATATCCTCTATCTCAGGATGGACTGATTTTGGCGGAAAAAAGTAGCTGGGATATGTCAATTTTCGATTGGAAAGAGAGCAATGTTTTAGTTTGGAGCATGTATAATTAACTCCCTACCCTCAGCAGCACTTGACTCATAATCATTATGGAGAAAATGGGTCGAGTGATATATCTTTGGAAAAGTCTTTTAATTCTCTATTCAAAGATAGTATCTTGATAAACATTTAATGTTGCGACATCGGTAGGGATGTTTATTTGACCCTTGGGGGTAGGAAAACTAATTAGTCCGAGAGGCTACAATTTTATTACTTCACGTACAATTGATTGGATAGTCCACGTTTTATCGGGTTGTCTCTCGATGATAATTCTAATCTAATAATAATGATTATACAAAATGAATTATAATCTAACTTCCTACACTAGCAAATCGCTTGGATAAAACACAACGATGCAAATTTCGTCGCGCTCGAGTTCCCCCGTCGCCTCGCCGCTGTAACACTGGCATATACCGGGTGGGGCAACTAAAACGAAAAATACTCAATAGTTGCGAAACTATTCGTTTCTGGACAAAAAGCAGAAACAGGACAATTTTTGTCCGAAGGGCACATCTTTAAGCATACGGTGGTTTTATTTTACATCAAAACTCAATTTTTGAATAGGAAGATTGGTCGAGTGATACTTCATTAGAAAGATCCTTTGATTTTCATTACAAATGTGTAATAATTTTATGCTTCGACATATTTGCACGAAAATACAGGGTGGTTCGTCAAAACTCTCAGTGATTGCAAAATCTGTCGGTATCTAATAAACATTCACCGACATACTGTTGTATTTAGGGGAAAAGAAAAAATATCGATGAGCAGTGGTGCTTCTACTACAGATGAGGGTGTCAACCCTTCAAATCTTCGAATTGATCAGTTAGTCCAAGCTATGGCTCATTGTATAGCTATTTGGAATCTGATTACAATGAATAAATTTTCAAATCGGATTACATTTCAATGAGGATACAGGGTGGATCATGGAGATCGTGGCATCGGTTGAACCGCGAAAAATGTTCCCCATGGGTGAACTGATGGATCGCAGACATGTGAAGACAACCACTGAGGTAATGGCCCGCACGCCCCACGTCGTGTGTGGAAAGCCTCTAACAGCGTCCAAGGTTGAAATGAAACGAACTCAAGTAAAGTTCTCGTTACAGAAAAATATTCATCTGAAATCACACAAGTGTAATGCAGATTTCTCAACAATAAATGCAGCAGTTTTTGTTTTTTTCCAGAATGCTTGTATCTGATTAATGAAATTCGAATTAGTTTCTTTGTTTATCTAGCTGCTTTTCACACTCACGGGTTACATCATATCAGTATAATGGTTTATTCAATAGCTGAAAGAGAAAAAACTATTGAAATTTTTTCAGCAATATTACTTGTGCATATACAGCAGCTGTTTTCGTCAATGAGCGCCATAACGAAAAACATAAAAGTGGCAAGTACATTTTGGAGTTGGTGGAAAAATTTGGAAAAACTGGCTCTGTTCAGAATAGGAAAAGAGAGCATATCAAAAGACCCATTCGAAATGAGGAAATGGTAACTGCGTTGCTTGGGCAAGTAGTGATTTATCTCACTCTGAGTATAAGAAACTGTAAACTGCAATTGGTGTTAGTCGAAGAACTATTGGACGAGTTTTGAAACAGTACAAGTTCCATCCGTATAAAATGAAGATGGTGCAGGAATTGAATGAGGATGACTTTGACCACACAGTGGTGAAATAATAAGTTAACGAACAACCGGCTCGGTGGCGTAGGGGGTATGATGCTTGTCTCCTGCGCAGAGTTACCTGGGTTCATTCCCCACAAAGTCGGTGTGATTTTTCGGATTCTGGGAATCGCTTGAGTATTCATCTTTCGGAGGAGATGTAAAGCCGTCGGTCCTGTCTAACAGAGATGTGTTGGACATTAAAGATCTCTTCCCCCGACACGAGAGGGGTTCGGCAAATTTCCCGGGTTAGTGAGGTGACAGAATTCCCCAGCATGTCATTAACCGAAAGGTGGAAATAGAGCACGTTAAAGGAATAACAAACAAACAAGTTGGCGAATCGCAAACAATCCCCACTTTCTCCACAATATTTGCTTCTCGGATGACTGGAATTTTTTTTTGATGGCACTGTAAATGGTCATAACTGCCGGTTCTTGTTGGACTCTAATCCCAGAATCTTTGTTGAAGTACTTACCAATATGCTTGAATGTTTGGGTCGGCATCTATGGGAATCGTCTGATTGGGCCATTTTCTTACCAGGAAATCTGACGTGAGAAATGTATCTCCAACTACTTAAGAACTAATCAATCCGGCTATAACTGAAATTTTGGAGAGTGATCCTAACTATTCAGAAGAGGATGTTGTGTTTCAACAGGATGGTGCCACCCCGCATTTTGCACTTTCTGTTCGACAATATCTAGATCGAAAATTTCCTGATCGATGGATCGGAAGAAGAGGCCCTACAGAATGGCTTCCACGTTCTCCCGACTTGTCACCATTGCATTTTTTATGGGGCCACTTAAAGAGTCAAATTCATAAAATTGATCCAGCAGATTTGTTGGATTTGCGCCAAGGAATTGTAATTGAGTGTAATCGTATAACTCCTGAAATGCTACGTTATATATCCGAGCAAAATCTGTATTTGTATTTGGAAGTTGGCGACGAACACTTTAAACATTTGTTAGATTGATACCGAGTTGACCTATGAAATGTATCAGGTGTAATAAATTCAATTGTTCCTTCAGTTTCATGTAGGTAGTTCTATGAATAATCTCTATTATTTTAAAACCAAACAAATGTGTTCTGAATCTTCATCTAAAATATGCAGACCCCGCAAAAACTGTATCGTTCTCTATCAATTCACCCTGTATCTTCATAACAATGCAGATGAAGCTAAAATTCTTCTTCTTCTTGAAAATATTTTTCCCCAAAATACAACAGTATTTCAGTGAATGTTCTTTCGAAATTGACAGATTTTGCAATCACTGAAAATAACTCGTCTCTTCACGAACCAGCCTGTATCTCCTTCCGAATATGTCGAATCTCAAAAATTATTACGCATTTGCATTGAGAATCAAAAGGGCTTTCCAATGAGGTATCATTCGATTTATCTTCCTTATTAAAAAAATTGAGTTTTGTGCACCTCTGCTTAGGGGATTGATGTAAAATGAAATCATAGTGTGTTAAAAGATGTCCCCTTCAGACAAAAATTGACCTGTTTCTGCTTTTTGTCTAGAAACAAGTAGTTTAGCAGTTATTGAGTCTTTTTCGTTTTAGTTGCTCCACCCGGTATAGAGGGTTCTTATTACAATAGGAAGCTATTTGTGACAATATTACGCAGAAAGTTGAAACACAACTTAAGATTGAATTTCAATGAAAATTTGCCACCCTATGTCAAGAAAAATTGATTGTAGCGGAAAAAGCGGAGACTCGTCAATTTTAAATTGACAGGGGACTGATTTCTGAGTTGATTTGCAGCATGTAAAATCAACGCCCTACCCTCAGCCCCACCAAAATCAAAATTACTTATAGGAAAGGCGATCGACTGGCATAACTGTGGAAAGATCGTTTAATTCTTTATTCAACAAAATAAAAAGAAAATGAAAAATAAAAAAAAAATACAATAGTATCTTTATTTCCATTCAATATCATACAGACAGTACAAAGTCAACGAAAGTTTGTATTTCAACGAAAATTCAGCAATGCCTGTAAGAAGAAATCTAAAGGACTTAATCAGGTGACTTGGCTCGCCACTCAAATATTGTCGCACGTAAACATTGAAATGTGCAGGAGCGCCATCTTGCTGAAAACGTATCTCATTCTCTGAAAGAATTTCATCATTTTTCAAAATTTTTGTGAACATGGGGTTCATTAATACTTTCAGACTATTTTTGAACAGAAAAAAAATATTTTTCAACTGGGAGGTCAAAAAAGTGTTGATAAATGACCTGTATACAGGGCGGACCATAAAAAATCGTGAAGTTGATAATATGTCAGTTTTCTTTCAATGGAACACTGCAGAACGGCATGAATTTATTAGAATCTTCACTTCGAGCGTTCTCATGCTAGAGATTACACAACTGTGACTCTCCTCGAGTATACAGGGTATCCCATTGATGGCCGAATTTTGAAGAAAAAATTATTTCTTGGGAAATTTTTCTTTTTTGAATGAAAACATTATTGAATTATAATGCGAAATGATAGTGTGAGTATTTGTGTGTGTCTGTATGAGTCTGAATTATTTGTTTAAGATGTTCTTGATGTTGAGTTTGATGGTTTTGAAGCTTTGTTTAAGATGTTCTTGATATACAGGCTGTTTGAGTTTGATGGTTTTGAAGTGGATTTTCGCCAACTTCAATTTTTCAACCGTAAAATAGGTTTGGGGTATTCTTGAACAGAAGAAAAATATTTTTCCACTAAGAGATCATAAGAGTGTTGATGTGTGCAACTAAAAACTTGTCTCCATATACAGGGCAGGCTTCAACAAATTGTGAAACTGATATTAGAGTTTTTTGGTTTTCCAGGAATGAAAACCTGCAAACAGCATCAGTTTATTATAATTATCTCTTTCGGAGTTTTTATGTTATTACTGAGGCTCTCCATAACTATACAGGGTGTTTCATAAGTTCCTGGTTCCCGAATAATAGTAATTTCTTCGAAAAAAATTTTTATTGAATGGAAACATCTGTGTATTATAATGCGTTGGGATGGTGTGTGTATTATGTACCAATACGTGTATATGTGAGGGTGACAGGGTGAGTGAGTGTGTGATAAGAAAGTGCAAATATTAAAATGACATCTCACACAGGTCGGACCAAATAAAAGTTGTGAAGTTGACAATGAAATATTCGTGTTTTCTAGTCTTTCCTAGTCAGCTCGACTATTATTGATCTCGTCAAAATCTTGACGTGAAAGTTTGGCGAAACTGAACGGCAGGGGTAAATTTGAACTGAGATCGATTTCTGGAGGAGATGAGTTTGAGTGTTAATTTATCGATTAAAATTTGGATTTAGGAAAGAAAAGCATACGATTTCTCACAGGGAAAATATCGACAAATATATCTACGGAGAATTTCGCCCAAAATCTGATCTAGAAATACGTTTTTGAAAGGTTTGAGAACACCAATTTCGCAAGGCAAAAGTAGATACCGTCACGCCACTCTATATGGCCTGGTCTTTTTAGTCGTTTTCGGCGGTCGCTCGAAAAGGACTAACTTTGGAGGCGGATTTCTCCTGAACCGTTCGGAATATATATATATATATATATATATATATATATATATATATATATATATATATATATATATATATATATATATATATCT
The DNA here is from genome assembly GCA_013387265.2 of Cryptolaemus montrouzieri. Lineage (NCBI taxonomy): Eukaryota > Metazoa > Arthropoda > Insecta > Coleoptera > Coccinellidae > Cryptolaemus > Cryptolaemus montrouzieri. The sequence goes on from JABFTP020000165.1 coordinate 3,161,960, forward strand.
TTTGAAAAGAGAGGATTTACAAAAATTCGAATAGTTGTATCTACAATAAATGCTTATAGCTGTAGTTTTGGTGTGTGTCAAAAAAACACGATCGTTAAAAATAAGCGAATAAATAGAATACCAGCAGAAAAAACAGACCATGCCCGTTCCTTAATCAAGCATCTAAACTTGCATCATGCCCCCTACGATTGCCCCTAAAGTATGAGCACAGGAAATGTAACGGGA